>OZ002743.1:104471723-105071723 GCA_963924295.1 Dioctria rufipes | reverse complement strand
TGTCATAAAGAAGAATAGTGAGACGTTAAATCATCAAATCACTATCTTGGAACATCATATAGAGACAATTACAAATGGACTTAATAAAGCTGACGAAGTCTTAGAAACTACGCAAGCCTTTACGTCGGCAGTATTACTACACTGAAAAAATCAAACTAACATTTTCATCTAATATCAAGTAGATGATTTTTATTTACCTTCTTTAAATAAAAATTATATTTGAATTGAACAAATCGGACAAATTTCAAATAACTAGCTTTCGACAATTCATCTACTTCTGATTAGTTGTTATCAAGAAATAAGTTTTTCATTGAAACATATAATAAAATAATTAATTTTTGACCGTAGTGTACTTGTTTTACCATAATCTTATGCATACTCATGCTTTCCACTTTTGTAGGATTATTTGAAATGCACACATATGCAGTAAAATTACAACTTAATAAATCATATACATTATACGTTCCAAAGTTAATCGAAACAGCTACATGAAAGTCGCCAATTTATGTATCCCCCACTTGAATCGTCGAAAAATAAAAAGAAGGATAGCGGGATTCATAAGCAAGCAATCAATGTATTCTTCTCACACCATAAAATAAAAAATGTGTGTATGGAGATGGTAAGGTGAAGAGATAGTTATGCGTTTCTTTATCTTACCAGTGAATTTAGTTAGCTCATTGTATTTCTTATTAGCGGTGAAGAATTTTACAGTACAGTATTACTTATTTATGAAAGAGAAATTAAAGATGCCACTATTTTACTTAACGCCATTTTAATACCTCAAGTTATATATGAAAAAATAGAAAAATCTTGGAAGCCAGCTATTTTAGATGCGCAGCAGGCGTTGGTCTTACAGGTAACCGGAAATTATTCATTATAAAAATCATTAAATTATATTTTAAAATTTTTCAGAACATACAGAATTTGCCGCAAACGTTAAAAAAGGAAAGCAAGCGTACAGTGAAGCAAACAGAAGATGGCAGCTTCTGAGAGACTTTTCATAAACTTAAATATATCTTTCTTCACTTTAACGATATATTGTATGAAAGTGAAAATTTTTTAAAAGCACTTTCTTTATGTTTTCAAGTGCATCAGGTCTTAAATATCGAATATCTTAACGAATATCAAGAGGCTTGGCATTTTATAGTAAAATATTTTTATAATTTTGAAATAACTGGACAAAAATGTAAATTCTCTAAAGCTTTGTTATCTGAAATTGCGAAATAGCCATGAGCGAATAAACACATTTAATTTTATACTATTAAATTAATATGAGTATATTAAAAACTGTACTAAAATTAAACTAAAATGTTTTATTTCTTTTAAATCATTTAGTAATCGTAGATGCTTTAAATAAAAATTCTTGTTGAAATAACCATTCTTATATGAGCCTACCCTAAATATGTGACGATTTATTAAAGTTTAATACCTAAAACATGTAAATTATTTGACTGAAATATATATTTCTGTAGTTCATTACTCAAAAGAAGTTGTTGTTTCAGATAAAAATATTACATGAATCGTATAAAATGTCTCGTCGTTTTAGAAACAGTTTAGATGAACTGTCTAAATAGATTAATTCAAATCAGTAATGAATGTTTAATGATTCATGTAAACAAAATTAATTAATTTAACTAGATTTGATTAAATGCCTCATCGATATGGTTTTGTTGGATACATTTTGACTAGAAATTTTAGTTGAGTTATTAACGATTTTAAATAAATTTTCTAAAATAATTTTTCAGTGTAGTAACCCTAAATCTGATAAACTTTCAACATATGCAAAAGAGCTTAATAGCTGTAGTAACCGACACAAAACACGGAAGGCTCAACACACTACTGCTCACACCCATTCAGCTTCGTGAACAACTAAGCATAATTAAAGAGCACCTGCCAAAACATCTTAGAGTACCAGGAGATGAAACTTCGAAATCATTACTGCCAATATACAATTCAATGCATGTTAAGATGCGCATCACGCAAAGGAATGCATTATTTGACGTTCGAATTCCATTGCTCAATGCAGAAATATATCGGCTATTCAAACTTACGCCTATACCTGTGAAACATGCAGATCAGTTCATACACATTCAACCCTCAACACAATACCTGGCTGTAAACCTCCATAAGGACCGCTTTACACCATTAAAAGAGGAAGATATCAAGGAATGCATACAATTATTAGAGGCCCAATTAATTTGTAATCTAAAACAGCCTATATATAGTGCGCAATCGAATCAAAGCAGATGTGAGATAGAACTGCTTAATCACCAGGGAAAATTGTCATCCTTCTGTCAATTACGAAATATACCATTGAAGAAAATGTGGTATAAGCTACATACACCAAGTACTTGGATGTTTATAATGGATGAAATAACTCATTTCGACATCATATGTGGAACAACGATCCACCCTATAATCCTTGAAGAGAGTGGGATTATACAAATACAGCCCACCTGTATGATAAAGCATCCAACATTATTCATAAGTGCAAACAATCAACAACCAGGAGCATTAAACTCGTCATTCATACCGGAGCAAGAAATTATTTCTACGCACATTGGTGAATATTTAGCAAGTCCAAATACTACCAATAATTCCATTCCCTTGCTAATTAAAGAGATCAAGGCTGATGATATTGAAGAGCTCCATAAGGCAATTAAAACTCAACAACAACATATCGCGAGAATTCCTCACCTGCATCGTCACCACATACATCATTATGTTGGATTCTATACATTGGCAGCTATCTTAATCATCAGTGTGGGGTCCTATTTCTTGTGGAAAAAGCGACGAAACAACATGATGCCACAACTAAGCCTACCTCAACCAACCCCAAGACGAGCAGGGTCCAGGTCACAAGAGAAACTCGGTATTATCTTAAAGGTACCCCGACTTGATAATGTGAGGCGGGAGAATGTAGAGATACAAAATGCATAGTCAAGCTCAATAAGTCAACGACCGTAATTTCATTCTAATATGCAATTTCTACCTTCACCTAGTTATTGAATTCTTACGTTCATCAAATTTCTATGTCAGCAATTGCATGGAAGTGCAAGTGAAATTACGGTCGGTGACATTACCTACAAATTAAATTTATGCTGATCTTGTTATTTTATTTCTTAATATAAATTTTTGTTTTGTTTGGTTTGGTTTATTGTATTTATATGTATATATGTATGATTAATTGTATAAATAAGCGAATTGAACTAATAAAATGATTAATTGATTATCCGACAGCACTTGATCGAGTTTCATTAATTCAGTCAGTTTTCAATACAAACAGAAGTAATTTACAGTTTCCGCGTATTAATAAGATTAAGCGAAAAAATTGTAAAATAAAGAGAGTTGTCAGTGAACGTCCAACGGTGTATTTACTCAGGAGATGTGCTTCAATAGCTACTCCATACTAACCTCAGGAGTTTTGTTTCAATAGCTACTCCATACTAACCTCAGGAGTTGTGCTTTAATAGCTACTCCACATTAAACCTAGGAGTTATGCTTTAATAGCTACTCCACACAAATCTAGGAGTTGTGCTTCAATAGCTACTCCATAGGAGTTATGCTTCAATAGCTACTACACTTGATCTATTAAAGTCGCTACCTGGAAGCAGTACGAAAGTCAGGAACAAAAACGAATTGAATCAAACGGTTTTCTCGCAAATAAACCATAACAAAATTGGCGCAGCCGGTAGGATTAAGGAAGTTAATTCAATATAAAATACTTGAAAAACCTTGATCCTCGAACCCTCATAGAAGTGAAAGGGAAACTATCGTCAAAAGCATGAAGTTAGGGCACTCCTGATTTAATTTGTTTGTTTGTAATTTAATTCAACCAGTCAACGCCTACGACAAGAATAAAGGGAATACTCTTTTACAGAGATTTATCGGCTCAGATCTTAAGAAGACGTCAAATCCACACTTTCGACAGACATCAAAGCTTTCTTGATACTACATACATTAAGCACTAAGTAAGCTTCAATCCAAATTCAGCGATTGGCATAACTTCACTATTAAATCAATAAACTACTATACAATACACATTAAATAACGTCAGTGTAAATACATCATTCAATCAAATTGGTTCCTTCTCTTTTTAACAAATATTCAAGCAAATATACATACGTACATACAAAAATAGTTAAGACTACCTCTTTTTCGAGAAAATCCTGCTGTCATGCACAAATCTGATCAAAGCCCTTCTTGCTCAGATTTTGATGCAAAAATAAATTCGCTTTCATTCGACAACGTAAGCCCTCCGAATAGCCCAAGAGCAGAGCAAATCACCCCATCACCACTAAAAAGACCATTAGTAAATTGGTACCGTGAACATCGGTCAGGTAAACGTTTTAGAAGGCACAGCTTGGTACTTCCTCATAAGAACCCACAGTTTAGACGCTTTAATACCCGAAAAATTGTTAACCGCTTCAAACTTAGATATAAACACACAAAATACCTCCCAGGTTGAGCATCCACACAAGACAAACAAAATGCCTGTAAATTATGAGAAAGTAGTTAAACTTACTGCACAAATGGTGCCTTTGTTCTCTGGAGAAATTTATTCTAAAACCCTCACAGAATTGCAAACTTTCATAGGCTGTTGTAATCAAGTACAACAATGTCTAGCGGAGGAGGAAAAGGTAGCCTTCATGCAAATTTTCCCAAGAAGATTGAGAGGAAATGTATATCAATTAATAGCATCCAGTACACTCACGAAATTTGAAGAAGTTGAGCAATTACTTTATCGGACTTACTTACCTCGTTAAACATATCAAGAGTTAATTAACAAACTAATCACTTGCCGATAATATCCCCAAGAATCGTTTAATTCATTTACTAGACTTTTAGTACAATGTAACGAGGCAGCACAAAGCAAATACGGTGCTGAAAATTTTGATGTGGTAAAGCAACAGATAGAGGACTTTGTCATGGCTTCCGTAAAGAGTGGTGCAACTAATCCCCATCTAAGCGCCTATTAACTTATAATAAATGAAAGCTCACTGGAGGCTCTCATTTAAAAGGCATTAGATATGGAAAGGTTGCAACAGCGTCTCTTTTTCATTCCACAACCACTAAACTACTTACCTCAACCAACAAGCTCTTTTCGAATGGATCATTTCGTTAGACCAAATTCCTCAAATTTTGCTAATGCTTATCGTTATCGTATACATTAAAAGTACCTTCAGTATCCTTTAATACTGATAAAAATCCAACAAATAATTGGTGCTCTACTTAAGCCAGTATGGCAGGAAAATCCTTACCTGCAGTTATTGCAAATACAAGGGGCATACTTATGACGATTGTTTAAAACGAAAAATACTTCCTTCTGTATTAACTGCAGAACAAAAAGTCATGATGCCCAATATTTTAAACAAATTGTCAAAGCGCCAAGGAATTACTTAAACAGTAACAACAACACTCATTGGGACAATCCAAATAACGAACAAAGATTTAACCACGCCAAAGAGATGTGTAAGTTTTGTGGAAGAAGGGGTCATACAGTGCCCACTTGTCAACAGAAGCAACGATGGGAGGCTACAAAATCGGGAAACGGCACAGTGTCGACCGAAAAAGCCCCGGCTCGGCATTAAATAAAATTTCGCAAAATACTTTAGGGTCCTCCCAGCTGAAAAACCCGCAGATTCAGGAAAACGTATCAGTGGTTGAGTTACCTTTAGATATAAGCGGAAACACAGCCGTTTGTCTGGTAGTAGATACTGGAGCTGAAGAAAGCATAATCAAACAGGAAGCACTAGATACACCAAAATATATCGAACAAAGTAAAAAGGTAACTTTGCAAAACTCCATTTGGAGAAGGAGAAACATATAGTAACTGCTGACGCAACTTTTTACTAAGCCGCAGTATCCCGTGCAATCTACAGGTGGTAGAAGATAACGCCCAACTCTCTCATTATGGGCTGTTAGGTAATGACATTCTTGCAAAAAATTGCAATATAGAAGGGGCTAACAAATTGCTTTGGTTTCCTCGCATGGAAACCAACCCTATGGAATTCTCGGTACCTCTCGAAACATCCATAGAAAATGGAGATGAACTACCGAGGGATCAAATAGAGGAACAATCTAAATCTACTACCGTTTCACGGGCACCAGATAATACAAACTCCTTATCCCCAATGGAAGACATTGCAAGCGCCTTAAATGAAGATGAAGGTAGGCAATAGGAAGTAGTATTTCCGCGATCCAATAGAATACCTCCTCGATCTCAAATTGTACTGAGCATACCATTACAATTGAACCAATGGTCTGCATGTGTCAAGAGATAAAAGAAGGAGTATTTGTGACAAATTGCTTAGTTAGTCTTCAAAACAGTTTTATACGATTATCTGTTCTAAACATAAACACAGAAGCGGTATTCCTAAGAAAATTAAAGCTTACTCTAGTTCCAAGTAGTCATTACAATTTTAAACCTCTCATTATACATTTGGATGATATAAATACCCAAAGTAATCAGAAAAAAGGTGATCCACCTTCCCCCCGTGCACATAACAAAACAGAATACAACTTCAAAAGTGATCAGAAAAATTTCAACTCCAATCCATATTCAATAAACGTAAACCATATTAAAAGCTATAACCCAGACAGACTTGTGGCTTTACGTAAAGAATTACTGTTGGATGAAAATTTAAATTACGAAGAAGAAAAATCAATTCTTGAGTTATGCTATAAGTGTAATGATCTTTTTTATCTAAAGGGAGATATACTAACGTGCACTAATACCATAAAGCATACCATCCCCATATTACATAATCAGCCACCCATAAATCAAAAGATGTATAGACTTCCAGAAACGCACCGGGCTGCAATAAATGAACAAATCAAGAAATGTTAGAGAATGACATAATCCAATCCGTTGCTGGTAGTTCTGAAGAAAGCCGGGCCTGATGGCAATAAACGTTTGCGAAAAGTAGTAGATTTCCGTAAGGTAAACGAGAAATCTATAGGAGATGCCTTTCCATTACCCAGGATAGAGGATATACTGGATCAATTTGGGAATTCGCGGTATTTTACTACACTTGACCTTGCAAGCGGATATCATCAAGTACTGGTTGACCCAAGGGATAGGCCCAAAACTGCGTTTAGTACCGCTTACGGGCATAATGAATTTAAAAGAATGCCATTTGGGTTGAAAGGCGCATCTGCGATTTTTGAACGCCTGATGAATTACTTTATAACGGGTCTCCAAGAATTAGAATGCTTTGCCTATCTCGATGATATTGCAATATATGGAAAAAATTTACAAGATCATACCGAGAAACTGACTTAAGTATTCGACAAATTTCGAGTCCATAATCTTAAATTACAACCCGAAAAGTATCAGGTCCTTCGCCGAGAAGTATTATATATATATATCTATGCTCAAATGAAGGACCATGCCCGGATCCTAGTAAGACAAGCTGTATGCAAAATTTTCCTCAACCCCGAACTATGAGATAAACTCAATCGTTTCTTGGATTGGCAAACTACTACCGCAAGTTCATCTCTAAATTCTCAAAGATAGTCAGGCCAATATCAAATCTTTCAATGAGATTAAAAATTCCTTTATAAATCCGCCTCTACTCAAGTATCCAGATTTTACCCAACCTTTTAATGTAACAACAGATGCTAGAAATGAGGCATTGGGAGCTGTTTTATTACAAGGGACAATAGGTAAAAACATGCCAATAGCGTATGCAAGTAGAAGTTTAAATAAGGCGGAATCAGGATACTCCACAATAGAAAAAGAGATGTCGCTATTGTGTGGGCCGCCAGGAACTTCAGACGTTACTTACAAGGTAGAGCTTTTACGGGTTACACAGACCACGGGCCCATGAAAGGTGTATTCAATGTGAAAGACCCGACATCGCGATTAATCAGGTTACACCATAAACTCTCAGAGCTTGACTATAAAATGGAATATAAGCATGGAAGATATAACACTAATGCATACGCGCTTAGTCGAATACCTGCCCAGCTAAACCGGGAAATCCCAGTACGTTCATTGTGGAAGATCAGTTACATCACAGAGCCGATTCCGACATAGACAGTGATGATTATAGTTCTCCACCACCTTCGAAGCCTAAACAAGCACATTGCCATGCGTTACGAGAGCTGAAATAAGTGAGGCACAAAATAATATTGAAGAGGTAAATCAAAACCCAGAAACTCCCCATAAAGTTCAAAAATATTCACGAAACCTCCAAAATAAACTAGTCGAAACAGACTCAACTAATAGCAGCAAATACGGAACCAAAATTTAATAAATTCCCAGCATACATTACCGGAAAATATCTCAGACCCTGAGGAAATCGAAACTATTTTAAAAGAATATCATGACTCTGCATTTGGTGGTCACCAATGACTAATAAAAACTAATAAAAAAAATGTAAGTGGAAAAATATGCTCAGTTCCATCAGGAAATATACTAGAAAATATACTAAAGGCCAGAAAATGAAGGCTAGCCCAGAGTATCGTCTGTCAATGGTCATAACAGATACTGCCCTTAAGCCCTTCGAGAAAGTATATCTGGACATCGTAGGACCACTTGAGGAAACACACTCATGAAACAAATATATTTTGACTTTCCAAGACAATCTAACGAATTTCGTAGATTTTTACGCCATGCGGAATGGCGAAGCAGAAACGGTAGCAGAAGTATTTTTCGACGAGATAATTACTCGTTACCGCATTCCTAAAAAGGTAGTAACTGACCAGAGTTCTAACTTCTTAAGCGATCTTTTCAAACGAGCCTGTAAGCTGCTGAAATAAAAAAAAATGCCGAATTCCGCTTATCATCCGCAATCCAACGGCGCACTTGAACGAACCCACAGACTCCTAGTTGAGTATTTGAGAACTGTTGTGTCTGAAAATCCAAAGGCTTGGGATCGATTTCTGAGAACCGCGGCTTTTGTATACAATAACAGCACACATGATGGCACTAATCTCACGCCAATAGACTGTCTGTTTGGATTCACAGCAGATGTTCCCTCTAATCTGAAAAGAGAGCAAGAGTCCATTTACAACCACGAGAGCACCTTCTTACGTACAAAATACAAAAAGCATATGCTATCACCCGAAAAAATCTGCTGAAAGCCAAGGAAAAGTTTGAAGTGTGCTATGATAGGCACTCACGTCCGGTAAGATTCAAAGCAGGATATAAGGTATTGTTAAAAATTCCCGCTAAAAAACACAAGCTTTCCCAGATATGGCTAGGACCATATCTCGTGGTACAAGCTTTTACACCTGTTAATACAGTCATACAAATCGCTAAAAGAAGAGTAACAGTAGATAATAATAGACTGAAACCATTTAAAGAATATTGGCTAATCTTCACAGTAGATGTAAATAATCGCAATATACCAATTTCTACCCCACTACAAGAGACGGTTTCGACAAACAAAGTCAGGCAAATCTCACAAACTTTCCAATCGGAAATCGCAAGATCGACCAAGCCCTGAATTTCCTCACTAACACCTACAAAACAAGAAATAACGACAGCAAACAAAGCTATCACAAATTAATCGTTCGGAATTAAAATATGCAATTAAACACCGTGATATCCAGCCTACACAGGCAAGTAACAAACTAAGCAATGACACCGCCTCTACCCCCTCCGCTTCCTCAATCACTAATTCATGTTGAACAGAATCCAATTACAGGTACCCGTCATCTACAGGTAGTTTAACTGTTTTGAATATACAAATAATAGAAATATGTAAACAAGTTTGAAGATGTAAAACGTAACACAAACAAACAAAAAAGTTTTATAAACACATACATATATGCATTAGAAGTAACATACCTATTTATAGATAAATCTAAAAATGAAACATATGTATAAACACATAAAAAATTTGTAAGTAAATAAAATAAAAAATTTATAAACACATATAGAAAATTTGTAAGAAAAAGGAAAAATATGTATAAACACATATAACAAATTTGTAACTAAAAAGAAAAAAAGTATGTATCAACACATTTAAAATTTTTTTTTAAGTCAAAAAAGATATAAAAAATTTTGTAAGTAAATGAAAAGTATGTATAAACACATAAAAAATGTGTAAGTAAATGAAAATATATGTATAAACACATAAAAAATTTGTAAGTAAATGAAGACATACATATGTATAAACACATATAAAAATTTGTAAGTAAATGAAAACATATGTATAAACCCAAATAAAAAATTCATAAGAAAAAGAAAACATATGTATAAACATATATAACAATTTTTTTTTAAAAAGCAAAGGAAAAAATACGTATATAAACACATATTTTTTTTTTAAGTAAAAAGAAAATATGTCCGCACACATATATAAAAGTCACACAGAAATAATAATAAATGTATATATGTATCTATAATTTGAATCAATTATAAAAAAGAAATATATATATATATGTTCATATATATATTACGAATAAAAATAACCAGTAATACTAATAATCTATAAAAATTACTTTTTAAATTGTAATTAATTAATCATGAGATAGGTCAATTATTGTAGTATTACTGATACCGCCATTCGGCATTATGTATATATGTACATGCATGTAACATCACTAAATGCTTATTTCTCGAAATTGTCAAACGCTTGAACCATGTTCTAATGCATTATGCCTCTTCCAAGAATAAAAATTTGTTTTTAAAGAGGGGGAGATTTGTTACATACGTACCTCCACCCACAATTCTAAGTATGTTACATACATACCTCAGCTAAGAAGCTCTAGCAAACATAGTTACATATGTACATATCTTCGTCAATTATCGAAGAAATGCTAGCAAGCGTAAGCATACATATCTAAATCGTTTTCAATGAACATACATACCTACATTGTTTTCATTGCATTATAATTCCACTCGTTACTGATCTTCCCCAATTACTTAACCACTTGAGGAAATAAGTAAAGGTAGATCGAGTGACGCAATACCATGCGCGCAAGAATTCGCACGTTGTAATACGATAACCTTGCACCAGCTTTAGAACACAGGTGACCAAATGATGGTTCACGATTTGTACACGAAGAAATTGATATTTATGTAGATATTTCTGTAAATCATGAGCAACAAGCGGCTAGCGTTTGGCAAGATTAAAACGATATTTATGTATGTACGTATGTAACGACAAATACAATAATGTAATAGCAAAACATTCAGCATGATTTTAGTCAAAATGTATGTCCAAAAGCGACGAGTGCCGCGAATTGTTTATAAACAAAAGTGAATGAAATACATAGGACGTAACACTTTGTACTATTATGCGCTGTATATACAAATGTTTGGGTCGGAAGTAATTTACAGTTTCCGCGTATTAATAAGATTACTTTTATATAAATAAGCGAGAAAATTGTAAAATAAAGAGATTTGTCAGTGAACGTCCAACGGTGTATTTACTCAGGAGATGTGCTTCAATAGCTACTCCAGATTAGACCTAGGAGTTATGCTTTAATAGCTACTCCAGATTAGACCTAGGAGTTATGCTTTAATAGCTACTCCACACAAATCTAGGAGTTGTACTTCAATAGCTACTCCATAGGAGTTATGCTTCAATAGCTACTACACTTGATCTATTAAAGTCGCTACCGGGAAGCAGTACGAAAGTCAGGAACAAAAACGAATTGAATCAAATGGTTTCCTCGCAAAGAAACCATAACAGCTCTAAGGCCAGTGACAAGTCTAAATGCTGTGATTGCAGCAATTTGCTGACAATATTAATTTGCAATAAAATGTCATACCACAATACCAAGGAAGTTTGAAATATTTCTGGCTATTCCCTTAGCCTTTACGCGACTTTTTACCTGTGGTGGAGTTTTTAAAGTGTTGTCTTCAGCTATTTCAAGTAGGGCATCGTAAACTCCACTAATTTGAAATCGAAGCGCCCGAACGGCATCCAAACTACTTTACAAATGAGTGGCACTTAACCGCTTTACAGTAGTATCGCGTACGTGCTTTAAGAATACATTCCAAGGGTGAGTTGATGCTGAGAAATTGTTATACATGTATTGAATTAAATCAAAGAACTCGGCAGTCTGCATACAACTATTAGCTGCATCGTTCAATGCCAAGTTGAGAGAGTGAGCACTACAAGGTACGAAAAATTAATTGACAAATTGTGGCTTGAACACCATTATATTTTCCGCGTATGTTGGCTCCATTATCGTACACTTGTCCCATCATGTCATCAAGATTTACGCATAATTCCAGCAACTTATCGATTACAATATTTGTCATATTTACTCCAGTTTTATCATGTAATTCAAGAAAAGTTACGAAGTGTTCAGAAACTATGACTTCAGCTGCTTTTTCTGAAGATGATTCAGTTGCACTGACGGACCTAAAAACAACTATCATCTGCTCCTTGTGGCTTATATAAAATAATTGAGTGGTACTTTGGTTGTTTTAGTTTTGTTAAGACGTGATCTTTGATTTAATTGGCAAGCAATTCAACGATTTCATTTTGAATTGTTTTTGCGAGATATGTGATGTGAATTTCACTTGTCGTTATTCGTCGAATATGTTCACTCATAATAGGATCATAATTTCCGAACAATTCAATAAATTTTAAAAACATTCGTTATCTGGCTCGAAAAGCGTTTCAAAGGTTCCTCTTAATGCTAGATTTAATACAGCAAGAGTTAATGTTAATGTTATCATTCTTTCAAACACTTTTCGCCAATGTTGTGTTTCAGATTGAATTATTTTCTGATTAATGCCATCAATGTAAGTCTCACCTCCAGCTCTCTCCAATTTAAATAAGCAGTAGTATGGACACTTGATGTTTCATGTCGTTTGATACTAACAGAAAGCTTTTTCCAATCTCGGCATCAGTCGTTCGATGACAAAGAGAATTTATTCGGACTGAATATTTTATAGCAAAAGCAAAATACAGTGTCTTTTGTACTAGAGTATACAAGCCAAGTTCGTTTAAATAACCGTTAGACATTCGGCGATAAAAATGAAGGCAGGAAAATTTTCTACCTTCTTCATCCTCTGGAAATGATACCGGAATTTTCTGAATTGGGCCATACTTTACCAGCAATGCTTTAAATTTACCGACTATTATAGGCCAGTTTACCGGATCATTAAAATTAAGAGGCAAATTTTTATTGTTTTTGGGGTCTTGATCACTTTCATCTTCATTACTTTTCTTTTGTCCTATATCATCGACGTTCTGTGCAACAACTTCATTTAAATTGGAAATAACTTCTTTTTCATTTAAATTTTCTGGTTCTTTTGCAGTATTTTCGTAATGAGAATCTGAATCGCTATTTTCATTAACATACTTCGCACACTCTATTTCTCCGCCACCTTCGATTTCAATTTCGCTTTCATTTTGGTTTGAAGCTACTATAGGTTCCTGTGCTGTACTGCTTGACGAACTTCTTAAAAGCTACAACAAAGCATTCTTCTGTTTGGCAGAATTTGACTCACGTTGAAGCCTAGTTTTTTGTATTGTGATCCAGACAAGCGTTGTCTCTTATTCCGGTTCATTATATCAGTTAAATAATTTAAACTTAAACAAAAAATAAAGCATTATTTATATTAGTTAATTTACTTACCTGCTCAATTAAAAGTTTAAGTTATAATATATTAATATGATAATTAATATTGTTTTTATAATGATATATACATACATATGTGATAATTAATTTTGATATTATGGTACACCATACATTTGAGAACTGAATATTTGTAAAACTTTGTAAAAAATATTTTTAATGTTTCTTCTTCGACTTTTAAAACAAATCTGAAATATCCATACCAACGCTTGTATATTTATGGAAAAAAATTATAACATTCCCGGAAAACGTACTGCTACCTAAGCAAAAAACATCGTTATTTAAAACCAAATAAAATCCTAGAAAAAAATATGAATGAAGTAACTTTGTTGCAATTATAATGGAGTAGAACAGAAGTTATTAAAAAAAAGACATTTTATTTTTCTTGTCGGAATTGACAAAAACAATTTGAAAATGCCGCCCTCGAAAAGTGCCGCCGTCGCCTATGCTTAAAACCGGGCATGCGAGTAAGGACCCTCTACTTGTTAGACGTTTTCATTGTATTGCAAAGTTCTTTAGAAAATGAAATCCTATTTAATTGATCATAATCATTTATACTGTCCGACGAACCGTTCCTGAAATATATGCGATAAACCATACATACGGCCATTCATCTAGGGTAGGTATCATAAGAATTGATTTTAGATCTATTCTGGCTGTTTTGCTTATTTATTTAATCATTCAGACATATGTAATGGCTGTATAAAATACTTTAAAACTTCTCTTTTAGGCTTAGAAAGCAAGCTTTATATAAAACGAATAAAAAAACTATAAAACAAGAAAAGGGGAATATGCGATAATAATTGCAATAACTTTTCTGAAAACTAATTAATTTTAAACTTTAGCAATGCATTCAAAATGCATTAGACATTAAAGATATGCCAACCTATTAAATATGTGGTATGCAATTTATTCAATATTTAATAATCTCAGATCAAGGAATTTAATTTATGAAGTAGTTTTTCACATATTTTAAAGGGTTTAGGAATGTGCACTGAATTAAAATAAAATTTACTCGTTTACCTTCATAAACCACATAGTAAAATGTAAAATATTGTTCTGTATTTGTCAACCATCCCAGAAATTGTACATAAATCACAAAAGTAACATTAATCCTTCATCCTTTTTAAAATAGCAAAAGAGCTTAAAAGTGAAAAGTTACGGGACTATAAAGAAGGGTCAACTTCAGGGTGAAAAGTTCACATTACAATGACAAAGGCACTCTAGTGCTTATAATGGCTTCAATGACAATAAAGTGACACTAACTGTGGTATTTGCTAAGATAAAATTATTCACATTTCTCATCCGGTGACAAAGAAATTGTTCCTTTACTGATGTGGGACTTTTCAGTGAATTATTTACGTCCTTTGCATACCCCACTGCACGGAAAGATTGTAATCGTTGAAAATCTTTTTGCTGAAATAATGCACGCCTGAGGATGTTTGGGTAGGTATACTTAAGGCAAGGAAAATATCCAATCAATGCAACATTGCCATTCAAGAAGAAACTTAATTTAATACCCCTGTTTGGTAAACAGGTTTTATGATAAGCGGTACGATATAGGCTGCAAATCGCATTATAATTTTATAAAATTCCTTTGAGTAAAACAACGCTGATGCATGAAGAGATTAAATGTAAGAGGTTGTAATTATTTCACATGGTTCAATGATTTTTTTTGTTTTATTTGTGGTTGTTATAAAAATTCTTATATTAAGGTGTCAAAAATATAGAAGTGAATTACAATTTCACAGGCAATAATATCCTTTACAATATCGATGTTGACCTTCGAAATCTTCAAAACGAGATGTCGACTACACTCCTTTATAAGGAAGGCAACACAGCTGTTTTCATGCACAGAATTTTAGAAATTTAAATTTAAATTGCATTTATTAAGAGGTATTATACTAATATGGTACAAGATCCTTTTGGGAAATACAATTTTTAGTAGGAAAGAAAGAGATATTAAGACCAAATTGATCTAAATAAATAAATTATATTAAAAATAAAACAGGCATAAATATTAAACAAACGAATGAAAAAATAAATAAAAATAAACAAGGAAAAAAGCTAGAAATGACAGGAAAGGGTTAAATATAAGTTATCGTACTTTATGATAAAACTGTCGTTTTGTTGGGCAGTTGATAAAACACTTCAGTAACCATCTTTTATAAAAACAAAAAAATGAAAATAAAAAACTACTTTCATTATTAATGTAATATATTTCATATTTATCTTGGACTTTTCCACCATCCACGTTTTTTATAAGTTGTAATTTTCTTAAAAACGTAGTATGATTAGCATCAACTAAATTCTTGCCTATGCCTGATATTGGTCTATTATAGAGTGCTGATGATACGTGTTTTTTGTATCTAATTTTTAAGGAGCATTGTTTTTTACCAATATAGACTGCATTGCAATCATTACAGTCAATACTATAAATTCCGCTCTATTAAAATCGAAAATTGATATAACAGATAATAGCTAAGTTAAAAACCTAAGAAGAATTAACACTCTTTATAGGGTCGCTATAGATCTACTATCTTTTGAAAGTTATTTTATGCAATGCGAAAAATTAAATATGACTCTGAAATTTGTGTTAAATAAAGTAACAACAAATTCATAAATGGAGTTATTTTAACACGAAAATGTAGTTCTAGTGAATATTTTTTATATCGTTATATCTCCTTTAATTGAGTTGTTTCTAATGGATCTAAGCTTTATTTCTACTTCTGGCTTTGAGTTAAACTAGTTTTTCTGATAAAATTAATCTAACTGTGGAATGTGCGTTAATTGCACTCTTGTGAGAGTCAAAAGTACCCTATTTTTGGGAGATACAAAGAAAAAATGCATTCACATTTGGAAGAGTTATTTTTAGCAATATATCGAATACATTCTTTTAAAATGTTATATATTTTTAAGTTATGAACATTTTTTTAGTATTAATATTCGATTTCAATTCAAATGTTTCTTTTGTAATCAATCATTTGTATTTTATTAAATTATATGCATCGTATTCAGTGGCATACATAAGAATTCAGGGGCCTACTCGCGAAATTTTTGAAGGCCCTTTTTATACTCTAGATGAAATCCTAGGGAGTATACTAAGTTTGTCATTCCGTTTGTTACACGTAGTAATAATTATGGTAGAGCAAAATGGATTGAACACCCACGCATAATATTAAAAGTTATTTCGATTTTTGCATGTCCGTCCGTCTCTCCGTCTGTCTGCAAATCTCTCCATCGGTCTGTCCGTCTGTTCATCCAGATATAGTTTGCTTAATGTAATGAAAAAATTTCAGATAAAAGCATAAACCTTTAATTGCAGAAAATTTTTTCTCGTAGACAAAACAATAATAATTATTTAAAGTAAAGTATTAAAGATTTCTATAGACCTAAGCCAACTTTTATATTTTTCATATTAGTATTGTCAAGATTTACTGCGTATTTTAAATTTAATGCATAATCCGACTTAAAAACAAAGTCAATTGCCTCTATTGAATAGGATGTTGCCGGAACATTTATTAAACTTTCTTCCACAGATATTTTGTACCGATTTATGGCCATTTTATGATGTCTATAGAGCAACTAGACTCTGCTGAGGGGTTTACCCTTCAACATATACTTGTTTGTCTTCTGTATATTTAATTCAACCCTTTTAAAAACAATTAATTTATCGACAACGTCTCATATTGATTCCGTTATAGTAGTATCGTTCCTTCTCATGAACGTGGGTGGTAATAAAAGCAACAGTTGGACAAAACATATTGCTGTGGAATCCCAACCTAAAAGTATACGAGCTCCTGTTAGATAAGAAATAAGATTTTTTTAAAAGAATTACCATTGATATTGTTTTGCAACCGTAGTCTCTTTTTTAAAGGCAGTGATTTATTAAATTATTGATTTATCGTCAAATTCTCTTAGGAAACTTTCTAACATCTACAATAGTAAAAATTTTCCTATTCAAAGTTTTCCAAAATAAGATTTATGTTTCTTACCCGAATAGGTGTATCAATAAACCGTGGAAATATTTTTAAAATGTCCTTCTCTTTATTTTTCAGATGTTTTCTGTATTGAAATGTATCTTTGGGTTTTTGTATTATTATGTCTATTTGGCGTTCATTAGAACCATATTTTGGAAATTCAATATATCTCTCTGAACGATCAAAATTTAAACTGCCCTCATATGATGTTGTGGTAAAAGATGCTTTTTCCTTAGGTCCTGATTAGTGTACATGTCGTAGACATTTTAAGTAACTCAGCATTTCACGAAAAGTCTAGACACTTCATGGAAAGTAGGCAAATAATGTAACGGTTTTGACTTAGCCCCTTTTTACATTATGTGTCTGAAATTTTTAGTCGCGTGTATGTGTGTGTATGTGTGTATATGGGTGTGTGTGTATGTGTGGTGTGTGGGCATGTGTGTCGCAGGCCTGGGTGCGACCTCCCCCTCCACCAGCCATCTCCCACTACTAGTATTTGGTTATATAGGGTGGTATTACAGTATCGGCGTAAACGCTTTTAGCATTTAATGAAATGACTAAAAATTTCAGACACATAATGTAAAAAGGGCTAAGTCAAAACCGTTACATTATTTGCCTACTTTCCATGAAGTGTCTAGACTTTTCGTGAAATGCTGAGTTACGTCAAATGTCTACGACATATATACCTCTTTTGCAATTTCTTAATCTTGCTTGAATAAAATCTGTATGTGGTACAGGGTCATATAAAATCTCTTATAAAGTTATAAATAATGAAACCGAATAAAATTTACAGAAAAATGTATCATATCCTAGGCGTTTTTTTCTTTGAGTTCGGGAAAGAGTTTTATGCAGCAGTTGGCATACTCAATTTTTATATCCCTAGTGGGATAATACGCATGCTTTTCAGCTATAATATCATCCACCCATCTAACAAGTTGCTTCCCATTTTAATAAGTTACTTCCCATTTGTTTCATGTAGAACAGCTCTGTTTTAAAATTAGGAGCCAAATTTAAATCTATTTTCCATAAGGTTTCTTAGTGCCTAGCAGTACAATAAAATAAGTGATTAGCAAAATAAAATAGTTGTCTATATTTACATATGAAGAAATATGTTTTTAAAAAAAAAAAAAAAACTGTTTTATTTATATTTCAAAAACATCCCGTATTACATACATCTGTTTTTAAAAATAAACGAATATGCAATGTTCTATTATAAACAAGAGGTAAGCATGTAAAAAACTAAATTAAATTAAATTTAAATTTCAAAATTTTTAAAACTACTATGTGAAACTGTAGTTATAATTTTTAGATATACTCGACACGTACATTACTGGTTTCTTCTAATATATATGTGGAGCTTAGAGAAAAACAGTCTGTGTGTTGTGTACTCAGAGTTAGTCAGAGCATTACAGAGATATTCGCTTCCATGAATTAACTCCGCATTCAAAAAATGCAATAAGTCCGCATAAATTGCGGTGGTTTTTCATAATGCAATAAGTCCGCAAAATTATAATGGAAATAGTTCCGCACGTGGCAATTAAAATGGAAATAAGTCTGCAAGAGAAGGGGAAATAAAGTCGCATTTGTGAATTTTTCGTAATTTGCAAATGTAAAAAGACCGCAAATTTAAAAATGGAATTAAGTTCGCAAATTTTTTCCGGCCCGACGTGGCACCTCGGAAGCGCGGCGCGGCTCATCGTTTACCATCTTAGCGATCGTATAAAGCAATTTTTACTTTCGTTTTTAAGATTAATTTTAAATTATAAATTTAAATTTGAAGAAAATAGTTTATTACATTTTAGTTTACACATCGAAAGTTATTCAATATGAAAAAACTTGGATTGCATCCTCAACAACTGCTCTGCAATATGGACAAAGATAATTATATTCGTTATGCGCAACTGCTTGAGCTTGGATTATTAATTGACATTCGTTGCATATTTTAAAATGTCGGCAATGCAAGAGAACCATATTTGTTGGATTAACGAAGCAAACACTGCACTTATTTTCAATTTCTTGTAATTCGCACAAGTTCTCGGGCACAGATTCATCTTCGGTACCAGTTGAATATGAATCAGATTCAGCATCTCTTTCATCGTCATTAGTCAATAAATCGTCATCAAGTATATCAAAATTCACAAAAATTTTATTTTCTTTGTATGTGAGCCTATTTAAAAAGAAAATCATTTTGTAATTTTGCACTCTCAACAGATTCGCTTACCTATTTAAGAAAACTATTGACGTGATTTTCCCACATTCCAATAAGTAGCTTGGTTCCCAAATTTTCTCGTTCCTTCCAACGCTATACTTTTTCTTCTTTTCTGCTCCAAAAGATCCACCACTTTCCACAACTGTCTCAAATCTTTTGCTTTATGATATTCCTCCTCTCGAATTTTTTGGAAAAATTTAAAATAATTCCATTTCTCCATTGTAAGCTTCTACACTAGATGTTGTTTGCATGTCTTCTTTAAAAACAGACATTTTTTCGGCTCCTTCATAAGAAAACAAGCTTTCATTATTTCCAGGCAGGGTATCAAAAAATATAACTCGATTTTACCCTTTCTAACCATTGCTTTTCAAAATAACAAATAAATGGTTGAGATTTTTGTCGTTATCGAACAAGTTGATGTGCAACTTTATTTGGTTAAATGTGTTCGATATATATTTGGCTGGCAACAAAGGTAACGCCATAGTTTTATAATAAACTGATGACGCAATCGTTGAGGTTCGAATAAAATCTGATAATTGTTTAAATTTTGTTGTAACGTTGCGTCTTATAGCCTGAGTATAATAACACCAGCACCCAATTAAGCTGGCCATTGGAAAAACTTCTCTTAAAGCGGCACGCAATGCAGATTCGTAGTTAGTTATAATTACGTTCGGTTCAATTTTAAAAATATTTTTGTTTATGTATGAAAATTAATTGAAATAGGCATCATGTGATTTCATATCCATTAAAATGAAGAAAATGGTAAAAATCTGAAAATACAATTATATTACGATATTTAATTCTGAAAAAGAGAAAGAGTTGGAGTACTACGGTGGTATTAAACTATTTATTCTGAGCTTTTTTTTTTGTACAAGGCAAAAGATATAGTTGCTTTTATAAACAACTGGAAAAAATAATATTAAAACCACGCTGGAAAGAATGTGTGAATGTAAATTAATTTACCTCTTCAAAATATGTGATGTACACAATTAACAGCTGCTTAAATAACCTTTTGGAACAACTGCAAATGTTCCATCAATTAAATATCGCATTTGGTTTGCGTCTATATTTTCGTTTATTAATTTTATCATTTCTTCTGAAGAAAAAATGCAATAACTGAAATTTTCTTCAATTATGCATGCCTTAAAAACAGCATTATTGGTAACCTCTCGAATTGATTTCCCAAATGAATTCCATATAGATTTCTTTTAAAATACCTGTAATACTTCCAGTGGTGTTTTTGGTGAATTAACAAATGTTTTTTCCTGCCTCTTAATTTCTACGAAAATTAAATATAAATAGATATGCACAAAAATATGACTTAAAATTACAATGAGTTAATGTTATAATTTACTTACCCACTGCGTTCTCAAATACATTTCGAATACCGCTCATAGCATTGACGTCACTTAATACACTCGCGGATTCTAGACAATCATTTTTACTTTGCTTCAGAAGTTTTAGTTCTTCAAAAAGTTTTCTTGCCAGAGATGATTATGATTTTCAAATTTGTTTGCTCTTTCAAGACGATTGTTAGATAATAAGACCATCCCAGCACCGCAATTTTTAACATAGCATTTATATTTTATTTTGTCTTTGTAATATTGGTTTTTTATAAATAATTGTTTTTCTGAGACAGTGTAAATTAGCTCACTATTTCTTCATTTTCCACTAATTTTCACAAATTCGTAACTAATTTTTGCTTCAGCGGAGAAAAGAAAAAACGCCTTTTAATACCCGAACTATATGAGAACTAAATTCGTAATGAGTAATCTTTATTGATAATTATTTGTGCACCAAACAACTACTTACTGCTTTGATTTACCGTTCCAAAATTCATAAAAGAAAAAAAAAAATCCGCAAATATTATTTTTATCAGGTCTATATATGAAAAGATAAATTGTACATATAAATCTAATAAAATTTTCTACATTCAAAATACACTGTGTGATTTTTTCACACTTTTAGAGTATACTTTTTTAAGTTTTATTTATTGTTATGTCCGTAATTTTAAAAATAGCTTTGGTTTTAGGTTCTCTGCCTTGTACTGCAACACACAGGAGATAACGGATGGAATTCAAGAATAATCGAGGTGTTATAAATATTATTTCAAGCAAAACTCTAAAAAGTCCAAACTTTGATCCGAATGGAGAATAGAAGAATTTTTAAGTACTTTTATTTTTAAGGATTCTAAATCAAATTATAAACACAAGTGGAAAAAATAGCCGTTTTTAACCCAACCCCTCATCCCGCTGCCTTCCAGCACAAAAGAGACTCAATAAATTTTTTCAATATGATTAGTAAAGCATGCTAATGATATCGTATCTACATTTTGTTCCCGAATCACATATCTAATTAGTTTTTAAATCCGATTATTAGTTTTGAAGAAACTCGAAAAGAAACGAAACCAGTCACTGTAAAGTGGAAAACGGCCGTATTTTGAGAGAAAAAATGTTGTTATTTTAATATCGTGTTTGCTAAGAACCGTTACGTCTGCGAAATTTAAGTTCGAAAATGGAAAAAAGTTGGGTTTCTCCTTCGTGGTGCTGCCATATAAAAATTTAGGAGTTTTACGTATACTGTGAGCACGGTCAGTCCTAGACATTTTTGTAGTACTGAAAAATTCTTCATAGTACAAAATTCTAAGAAATTGGTTACACTAATTTTTACTGTCCGATGAACTGTTCTAGAAATATAACCCAACACCACTTCAAAAATCAAAGTTTCATATATGGATGACCGCCCATATGGAATTACATACGGGCATTCATCTGGTATAACTTTTAATTGGTATTAGACCAATTCTAGCTTTTTTACTTGTTTTTGTAAGGTTCAACTAAGTTCAGTAAAATTTTAAGCACCGATCATCCATACGAACGTAATTCTTAAAATCATTCGTGTTACTGCTTCGTAAACTTTTCACGAGCATCACATAGGAATATTTTCCACATTTCAGAAGCCAAGTCTTCACCCAATTTTTTTTTTTAATTTTTGGCGGTTTTTTTGTTTAACAAAAATAATATAATATACAAAAAGATCAATTTCTTCTCCCTTGCGAAATTGCAGCTTGCCTGAAAACCACGGCTTGACAGACATGGCCCTCAGGTTTTGACTGAATAATGTGCGCCTACATCACCTCTCATCTGCAGTCCATATCTGTGGCGTCTTTAATATAACGCGCTCATTTTAATAATGTTTTATACGCTACTCCAATTCCTCTAGCACTATTCTACAACTAAAATTATTTTGGTTAAAAAAATAATTTCGTTGAGCACTTGCGTTACATGTTCGAAATGTTTGTTTTTAGTAGGCCAGATTGTAAAATTGTTTTTGAAAAAAAAAAAAAAAATATTTTCCAGTCAGTCAGTTAGTTTTGATTTAATGACAAGGAACCTAGTTAGAGGTTAGTACGAAAATTTTGTTAATTCTAATAATTTCAAAAAAGGAAACGGTGATCTTATAGTTCGTTGCAAAAGTGTTTATAAAAAGGAATGCAGAATTTTAATTGAATAAAACCAGTTCGTTCAAGTCATATATGTGTTCTGTGTTACTCATTCTACTAAACCCAGAGCATTGGGGTTAATTGACCCCAAAATTCCACAGCCTTCAGGCGGACTGTAAGTGAATGGGTAACATAAAGGCGGTGACACATTGTTGGCTTCGGCTCTCGCTCCTGCTCGGAGCCGAAGCCTGTCCAAATCAAATGTAAGTATGGCAGTGCTGCTTAACCCAATGGCGACTTCGGCTTCGATTTGGGAGTCGCATCCGCTATCAGTTGATATTTGATTTTCAGCTGCTTCACAATGTCGTACGAAGAGAAATTAATTGAAATGGTGAAGGAAAATTCTCTGTTATATGTCAAAAGCGACAAAGACTATAAAAATAATTTAAAAAAGGAAAGAGTGTGGAAGAAAATAAGCGAGGAAATTGGTATTCCTAGTGAGTGTGCTTTTATTTTAATTCATTTTTGTGTTTTTTATTGTATTGTATTGTTTTTTAATTAATTATTAGTTTTCAAAATTTTTTGTACACTTGAAAATATTTGAATTAAAAAAAATATTATTTTACTTAGAGGAGAAATTAAAAGCGAGGTGGAAGTCTCTGAGGAACACGTATAGACTGGAGTTGGCCAAAATGCGGACCACTCCGTCGGGAAGTGGGGCGGTAAATAAACCAAAATGGAGGTTTTTTGATCTTCTAAATTTTGTGGATGCACATATAGCCCCAATGTAATGAGAAAATAATATTAATTTTGTTTAATATGAAAATATAATATCTTGTTTTTCTAGAAAAACTCACAGCAATTACCAACCGTTGCCACCAGAAGTAGGGCTGGATGAGGAGACGGCGCAAGGTACATTCGAGCTGGAAGTGTCAGACGAACCGCGTTTGCATCGCCAGGTGCATTAGAGGACTCGATAATTGCCAATCTGCACTCCGGCTCTATTGGCTTTCCTATGCAAACTTTTTGCAGTTTTTCATGAACTAGACTAAGCAAAACGTTAAAGCTGCTCACTTCCATCCTAAATGTCTGATTAAACATCTCATGGTCGGACGATTTAATTAATTTGTAAGTCGTTTCAAAAAAACCATGCTCCCTCCTTTGCATGTAAATTTCACGCACCCAAAAATGTCTTTTTCTCTCTTTTCTTAAAGATTTCAAAATCAAGTAGCCATAACTAGCCATCGCAATTAAATTCAACACTTGCACCCGTTTATTATTATTCATTTTATTTTTCTTCAATTCCTTCTGTATTTAACTACTTCTTTACGAATCTACGTAGCCGCTATTGTGTCATAGTCGGCTTCGAGTTCAACGATTTGAGAGTAGCTAGCTTCGGCTCCGAAGTCGGAGCGAGAGCCGAAGACACCATTGTGTCATCGTCTTAAGACTTCCCATGACTGTCGATTAGCTAGCGATCTTTTTTGGATTCACTTCCTCTTGCTATACAATCACATCGAGCCGTTGGGGAATTAAAGTCGGATTGTTTTCATACTTTTGAAACTTAACCTCTTCTTTATAACATTGCTTTCTTTGTTAGGTGTTTCTTTTTTGTATATTTCATTTTATATACACAGCTATTTTTGTATATACCTATACTTCCTTGTTTTTTGTTCTTCTCTCTTGTGATAGCCTTTTATTGGAAAGTTTTTACTTTCTTATTTTACTCACTTTCTAGTAGTTAACATGCTTGCACTTTACGCAAGACATATTTCCTTTATTATTCCTTAATTAAGAAATGTTTCAGAAAAAACTGACCTCCGCGAATAACGAAATCAGCAAAAAAAATTTGCTTCTCTGTTATCAAATAATTTGAATTAAACTCTCACTTAATAGTCTGCATTATACATAGTCGACATTATATAATTACTGCGTGTTATAAAATTGGTAAACATTTTTCTATACTTCTTCATTATCTTTTGTACAGAGACAGAATCAAACGTATCGGACGGTCGTTTACAATGGCTCTTAAAACTGGCTAGGACTGTTTATCTATTCACTTTTTTATTTACTTTAATATTAGTCCAATATTTTTCGAATAGCCTTATTTCCAGACAATTTTGAGGATCCACTTCCTTTGGTACTACGGGCATGCATTGGGAATCATAGAAATCTCTTGTTTTTTTTTCGTAGTAACAAGCTGCTAAATATAGGCGTAATAAGGCTCATGCGTCATGCTTTCAGAAGAATGGAGGAGGGCGTTTCTGAAGATTCTCCTTAACGTACACATCCGTGTTGTATGTGTCAATTGTCACGAAAGGTGATTATTTCTGGTCACACGTACATATCGCTTGGCAAATTAAGTATTTACTGCAAAAACGATTCTTAAACTTGGATCTGCTTCACTACTCATTTTTACCACAAAAAATTCCTTACTTGGAAGCTTGCTGAAGTCCGCTTTAACCTAATTGACATCATTTCTAATGCAGCAGTCGAATTAGGAAATTTTTATAAAAATCCGGTTCCTAGATTTTGCACCATGGTTCATTTCCGGTGTTCTGCTCGGTACATTCTGAACATGGAAACTTTGTAGGTTTTCTCTTCTTTTAATTCGATTGGCCATAGCAGCTGACATTCCAGCATTATCCGCAATATCTCTCAACGATATTTGGGATTACGTTTAAAGTTGTCTACAATTACTTTGACCAATTTTTGATCTATCGAACCTGACTTCCTTCCTGATCCGGACTTTCTAAGGGCACTACAAGATTCCCGAAATTTACTTTGAACATTTTGAATTATCATCTTCGAGATTTTCAACTTTTTAGCTAAGCCAGTTTTAGACATACCTATTCGGATTTTTCATTTTTGTAGAAAAAATTAAGTTGATCTTGGCTTTCTCTGCATAAGAACTTTGCACTTAATGGCTTGCAATTATAAGTGCAGCACACCTTTTTATAGACGCAATCTTACCAGCAGCGTTCCCTAATTTTGCTTGCCTGGTAATGAGTAATGGGAGGAGATAGGGTGATCAATTTTTTTCTGAAACATTCCTTAGTTAGAGTAGGTATCCATGCACAGTACAGTATATAATTAACATATTCAGAATAAAAACTGACACCACAGATGACGTGAATTGTCTGAAATCTGTAAAAATGAATCGTTTTTAGGGTTCCGTACCCGAAGGCTAAAACAGTAACTCTATTACTAAGCCTCCGATGTCCGGCCGTCTTTCTGTCACCGGGCTGTATCTCATGAACCGTAGTAGGTAGACAGTTGAAATTTTCAATTTCAATTTTTAATTGCCGTTATAACTAGAATTAATAAAAAGAAAATTAAATTAAAGAAGGCTCCCATACAAGAAACGTGATTTTTTCTGGGCTTTTTTGTTCGTTTTCTTCTCATTTATTATTATCATAAGTAGGCATTAGTTTTTCAAATGAATCACTAATAAAAAGTGCATAGTGGTAAATATTACGATGGTGCGGAGCCTTTCGTGTACGAATCCCACTTGTCCCTTTTTTTTTATTTAAATCAAGAAGCCCGTTAAATAATTATTAGTATCAGCGACTCCTTTAACCAAAAGTTTTCTGGTAACAGGCGACATTATTGGAGCTACTTCTTTAGCTTTTCATATCAGCAATACAACTGCTAATTTTACCAAAAATGTTCCGTGATTTACTACTATATGTTATGTTATTGGCTGACTTCCTTAGTCAACCTTGCAAATTTTCTTCGGATATCGGTGAGTAAATTCGCTTGTTCGATCTCTTGAACTAAGTGAGCACACTAGTATTTTGTTGTTACGGTGTCCTAATTAAACATACGATTTCACCTTTATGGTCGGTACTACATTTTAATTGAGGAAAGTTGAAGTATATTTACTATGGGTTGGAATGTATATTATATTGGCATAGATACTCATGGTGTTGGAACTTCTTGTGCTGGGCGTGACCCGTGGTATAAGTGAGTATATGTATGAACCTGAAGTTGTAGAAAATATTTTTGCAAATGAAAGTAACAAAACTAAAAAAGCGCTTTCAGTGTTCCCAAGCAATACCTCAAACGACGGGTACTGCCGATTCCATTCATACTGAGCAACAGAATGAAAATTTAAACGCAGATTTCTTCTAATCAGTTTTAGATGAGAAGGAATTTTATTTTATTTTTTATATAATTACTAAAACTAAATATAAATACTGTTGAAATATTTTTATCATTGTTATTATTATTAATTAAAGTTCTACCTACTGTTGGCAAAGATGTTACATAATTTATAATTATATTTTGGAAACTTTCCTTTAAAATGATAATAACCCCAGGAAGATAAGGAAAATTTCCGGAAAATTGCGGAAAACTTCCGGAATATTCCAGTTTTTTTGAGCTCTATTCAAGAGGCAGGTGCAGTTGTTTGCGAAAATAACGTAAGATTTCTTCCTAACACCATTCTACTAAATTCCTGACATTTACGTGTAAAGATGATTTATAGACAACGTATAGATAACAATGTGAATAAACGAAAAACATAATGTGACACGAAAGTGTTGACCTACACAGAGCCTACATGGCAATCGTGAAAAATTGCAGTCTTATTAAATTGATTCACAAATTTAAAAAACTATTAAAAAATATATAATTATTTAAAATAATTAAGATTAATGCAGTTTTAAGAAAAATAAAAGCAAAAGACAAAAAATTGCTGCCGTACTCAAAATGAGTACGAGCAGCAGTGATTCTGGGGGGACTGATGATCCACTCAAATTAACCGAAGAGAGGAAGAAGACTACCAAAGCATATTCGTCTTTTTCTTCCAAAAAGCAAACCAAAAGGCCCACTGAAAACGACATTAAGGGCCGTAATGAAGAGGCCAAAGGTAAAAACCTACACCCATCTCTATTGGAGAAGACTACAACAGGGACAGCGATGGTTGTCAGTGAAGGGTCTGGAGCAACAGCTCCAAGATCCACCGTTATTGCTGCAGCATATTTAGCAAAAATTCAGCAGACGTCTTCAAGCCAAGGGCAAAGCCCAAGGTTGAAGGAGGTCGTCAAGATGGCTTCGGGTTCTGTGCCAAAATCCAGTAGTGTCATAATGAGGCTACTCCGAGTTTCAGGAAAGTCAACTAGTGAGATTAAGGTACTATTAGCAGCAGCAGGACCAGCAGCAGCACCACGCTCCCTGCCTTTAGTGTCAGGGACTTCCTATGTTTAGCAGATAAGTGGCAGTTCAAGTAAGGAGTCAGCAATAAAAATTTTAGGTAAGGGCATCACTCCTCGTCCAGCCCCATTGGGTGCAGAGAAGCCTCGGCCTAAGCCCGGTGCGGGTCTACAGGCTTTGTTCGACGGGAGGTGGCACGATGAGAGCTACGGTATGCAGGTCGAGCACATCAATCGATGTCCTCAGAACGCATAACTAAAAGCACTCTTTCAAATCATCTCTCGTGAGTAGCTATTGTCCTTGTGAGTAATAGCTGGGGGAATGGTTGAGGTGTCTACCACAACCCTCGATAATATTACCAAGCTTATGCTTGAGGGCATCGAGGTGGATGGTAGACATCTTGTACCGTTCTCACTCAGAGAAAAGCCCATGTGTTCATGGGTCCCTATACGAGCCAGTCAAGATCCCCTAAATTTCTTATGGAGATTTGGGAAGTTTCCTAGCAGCGTTCACGCCATTCCAAGAGTCTCCGGCGAGGTATTTTCTGTACAAGTCTGGAAGCGTCCATCACTCTTGTTGCCAATCTTTTTATTTATTTGCAACACAGGACAGGGAGTGCTTTTCTTTTTTAGAAGTTCATCTGCCCTGATCAAACGTTTTTTTTTTACTTTGAATGTCTTTTAATTTTCTTTAAATTGAACTTCTTTATTTAAATTTTTATTCTTTTTATAAAACCCTTTATATAAACTTTCTTTTAAAACCGGAATAAGAGGCCTTACCGTTGGTCTATTCACAGCGATAACTCTTAATTAACCACCTGAACTCACGAACCACCGGGTTTTTATCGGTTTTCATTTATTTCACGATAGTGGAAGTCGCGGCCCGAAGGTTGTTGCGAGAGAGGCAGAAGCAAATCGCGAGCAGTTTTCGGACTGTGATATGACCGGGTTGGACGAGATTGGTCTATCGAGCTTCAGTGGCTACGAGTCGTGTGGTGGTACCATGTTGACTGGTAGCCAATCTGAAGTCTCGAAGGGGATGGAAAAGAATCGCGAAATTGTTGAACAGCTCCAGTACAAGAACAATTCAGATAAAATCTGGAGTATTCTTGTAAAGCAGCTGGAGAGGCCAGAGTTTCAACTTCCTCAGCTTCAACTCCTACTACTGAAGTGCAACAAGAAAAGGAAGTACAACGATGCAGCTCGTTTAGAAGTCTCCATATGAAAGTGGACGAGTAGTTGATTCAGGAGAACAGCTTAGCCGATTCTCCTCGTCAATAGACGTCGTACTATCATTGTTTGAGCTTCATATCTCTTTGAATGTGTAAAATAGGCTCTCTTAACATCGGGGGTTTAAGCGTTCATACAAGATTACACAGCGCTATCGAAGATGTCCAAATGTTTGACGTAGACATTGCACTTCTGCAGGAGACGAATTTCAAACAAGACTCATACACACAACCTGAGCGTTATGCTTACCTGCACATGGGCTATGCACTTCTTGCGACACCTGTTCCTCGCCGAGGCTCAGGGTTGGCAATCATTGTGTCCAACAAATTTACACTGTCGTCTCCTGTTTATACTGATATCTTCCCAGGTTTCGCTTCCTCCTTGTAATTTGTCGTTCAAGAAAAACATAGCAAGGTAGTAACTGTGTACCTTCCTCATGACAAGGGCATTACAAGACATGTTCTTGATTGCGTGCAATCCTGTCTGGTGAATTTTTGCGGCGAAAATATCCTCGGAGGTAATTTCAACTGCACGATGAATCCCTCAATGGATCGGCATTCCGGCATTGAGTTCAACTCCGTCAAAGCTACTCGATTGAGGAATTTTGTCGGTGTTTTCAGACTCGTGCATATCTATCGTTGGTTGCATCCTACGACTAGATCATACACGAAGGTATCGCGAAATATACATGGACTTCAATTAGGCTCCAGAATCGATAGACTTTACGTATCACCTGGAATACTAGAAGATTTTGTTGGTGTCACTCATGAAGTATGTTCCATTAGCGATAATTTTCTTGTAGTGGCCATCAGCATTCTAGTAGAAAGAAGAACTGCATACTGGATATTAAACAACTATTTGTTGAATTCCGAGCAGTTCATCAATGAGTTCATTGAATTCTGGCACGACTGGCAAGAGAGGAAAGCTGACTTTCCTTTTCTTAGTCAACGGTGGGATGTTGGAAAGCTCCAAATTCGAACTTTTATCGAAACGAATTTCAATCGAAATGGGTATCAAGCTTCTAGTTTATCGGCGGAAGTATCTCTGGTGGCAACAAGACGACGTACTGCTTCATGTGAAGTGGAATCGATAGATGATGAATCCGGACAAGTTCTCAATGGACTACTACAGTAGTCTCTAATCTGAATCGACGTCGACAACTTCCTCGGCCACTCATGAATTTTCTTGAAAATATTCCCACTTTCCCTGAAAACAGTAAGGAGCTCCCGGATACATTAATCATATTGGAACACATGATCGCTGGGACAAAGGATCTAAGGCGACACACTTCACCTGGTTATGACGGCTTGACTCCAGAATTCTTCATATGTTTCAGGGATTTATTAATTCCTCACATTTATGAAGTCCTCAATTGGGCGGTTGAGACACATTCAGACTTTCCCTCTAGTTGGCGGAGGTCTGTTATGCGATTGATTGCTTCGGTAATACATCTGGAACAGTCCTATTGTGTTCTTGGCCGTAGTATCCAAGACAACATCGCGGTAGCCAAACATTTGTTTGCCTACCATGAACAGATAGGTACACAAATGGCCATGACTTCACTAGACCAACAAAAATCTTTTGAGGGCGTCTCGCACGAGTATTTCTTGACTGCTCTGTGGCATTTGGGTTTCCACCCAGGTGCCACGATATCGTCAGAAAATTGTATAGAGATTCAGCGATTTTGATTAAGCATCTAAAGTGTTTTCCAATAAGAGGTGTTATTTTGATATTCAAAGAAAAATGCCATTTTTTGAGATAAATGATCGGATCTTTATTTCATTATAAAGAGGAAGGTATGCTGTTAATAATTGAAAATAACATCAGCCAAATGACCACCACGACCACGCCTACAGGACCATATCCTTTTCATGAAAATTTCCATAACCAAATCGCAAAGTGACTGCCCTATGTCCTCGATAGCCTCACGAATACAATCTTTGAGGTCTTGAATCGACGCTGTGCTGCTAGCGTAGACCTTCTCTTTCACGTGGCCCCAAAGGAAGAAGAAGCAAGGTATTGAGTCACAAGATCTCGGTGGACAATTGTGATTACCTCTTCGAGAGATAACACGGTCAGGAAACTTTTCCCGTAAAAGATCAATGGTTTCGTTGGTTGTATGGCACATAGCGCCGTCTTGTTGAAAGTAAACGTTGTCCAGATCAATACCATCCAATTCCGGCCATAAAAGATCATTAATCATCTGTCGATAGCGCCATCCATTCACCGTAACTGTTGCTCCAGCCTCATTTTCGAAAAAGTAAGGTCCAATGACCCCGCGGGACCATAAACCGCATCAACCAGTCACACGTTGAGGATAGAGAGGCTTTTCAACAATAACTCTTGGGTTTTCTGAGCTCCAGATGCGACAATTTTGCTTGTGACGAAGCCATCGAGGTGGAAATGGGCCTCATCACTCAAGATGAGTTTTGGATGGCTTGAGTTCTTGTGTTAACTGAACTTTATAAGCCTTAAGACCCAAATCTTTATGCAAAATACGGTGTAATGACGTTTGTGGAATGCCTAATTCCAAAGAACGACGAGGAATGGACAAACCTGGGTTTTCTTCAACATTTTCGGCTACAGCAGCAATATTCTCGGCTGTTCTTGAGCGACGTGCACGGGTTTTATTCTTCACATCACTAACTTGTCCCGACAGCTCGAATTTTTCTACCAATTTCTGTATTGCAGTCCGACAAGGTGCTTCACGATGACCCAAAAATGTTCGAGTTTTACGAACCGTCTCTGCCACATTTTCACCATTTTTATAGTGAATTTTAATAATTTCAATGCGTTGTTGAATCGTTTATCGTTCCATTTTTATTAATGGCGTAGCTTCTACTTGTCAATTGTCAAAAAGTGACAGCTCCAAAAGTGACATCTACCGAAATAGCGGGCTAATTAAAATAACACCTCTTATTGGAAAACCCTTTAGGACAAGTTCCGGCTCCCATGTCGTTTCATCGTGGTATCCGACAGCTGTCAGGTATGCTTTATGATATTTAGTTGGAGCCGCTACTTGTGAATCTTCGTCGAATGCGAGGACAATATTCAGTTCATCTACCACATACTAATGTGACGCCCCTTATGTTGGCATATGCGGATGACTATTTTCGTGAGAAGAGATGAAGCTTTTCCGGTCGCTCGTGCTGTTTTAGAACAGTTCGAACATATAATGTGCGCTGAAATCAACCTAAGTAAGAGTCAAGGCTTGTAGTGTGGAAGGTTGAGAAATTGTACAGATACTCCACTGAACATTCAATGGACTAATACTTGCCTAAATTATTTAGGTGTGTATATCGGATGCGAGAGTAAATCAAATAATAGCCGCATTGGTCTGGAGAAATTCTCTAGAGCTGCAAACTCATTATGTAGGCGACTGTTTCCATTATCCTTACTAGGAAGGTCAGTCGTGATAAACTGTTTGATTACCTCGTCCATCTGCTAAATTCTGAGCCGTTTGATAAAAGCTGCGTAGGTCTTCTTCAAGCAAAAGCGATATACGCCTTTTGGTGCGGAAGGCGATGGCAGAGCCTGCCAGTCAAGATACGTGGATTAGACCTCACTAACTTGGTTGTGAAATCAAGGTGTCTCCAAGTGCGTGCATTCCAAAGAGTATTCTGCCATAGAGACAACTTGATTTCTCAACTGTGGGTGAATGTACTGGAGGGATCGGCATAGGGGAGTATTACTACCTACTCTCTGTTCGAACACCCTACATTCGTGACTGGCCACAGGATCTAATCTCAACGACTCAGACCTGGGGCAGTATCAGAGCAGCCATTCACCTTAAGTGGAATGCTCTACGGTACACGGAATTTGCGTCGATTACAATCAGGTTCAATCCTGAATTAATATATTCAGTGTTCAGGAATGCTGACACGCACACACTGACGGTTCTCGGAGATATTACTGATATCTCTGGAAACTGTCGAATAAACACTAACACTCTACAACTACACGACCTGGCTGCTTCTGCGGGGGAAAGATTTCGCCCACTTGGGACCAGTGACCCTGGCACTAAGTTGGAAGATGCTCTCGTTCTGAACAGACCACCTCAGACAATTTCCAGCACACTTACAACACGTGTGCTCCGTGACGTGTCTTTGTCAATAAGACCTCCGGAGTATATAGGATACAATAGATGGCGAACACACCTCGGGGTGAATATGGGTGTGATGCTAGGGATAACTTGCAGAGTAGTCTGCAGTTATTCTTCTATTTACCAAGATGCTGATGTAGCATTCAAATTTCTGCATCACAATTGTGTGCATCCTAATCAGTTGTCACAAATTGACCGGCGTGTTCAGAGGATTTCCACAGTTTGTACTGGTGAAGGCACGCTGTTTAATAGGTTCTTCACTTGCCCAGCTTTGCAAAATCTAATGGAACTCGTGCGCGATATGTGCCAGTTGATCTAGCCGCATTTCGGCATTACTAGGACATCGTTTCTATGGGGACCAAAGGTCTATGGTCAGGTGAATGGTTTGTTTAGCTTTGTGTTGACACTGGCTAAATCTACAATTCACTTGTACTACATGAGAGTCACCTATTTTTAAGGAATTTTGAAAAGAGCCAGGGAGCCAAAAAACAAAGCGCTTATTTAAATAAAAAAAAATTATTCATAATAAATAAAAATGGTACATTATAAACACCTTGCATATAAAATCTTTATGAGAATCATTACCATGTTTCCGCTTACTATCAAGATTGAGTTTGACTTTTGGAAAGAGCATAATTATATTAAAAAAAAAAAAACCAAGTCTGATTGGGAATGAAGGCAAAAATAAACATATATATTATTACAGCATAATAAGCTTTTGTTTTTCACTGAATTGATCCAACCACTAATTTCATTTCCACTTACTTTTATACGAAGTGGTGTACCACAATCGGATTAACATGTATGCCTGCAGCTGTTGCAGTATCATTCAAGTGCATAGCATTTGTATTTTCTACCATAAAATTGTGTAATCTGTCGATAAATTTAAAGCCTTCATTCATTTTTCATAGATTTCCTGAAACTTTAATTTTAATATAACTCCTTGTGATTTATTGGTGTGCTTTATTCGAATCACGGAAGAAATGTTGTGCATCAACTTATTTAGAAATTACATATATGATAAATGTAAAAAAGTTTTTTAATTCGCTTAGTCAATTTACAATGAAAAAAATATTTTAAATTTTTTCGGCAGCAGGGGTGTGCGAGTAGAATAACTGGTACCCTTTCCCAACTAGCTAAGAGTGCCTGATAAATGTGGCCATTGAATTTTATGGCTATGAAAAAATTTGGGTTCTACATAGCTCTATAAAATGCATTGGAAGTTCATCCTTATTGTGATATAACATTATTAAAGTTTTGTTCTTTTTTTCTTTTTAATAATGTACTGTTTAACATTATAGGTAATTGGGAAACATTAAATCATAAGTTTTGAAATTTGTAATTCTAAGTTAAGCACACATTAGTTAAAAGATACTTTAACAGAGAAATTCAATATACATATATAACAATGTTGCATTTCTTCGTCTAATCAATAAATGACGGAATTTTTTGGAAATTTATTTTTCCGACTGCTCAGTAACATAATATCTTCATAGCTATTTAATTGTCTTTTTGTTATAAGTCTTTATTTTAATTTATTTATTATTGTAATTTGTTTTCCATTTTGTTTTTATTTGTTATTTATAATTATATTAAAAAAAACATCTATACGAGAAACAGAAAAAGGTATTTAAAATATTTTTATATAGAATTTTTAAAAAACTTTAACTCATATGTAAAATTATTAGATGTATTGAGTTCCGGAAGAAGGGCCGTACTTGGACTCGAAGCATCGAGCAATGAAATAAAAACTTTTTCAACAAAACGATCAGTGTATTCCTCAAAACAATTTTCCAAAAAAATCATTTAAGTAACCCGATCAAAACCATACAGCCAGCTGGAAACCCATCAACTGGAATTCACCTTATCAATAAAGAAATACACATCAGGAACATTTAGTATAAAGAAATGCTTAGCACTGGCATTTGTACTCGTTTATTCAGTCATACCAGCTAGCAGATTAGAGCTTCTCAGATAATAACCAGCCAGTTGAGAAGTTGCCAGTGGCATGATTTAAACATCTCTAATAAATTATTAAATACATAACGCGTGTGTTTCAATAATACAAATTTGCTGTGATCGCGCTCGGTTAGCAGAAATCATAAGTCATCAGTTATGATAATGTCTGTTTTTCACGATACAAAGTATCGTTTTTCAAGTACGCAACGAGCACTTAAAAATTCTGTAATTCCTTCCCCAATGTAATATATTTCAAATTTAATTTCGAAGTAAGCAATTTTTTTGGTTTACTTTACGCTCTTCACTTTTTACATTTTTCTAGATCCAATGACATCCTGTTGACCGATATAGCGTCAACGATATTTTGCTGATAAGGCGCGATCGCAAGTCGAGTAAGATTTGAGAAATCGTTGAGTTCAGAGTAGACAGTGAACACAGTTGGTCGAGCTTTGCATTTAATCCGGAACTTAATTTGGTAAAACATATTAAATACTTGTTCAAGTGTTAAGACGACGATACCTAATTGTGGAGGTGGGCTGCTGAGAACCACTCTCAGTGTGCTGGTGGAGAGAGGCTGCGCGCAAGGTGGCGACCTTTCTCCAGTACACTGGTGTATGTTGGTTGACTCACCCATCACGGTGCTGAAAAATGTCGGATCCTCATGTGAAGCATATGCGGTTGATATTCCTCTGCTCATTTCAGGCACAGCATGATTGCTGCCTGTGCCTTCATGCATCGAGGCTTCAATATTGTTGAGGACTGGTGCACCCATCACGATATGACAGTAAACCCAACAAAGACCAGATGGGTGCTCTTCTCCAGAAGACATAAGCTTGGGAGCTTTTTCCTTCCAAATCTTTTTGGAAATACTCTGCAACACTCTCCTCATTTCAAGCACCTTGGAGTCTTCCTCAACTCGAAGCTGATATGGGTATTGCACGTAGAGGAAAAAGATAATACGGCTGCGAATGTTTTCGCTCAAAGCAGGAGAACCTTTGGATTCACATGGGGCATGAGACCGCAGGCTGTGCACTGAATGTACACCTCGATCATTAGGTCCTTGTTTACATATGCCTCCTGAGTATGGTGGCTGAGGACGCTTGTGGGGACTGCGATCCCGAAGCTGGTGGGCCTGCAAAAGTTTTCCTGCTTGGGAATTGTTGGCTCCATGCGCTATATGACTACAGCTGCTCTTGAGGTCCTACCTAATCTGCCACCCCAGAATCTTGTCACTCAGGCAGATTACAAAAGTGCTGTGTGCAGATTGCGCACATAGGGCTGCTGGGAGGACGGTTGGACTAGCTCTTCACATTGCTCTGTGCCGTATGGGCTGGACTTGAAAAAGTCTCTGGCCAGTATGCCACGTGATGCGATGATACGTGAGCTTCGTTTCGGGCGTCGTTTCTCTGTGAGCTTTCCTGTAAAGGAATCGTGAACTGATGGAAGTGCCTTATTGAGCCTGTCCCAGTCCGCTCTAAAAAATTTTCACCGACATCTCTCTCACTAATGGGGGAGCTGTGGTGGGTGTCTACCTTCCTGAGCCTGATAATGGGATGGAGAACTCACTTGATAGATACACCACTGTCTTCCAGGCTGAGGTTTTCGCCATATCAACGGCACCGAGGTTAGCCCCTTATATATGCAAATCTAATGGAAGGACATTGCTATCCTTTCGGATAGTCTGGCAGCCTTGATGGCTCTAAGTTGCCCTCCGGTCGTCTGTTAATAAGTTGTGTATCCACAACAAGGTGTCCTTCTTTGGGTTCCTGGTTACATTGGGATCATGCGAAATGAATGGGCTGAATTTTCAGCTAGGGTTGGCTCTGATTCTCCGTTACTCTGGCCATAGCCTGCCGTAGGCGTTGCGACCTCGAGTTGCGGGTCTCTCATCAAAGCAGATGTTCATAGAAAGTATCAGCAGAGATGGACGAACCTGAGTACTTGCAGGTGTACAAAACTATTTCTTGATGATCCCAATGGGAATATCTCCAATTTTCTCATGTGGGTCGGGAGGAAACAATGTAGCACTCTGGTTGGCATCACCACCGGCCACAGCTTACTTCACGCTCATCTAATAAGGATGGGAGTTGTTGACAGGCCTGAGTGTCTGTCCTGCCTTGAAAGGAGAGCCCGAGACAATCGAACACTTTTTGTGTGCGTGTCCGGCCTTCGCCCGGTGCAGATTCTGTTCTGCCCTTTTGTCTGTGGATGAGCTGAACAACCTGCCTCACCAAGACCTGATGCGCTTCATTAAAGGACAGGAAGGTTTTGGTGAATGGCCTTCTAGCAGGACAGCTTGGGATAGGACCTCCTGTCACCCTGCCCTTAAAATAAAAAAATAAACCATTAAGTCCGAATGGCAGAAAATAAAGCCCTCTATTCCGAGCTTCCATTTAACTATGTAGTATAAGCGTGAGCTTTCGTACAAAATTTTGGATTTAGTGCCACACACAGAAGCAGTGCTAACTGTATATACCCTGTTTTATCAGCAGTACATAATCAATGATGAACTGATATGGCAAACATTTTTTCTTCTCTATTTTCCCCTAGAAAACAATTCTTCTATATTGATGCCGACGGATATAGTACGCCTTGTTGTTGTTGTTGTTTGTGTTCGGAATATATTTTCATATATCTTTTTGTAATTTTATTATTGCTTTCCATACAGACTTTTGGAGCGTTATATAACATCCTTTGTCTTCTGTGTACAGTACATATGCAAATATATACACAACGGCTAAAACAAATTACATTAAATATTTGGTATTATACTTTCTTAGAAATATATTCGTTTCTTTGTTTTTTGAATGTGTGTATTGATTACAAGTAGTTTTGATTATAAAGTAATCTTAATTCGATGGATTGTTTACAATTTTTTTAAAGAAATCTATTCGTAATTGTCCAGTGCAAAGCAGTGTGTTTCCTAGATATAAAAGATTATCCCAATCAGCAATATTCTCATAAAGTAAAGTACAATTCAAAATTATGCACACATGTGTCCATACAGAATGCACCCAATTGATAACTTTTATTATTTTGTGAATACAGCCAGAGGAAAAAACCGATTACAAAACAAACTCCCAATCCCAAACAAATATACAATAAAAATGTGAAAAGAGAAAAAATTCCAAATAATTTTCCCTCGACTTATTTTCTAAATAAATATTTTTCGTCTCTTTTTAACTAAACCATAAACGAAAAATATTAAAAAATATTCTCCCTTTTCTCTCATTGCATTCCTAATCCACTCCAACAACAAAGTGGCACAAATAGCTAACAGCAGACGGGCTGCGCTGGCGCCATGACGCGCCGTAAATACATATACATTACGTACATACGAATAGGATATATACTCATTTTTAGAGGCACATAAGAAAAATATGTTTGAAATTTTGCACTGGAGCGTATCGCCAGCTCGGCAAGCTTTTGAGAATTAAAATGAATAAAAATCCATTTTATCATTCACTTTTTATCACGATAGAGGTTTACAAATTGATTTTTATAAAATAAATTAATTTCGGGATTAATGCAGTTTTTGGACCACTGAATAGAATCACCTCAATATTCATTCTCGTGTTAAAATAATCGTGTAGCAATAAATTTTATTCAAGTTACAAGAGTTTGAATCTTATTGTTATGAAAGTAATCATAACATGAAAAATAGTAACAAATTTGAAAAAAACAGCTTCGGTAGCATTTACAAATATGTTTGGAAAACCTATATACGACAAATAATAAAAATTGGTGTGTACATAAAAACTTTATTTGGGGGGCGAGGAAATTAACATGGCTTTTTGAGGTTTTTGATTTAAAAAAAAAAAACGCAACATCTTTTTCAAAAATATAGGCCCGGTAGCATTTGAACTGAAGATTTTCTAATATTTTGTCGAAGGTTTCAAATCAATATCATAAAAACTGTAGAAAATAAATAGGGGGAACAAAATGCTTACAAATTTATTCATTAATAAAATTCATCATCGACTGCAGCGATCAACAATTCACTGCAGTGAGCATGCTGACCCAGCAGTAATTTTCGGGTCATTTAATTGTGGAAACAAGACTAAAAATCGTCATGTGAAACATAATTACGCCTGGCGTAATGCATGCTATCCGAAAAAATGGAGTGTGCTATTGCTCACCGTGGTGAATTGTGATCGCTGGTTCAATGATTTTGTAAATAATAACACGTTAAAATGCTGCTTACATTTATAATATAACTTAGATTGATTTATTAATAGGGCTAACTTAATTTCTAAATTACTAGCTAAGTTTTGGATCACAACATGGTCCCCCGCGTGTAACACACCTTGTTCAACTATCATTGTTTACACTGAAGTCTAGTGTTGTAACGTGTCTCAGGCTTTGTTTAGATGTATTACGACAGGATTTAGTTATCATGCATCTCCAATTGATTTTGACAATAGTAATCATAACAGCCAGGGCCAATTTTTGTTATCCTATGGCATAGTAATGGACGTGCGTGTAATTTGCTTGTGAGTTCTCTCATATCTTGCATTTAAACTTTCGTCTGAAGAGCCCTTAGTTCTGCTATTTGAACGTTATATGCTCTGGCATCGTGCTAAATCATTAAAAGCTGATGAAAGGTTATAGGATTTGGAATATTTGGCAATACGTTATTAGTATATGGACACTATAGACCCAAAATAACATTGCGTCTATAAGGGACAAGAAATCTCTGTCCCAGTATAAAGCAAATCATATGAGATATGGGCGTATGCACGGGAAAGTGAAAGTCGATGAGACTAAAGTTGCTTTTTGTACCACTGCAGTTAGACAGTTGTAGTTATATGTAGTAATAGATGCCCAAACTTTCAAGATTTAATCTGAGTTGTAGCATTTTTTATTTTGCAACGAAACTTTTCTTGTGTATATCACCGAGAAACAACAAAATATTTTTTACTTTTCGTCCTTTATTGGTGGAATAAATAGGACTCTTTTATATAATCATAGCTTCTCGGCTCCAGTATTCTACAAATTATTCTGATAAGTCTGTACAGCATTTCTCTTCATCTGGGATGGCACATAATAATAGACGTTCGCCTTCAATTTCCGGTAAACTAATCTGTCAATTATTTCATAGGAAGCATTTTGCTCCTGTTTTAGTATTTTATTCAGAGTTTAGATTATTAGATTTTCAAATGAATTACTCTCCATTAGTAAAATTTCATGACACGTATTCAAGACGTCCACATGTAACATCTTCCCACCGACAGGATGCTCAATCGAATAATCAAATTCTTGTAGCTCGAGGGCCCAAGGAGAAATAATGGATTCAGTAGCTTATTGTTCAACGCAAATATAAATGCCTTCCAGTCTGTCACAACTGTAAATTTGGTTTCTATCAAATAGATTCTGAGACATCTCAAAACGTATACAGGTTGTTTCTCTCTAGGTGGTCCATAGAGCAGGAGGTGATAGTACTCACATAGACGAACAAAAATTGTATGGCAAGGGGCTCCACATCAACCGTTTGGGAGATACAGGCTGATTAAAAAATTATGCTTTGTCTTTCACAAAGTACCTTAAAAAGTACAGTTAATAGCTCATTGTATGCAGAGCTTCCTGTGTTTTACAACGACAACTCAGTTAGCCTCGCACTTCTCTGCTCTCCGAAGTTCTAGTGGTCTTTATCGATACTCCTCGATGCACAAAACTACCTTATGTCCACAGTATTGTCCATAGAACTATTTAACCATGCAAAAATGTACGGATTATTTTGCTCAATGCTGACAATAATTAGGTTCACTATTTTTTATAATATCTATAGATGCATAATTTGTTGTTCTTTTTTTTTTCCCTTTTTCAGTTTTTTTTTTTCATATCATTTGTAGTTTAGTACTAGATATATACACTCTCTTCTATTTGATAGTTTATTTTTGCTTTGCCATAATACTTTTATTTATCATGTAATTTTTTTTTTCATCAGGAGTATGCACACTTCTATGAGCTTTGTATCTCAACTGTGCTTTTTTAAAAAATTGAATAAATAAATAAATAAATAAAAATAAAATAAAAGCTGTTTATGCTAGTTTCATTTGATCAGTTGTCAGTTGTATCACGTCATATGTACATGGTGTTCCAGTTTCAATAGTTCTTTAAAGACGAGATAATTTGCAATCGAATTCATGTTATTTTAAAAATTACAGGGTATTTAAAATTTTCGAATATTTTGTCCATGCAACGCTTTTTTTGCTGTAACTCAGGTTGTTTTGCTTACTGAATCGTCATTTCAGTCTTGTTTTCTTGATATTACTAGTGAGTTTCATTTACAATAACTACATTTCAAAAGAGTTTGTGGATAAGTAAAAACTTAATGATATAACTTCGAAAAATTATCAAAATCTCCTAAGGTAGCCATATTAGTAGACTGTTCCGTACCCACAGAAACATCCCTAATCTGTTAGCTTTAAGATAAATGCAACATTATTAGCCTAGCTCAACGACTCACGAAGATGTAGAAACAATTGTCTTGCAACATGTCTCACCCATACTTGAACGAAATTATTTCGAAATTAAAATTGTTTTATAATTACACTTGAGAAAGAAAATCAAGTGAAACCTACTTAGAAATTTTAAGATTCACATTTAAGACTGTGAATAACATATTTGCTCAATTAATTTTAATCTGTAGTTATTAAATAAAACAATGTGCGCCTCACCTGTGAGTGGCCAATAGCGTTCCTAGAAACTTGAAATGTTCAGAATGAAAAAAGCGGTGCAAAGACCAAATTTGTGAAAAAATTTAAATTCCCTGTAATTAAGAAAATAATACGAATTCGAAAAAATGAATATAGTCTAGTTTTTTTAAAATGTATTAATTTTGTTGAAATGGATACCTAGTAATTTCTTAGATCTTGTCTTTGACTTTGTTTCATTCCTAGTGTTTAATAAAAGTTTTAATAAATTAATTTCCGTCGAAATCTAATAATTACAGGTATGAATAAGTGCACGAAGGAAATATTTTTCTCCATGTGAATTGTAAGGACAGCAACACATTGTATGCATTATTTGGTTGGTTAAATATATTGAACATTTTGATTCAAGGTCACCGGTTAATAAATCAAAATATTACATACATATATAAATTTATCATTATTTAGTGGCTTAGAATTCACTACTTTTTGATTCATGACTTAATTTGGATTTCCAAGATCATCTTTTAAGAAATATCTAGCTCGAATTCTTTTATCTGATATAATTATTACTATGCATATCCATTCTGATTTCTTAGTGCCATTTGCAATTTTTTGTCAATTTATGTTCATTTTTAAATTTAATTGTTTCTTTAATCCTGTTAGAAAATTACTGCAGTGGCATATTCGGGGAACGTATCTTTTTCACTTACTTCATATGCGACTCAAAAACAATGGTGCTCTAAGTATCCAATTAACTGTGCTTTACCTACCGTTATCATTATATCTGATGCAGAACACAATATTCTTATTGGAATACTCAATATTAGGTAATAGTTATATGTTTTTTTGTGTGTTATGTATATTACAGCCGCAGATCCAATGTAACCAAAAAAATGTCTAACATTTATTTTCATTAGGATTATTCACATTATTTAATAAGAGCTATAATTTGTCTATTTGTCAAGTTCATTTTTAAAATTTTCTTTCCTATTTTTATGAAGAGTACACTGAAAAAAATTATGAGCCCAAAAGCTTAAATTTCTAGTTCTCTCGACTTATAACTGTAGTCGATTTCGGGACAGCAACAGAATGTGTGTGCAGGAAATATGTAGAAACTGGATTACAATTTTAATTTTCAAGAATATAATATATAGTCCTTCTAGATTTAGTGTTAAACCTTTCGAATTTTAGTAAATAAACCAAAATTACACTGAAAGCAACATAATATTTGTTTTATGATTACAAGAGAATGATTTCTTATGCCACACACATTATCATAATGATAATATTTAAAATCCGTTACGATATGGTCGTTAACTCTAGAACGTAAAATATATAACTTCAGGAATCACATAAAAATATCTCAGGCTTAAGTCTATATCAGTATTTCCTATACTTGTATACCAAATGGACTTGAAATATATAGTCATGGCAGTTATATTCCGCATCAACAGAAATCATCATATAAAACCCTGAAAATAATATTAATAACAGCTGAACTCATTCATTTGAAAACCCAACTAATAAACAACATTGCCCAGGTATTACATATATGATATCCTGATATAGAGTATATAGCAGTTTGAATAACGTTAATAGCATCCTTCGCTAGGAATTTATAAATTTGGATAACATATCCAATAATTTGGCAACATATATCAATTATCTCGAGGTATATGGTATAAAATTACCAAAGTGAGCATTCAGTCTATACCCATTGTTTCAAAAATCATTTAGTATAACCCTCCAAGCAAATAATGGATAATCCCTGATGAAATCAATGTGACTAGCAAAATTCCAACTGTAGGCCATTATATGACATTATATAACCTCTGTGAAAATTAAGAAAAGAGTTATACCCTTGGGAAATAGTTTAAGGAACACCAAAACGTTTTATTTTTATTCTATTGGTTTATTAAATTATATAATGCGTATAAATGATTTTATCAAATTCTTATTGCGTACAATAATTTTACGTACATATATACATAATATATATTACGTATGCCATATAAATTGACATTAAATATTAAAATTTAAACTGGAGAGACTTAAATCTTTGATGAACTCGATTCCGAAAAGGACATTTTAAGTTATAAAAAGTCAAACCAAATATTTGTTACAAAATAAAAAGGAACAAAGGTATATAAATTAATAATATGCTTGACTTAATTACTGACGTTTCATTTAAACGAACATTTAAATATATCTATGGGGTTTAGTCAAAACTACATATCTCCAAAAATGGATTTTTAGAGTTATGTCACTCTGTACTGACTACACAACTGCACATCACACAACGATTAAAATGATGGATCCACAATGCATAACTTAAAAAAAATACTGAATATTATTTCGATTAAAAGCGCACAATTTACTAAGTTACGCAAAGTAAATTTTTGGAGATATGTACCTACTTTTGACTAAACACCATAGATATTTCAAAGTATTTTATATTTATATTATTGGAAATATACATGATTTTTTTCTAATCAAAATAAAATTTAGTGTTTATTCTGACTGAAATACAATATATCTTTGCTATATGAAAGAATTGTTTTGCTCCTTAGAATTAAAAAAAAAATCTACTGCGTTTAAACGAATATTTACCACTGTAATTATTGCGTATAATATGTATATAAATTGACATTAAATAATAAACATCTCCTTTTTAAATTTTATTAGCTTGAAAGTATTCATAATACTGGTATGTAACGCAAATGTTTCAAAATCATTTGTTTTGAGAACAACATGAGCCCTTTTATGTTCGTCGAAATTCAAAGTATTAAGTTTTCTTGGAAAAAATACAACATCCTTTTCATCTTCAACATAAACACATTCTATTTGTGTGAAAATGGGGTACTCATTAGACGCAATACGTATAATATCCCTATTTTTTATTTTAACATTAAAATATTCAATTCGATTATAGCACCTATATGATTTTTTCATATTGTAAATAAAGCTGAGAATATTTTTTGGAAGATAGGACTCGTCCAATGATAAGAATTTTAAATAAGATAGCTAAAATGTGGCCAGCAACAACAACTATGGGTTGAAGTGTTATTGCATTTAACTCTTCCGTCACTAGATTAGCGTCCTGAAAATTAAAATTTCAATTAGTTGAATTAAAAGAGAAAAGTGGATAAATATTTGCTTCTAAGCATTTAACAAAAAAAGTATAGTGATAAAGCAGTACAAATGTAGGAAAATGTAGACAGAAATTATTGAGATATGTAATATGATATTTACGATAATAATTCTTAGTAACAAAGAAATATGTACAAATGTAGTTACTTACCAATAAACTTTTCTACAAGATGAGGAAATCCCAACTTTTCCAATGATTCCTTTAACAATTCATTCGCCATTGCGAAAATTTTTAATAAAATATAGGATATGCACACAAAACTAACAATTTAGAACTTTAATTTCACTTTTAAAACATTTGAAAGAATATACACACTTTATGAACACACTAAATTAATAGATTACCGCACCGCGGACTGCGTTATACCGTGTACATATAGATTTGAAATGAGTAGAGCCACCTGACCAGACCCAGAGTAAAGATTAGTGTGCAATTCAATAACGTCATCTGCACTTTTTACAGTAGCACATAATTGAAAGCCGCGCACACAACTTATAGTTCCGACGAGTTATCTTAAGTTACGTGGTTCCTCCAGTAATATTAGCCTTTTACAAATAGCTGTGTATGCCTACCTTACATTATATAAGCCGAAAAATAATGCAAAAGTTATATAGTCATACTGTGTGTGCCTCTGTTCTAATCTGATGCTCATTTCACAGCATGTACTATATAACTTTTGCATTATTTTTCGGCTTATATAATGTAAGCCAGGCGCACACAGCTGTTTGTAAAATGCTACTATAACTGAAGGAACGGTGTAACTTAAGATAACTCTTCGGAATTATTAGATGTATGCGCGGGTTTCAATTATGTGCTGCTATTATCCATATTTTTAAAGCAGCACATAATTGAAAGCTGGGACATCGTACTTTTTATTTTAGCCTATTAGAAATTTGTATGAGCACACGTGCAATATTTATATGAGTCTTAATACAACAAAAGCCCTATACTTTTACTGCATTTCAGTTTAAAAATGCAAATTAATGGAAAATATCTCAGCATTTGCACAAAAATGTGATGAAAAAAAATTCTCATACATTTTCTTGCATTTTTTGCTCTTTCGTATACATAAATTAAGTTATGCCCTAATTAATTAAAAACAAAAATTAAAATTTCGTTGATTTCGATGGAAAAAATCATTTAGGCATCGAAAAGGCTACTAAAACTATCAAGTTGACCTTTTTATAAAAACGTATTGGATGTGATTTTAATAATATAATTTTCTTCATTGTAAACTTAAATTTACGTTTTTAATTATAACAACAATATGTGATAAATAAAAATGGTCAAATTGAAAAAGTAAGTAGCTCATATTATTTCATAAATTATAACAATATTTCAATTGGTATATGTTAGTATCAAGTATGCATCAAACTGTCCGCTAAAAGGTGCATACTTATATAACTTTAAAAGATATATTGTAGTGATTTAGAACACTACACACCTATTATCTTTGCTCTATAAACAGTGTAATATGTGGAACGATTATATATAAGCAAGTAAAACATATTATGAGTCCCAACATTATATGATCAGAAACAAGATACGTGTTTTCAGTCGGCCTATTGCATATGTTTCAACAACACATTCTTGAATGTTGCATATATAAGTTGACACTGTAGTCAGAGAATATGATTTCAAACGCGACAGCAGTGTGCACAAACATAATAAACTATGTGTATAAAAGTCAGAATTTTTAGGTTACACTATATCACTCTTAAGCACATGGGTTTTTTTTTCAGTGTCCCAAGTTGTCCTTTATAACGGTCGGACGTCTCATTTAATCCGCTCCTCTAAGCGTCTGTTGGACCAGACGGGCATTCCTTGATATTCCTTTTCCTTTAGTGATAGTTTCCAAGGTGTCCACTACTCAGTGCCCATTTATCGTTATTAAAAAGAAAGTTTACTGTTCACTTGATTTCAACTCTAAGAGCGAATAGAGCGTGGCGTCGGTTAACGGTAGTTTCATTATCATGAAAAATAATTGTTTTTCGTCGACCTAAACAATATTGCAATACTAAACAATATCATATTATAAAGCAAATATATCTACTTTATAAATACCAAATTCTGCGTTTCACCCGTAGCTGTTTGTCTTCGCGGGAGAGCCAGATCACATAATTGGCCAAAAAAACAATAAATATTAAGCCTAGCTAGGTGGTGCCTATTTATGTTATATGTTTAAGAATTGTTGTACGATGCGTCAATGGAGAACAATCTTACTACAAGATATTCAAATTTAATATATCAGATCAAAAGCAATATATATTTCTGAGTATATTTCTTTTTGAATGACTCAAATCCGTCAAAAAATGACAAAGTTATTGAAGTTTAAAAAAACGGAAATTAAAAACGGCGAATCTGGTGATGACGTCACGGTACACAACACGCACGATGCCAGTTTGCACAATATAATATTTATAAGACGATATTTTATGAAATAAATACAAAACAAATCCAATCCCGTGCGCTTACTATCACGGCGGCGCAGCAACTACACTCGCGCTGCGTTAGACCGCGAATTGTATTGTGTATAGTGACGTCATCATGCTAGAGCGCGTTTTTGAGAATGCGGCGCTAAAATAGCTATAACTTCGTCATTTTTTATCCGATTTCAATAATTCTTTCACTGAATTAATTGTTTATTTTGTGATTATGATTCTGCATAATTAACTAAAATAGTCATTGTTCTCCATTGGAAAGAAAAAAAAATAAGTATTTTTATGGAAATGTTGTGTATAAAGCTTCAGCTCTCTACATCTATGCGTTCTCAGGTAGTTTCCAAATATATAGAAAAAAGCTAAAGTTTTGTATAGCAACATAAAGAAAAGGTTGCCCGATTTATCCCATTTTTGAAATTTATTATTGCCATGAAAACAATATGTACCGAATTTCAGCTCTACGTCACCGTTTTCTCAGGCAGCGCCCAAATATATAGTGAAAATGAAACTTTAGGATTTTATGAATAGAAATGTATTAACGGAATGAACATGTACATGTACATGTTTCTCTGCGATAAATGGTTCTCACGCAGTGCCCACATATATAGTAAGAAACGGAAATTTTGTATGCTCACCTTACAAAGGCGTTTCTCACTTTTTCGAACTTAAATTTCTTTTTTTTAAAAAAAGGCCTTGTACAAAACTTAAGCTCCCTACGCTGACGCGTGAGGCAGTGTCCAAATACATGTATAGTCAAAAACTAAAATTTTTATATGGCAACACAAAAGGCTTGGCCCGATTTGGCCCATTTTTCAACTTGATTTTCAATTTTCATGAAAACGCCGTGCAAAAAATTTGAGCTCTCCACGTTGACGCGTTCTCAGGCAGTTTACAAATATATATTGAAAACCAAATTTTTGTTTGGTAACACCAAGAAGGTGTTTCCCATTTAGTCAATTTTTGAGAATTTATTTAATATTTCTCTGAAAGCACTGCACACCAAATTTCAGATCTCTACGTCGACACATTCAAAGGTAGTCCCCAAATATATAGTTAAAAGCGAAATTCTTGAATAGTAGCCCAACAAAGGAGTTGCCAGATTGGCCCCATTTTTGAACTTGAATTTACAGTTTTTTTAAAAAGCTATTTACAAAATTTATGCGTCGACGTATAGTGGAAAACCAGAATTTTGTATGGCAACACCAAGAAGGGGTTGCCGATTCATCTTATTCTTTCCTTAAAAACGTTATGCAGACTATTAAGAAAATTTAAAAAAATGTTTAAATTTGTCCAGCTGTTCTCAAGTGATGCGATTACGAACAAACAGCATTTCATTTTTAATGGTATAGATTACCGCTTTTATGGCTTTTAGGTATCTAAGCAGAAGAAGAAGAACTTAATTAAAAAAATTATCTCAATAAAAAAAAATCCGCGTTTATGCCGGAAAAACAGAACTACTTATTATCAGAACGAGAGGTGTGTATATTTAGGTGAATGTTATTGAATTAAGCATAAGAGCAAATTCTATCAATTTCCACCCCCTTTCCTTATACCCTACACGATTTATGATTTCTTTTTTTGCTGGAATAATTTTGAATGAATTCTTTTCATAGTCCATGAAAGATGCTTCGCTTAAAAGAATAACAAGCTCAAAAAACAAAAGGGTAGAATTCAATTTTACGCTTCATTTTCACGCTTGATTGGTAAATTGGGATAATATATCAACCTCTTTCAAGAAAATCAGCATACCCTTTTCAGACAAAAAATGTAGAGAATCGGCTCATATTAGCAGGTAGAATGAAAGCTCCTTTTTGTTATCTTCATAATACATAATAAAACCTAGGTAACGATGGCCATATTTCACATTGAAAGGTTTCCTCCTCAGTACCTGATTTTTCTGATTTGGTAAACTTTTACTACAGGAACGGGAAGCTGTGGAAAATGAAATCTACTCATGTGTATTGTGCAATTGGAGATTTTTAACATTTCTGATGGTTAAATTGATTTACTATATCTCATTTCTGATTTACAGATGGATTTACAGTAGTTGTACATTCTACCCCAGTAAGAAAAAGACGACCTTCTGTATTAGTTCAGAATAAATAATTTCGTATAGCCTACTGATTACTAGCCAAACGCATTCTAACTTATTTGTAACATCCCATGTCATAGAAAGAGAAGGACTCCTTATTTCATTACAGTAATTGCATGAAATAGAATAATATAACAAGAGAAAATGTTGTAATTAATCTAAGACCAATAATATTATACCCTAGATGAAAATAAAAGTTAAATAAAGTGGAAACCGAAAGTTTTATATGTCAACACTAAGATAGCGTTGCCCGATTCAGTTCACTTTTTAAATCTTTACTTTACTACTTTTATTAGAACGCTGCGTATAAAATTTTAACTAGCTGTCTACGTCACAGGCAGTTTCTAAATAAACAGGGAAAAGCCAAAGTTGTGTATGGCAAGCCAAGAACGGGTTACGCGATTTTGTTCATCTTACAATTTGTGTTTGCAATTTTAATGAAAACGTCATACAAAAAGTTTGAACTCTCCGCATCGACGAGTGTTCAGCCAATTTCCAAATAATAGTGAAAAACCAAAATCCTGTATGTGTTACTCGAATTAGTACATTTTGGAAATGTTATTTACTTTAGCTGGTTAAACACCTTGTAACAAATTTCTGTACGTTGATGCGTTCTCTCAGGCTGTAACCAGATTTTTGAACCTAACTTAGTTTATTTGCCCGGGTGCAAAATTTCAGCACCCTAAATGAGATCGTCCTCCAGTTATCGTAAGGACGGGAAGACAGAAAGACGGGCAGACGAACTGGCGGGCAGACGGATAGACGCACATGCAAAAATCAGAATAACTGTTAATAATGCGTGTCAAGCCCATTTTGCTCTACTAGCATTATTTCAATGCGTTACAAATAGAATGACAAACTTAGTACACTCTATGATTTCAGCTAGGGTATAAAAAGGAATTCCGACAGCCTCATTAGCGTCAACAACCCAAATAAGCAGTCCTCTTCAACAACAAGTAATGACATTAACATAGACAATAATGGGGAACGGAAATACAAGGATTACGATCGCCCATCTTTACAAATATTACACATGACATTTTATTCATACGTAATGGAAGATGCAATAATTCTGTGTTATCTAGAAAGAGTAATGAACCCATTTCAACTAAACGACCGCAAAACAATACTGCCTTGAACTTAATTAAATACAATAACAGTAGGAAAATACGACAACTTACATCAATTCTCTAATTGGTCCTGTTAGGGCGCCGGACGATTTCACTAACCAATCTTAGAATTTCGAGCAACAATTTACTTTTCCATCAACAACATATCAGTTAAAATTTTGACTGGACTGCCGAAATTCATTGCATTTAACGGTACATAATTCATTCCATTACCGTTCACAATACTTCAGAATTAATATTATATGGTCTCTAAATAATACCACTAATCCAACACTAATACGCTATTACAAAAATAAATAATAGGTTTTGTATCACAAACAGGAAGAACACTAACACCAGAATAGAAACTGATTTTATAAAATTAAGATCTGCTCAAAATAAAAAAAAATTTGTTACTTTCACAGATACCAAAAACACAGAGTGCTGGTTGCAAAAAGACTAACACGATACAATAAGATAAGGCACAAAAGCAAAACCCTTGAGAATACTTCACAAGCCATGAAACAGACTCCGTCACCACCACATGAGAGCCCCAACGGAGTCCTAACATTCTAAAATATTTGCGGTGTTCTTATATAAAACTGGCAAAAGTTTGATTGGAATAGCTCCTCCGCCCTAAACTACTATTCATACAGAAAAATGGTGTTCTCATAATCGTAAGCTTGTTTTTTATATCTTCCGAACAGAAATAAAATTTTTATACCTTTCCTAATAAAATTATTTAAAAAATTTATCTCTGAACTAAATGACTACGATTCCTCAAACTAAAACTCTCAACTTAATAATCATTCTATGTATATGGCGCTGTGCCGTCATGTATTCGGACTCCGGCTTCACATACACACATGCAATTATTACTCAGCTGAGAGTTAGAGAGCGCAAAATGGTAAAGTTGTTGACTAAGAAGGTATACAGTAAGTGTAGCTTTTGGGAAGGTAAGGAACCAAGCTGTAAATTACTTGAAGACGATTTTCTTATATAGAGAGTAGTTTAGACTCTATAACATTTGGTAGGGGTGGTCTTGTCTTCTTATGAGTAGTAATAGTGGATTGGGTATAATTGTCATTCGCTCGTAGCTCTTCGTCTTTTAAACGTGTACACATTTTTTAGAATTTTCTTGCGTTTTTATATAATATCGAAAAGTTATTTTGGAATACGTGTTCATTTTACTAATTGAATGTTTAGAAAATGGCACGTAATGCTTAGCAGCCCAGTTATGAATATGCTTTTATATTTTGCTGCGTCGATTACTCATATATATGAAAAAATACAAAATTTCGAATTTAAATAGCGTTATTGCTTCTAAGAAATTTGTCAGGGATCAAACATTTTTTTTACCTATCTGATTTTCCGCCGGTATACGGCAGCGGAAAATTTTCTGTCAAAACAGGTAGTCGAAAAATTGGGAGTACAATTGCAAAGACAGGCAGTTTGCGGCGATTGTGAAAGAAGAAAATACTGAAATTTCACTTGTTATTAATTTTGAACTTTTTGGAACAGATTTTTATCGAGAATATTTAAATTATTTGAAAGAATTGCAATGGATTAAAGTGTGGAAAGGAAAAATTTAAAAATACAGAAATTAACTAAATTAAAATCAAACTAAATGCCTAAGATATCACAACTTTACCATTCGTATTTAAGCGCCTCGAAATATCTATCCAAACCCTGGTACTGGTTGTCTTATAAATCATAAACTATTTTATGATTTCGCACTTCCTCAAAATTCAATGCTTTGAAATTGACGCGGCGTCTTACAATCTTGACTTATTTTTGTCAACAACAATTTCATTCTTTTGATTTTGTTGGTAGCACTGCAGCGACGACGGTAAAATTAGACAGTCACCCGTCGTAAGCACTGACTTATAACAATGGACTGAGCGTATTGCCATTTTCCTATAGGAAAAAATGGCACAAGTTTTACAGTTCTCTCTTTCGCCCTATGGCAGAGTTTCAGCTACCAACACAAAATATTGCTTACTGAACGTTTATTTATGCCATTTGATGTTTTTATGTTGCCCATACGCAGGATTCAGTTAAGAATAACTTTTGAAAATTAAAGTAGGAATTAGTTTAATTTCTTATAAGAGTGCTTATAAACGATTAAAAAATCACTTGGACACAAGAAATTACTTTGTTTAATTTAATTCGATTTACGGGTGTAAAATTTCATCTGATTGGTTGAGTTTTACATATTTTTATGTAGTAAACGTTTTAAAGGGTGCTCTTTTTGTTTTTTTATATTATTAAGCCAAGCTCAGAGGATACCCTATGATGCAAAGTACAGCATGGCAGGAAGGAGATAGGAAAAGGATTAGAGGATATAAGGAGAGTGGTGGAGGTGGGGATGTATGTCGCCCTTAAACTTCCGCAGATTGTATGCCGGAGGGAAAATAGAAGATGGTAAGCTGTTCCACATTCGCACTCTTCGGGATAAAAAAGCATCACGGATTTTACTGTACGGCTGAAAGTAATTTGAAGGGATGTGAAAGCATGTGCGCGGTTTGCAGCGCGAGTATTGCGTGCAGGAATCATTCTACAAGGGATTAGGCTAGATATTTCATCAGAACATTGACCATGCATACAGCGATAAAGGAGCGAAAGGCATCCACATTGCGGCGGTGCTCGAGCGAGTCGATATGACAAGTTATTGCCAAATCCCCAATGAGCTTGAAGGCTCTCTTTTGGACAATATCCAATGAAGCTAAGGCTGTGCGACCAGCCCCGGCCCACATATGGGAGTTGTATTCCATTCTAGGTCTAATAGAGGACTTGTAGAGGAGCGCTAGATTTGATAGGCTGAAATATTCCTTACACCTTTTCAGAAATCCAAGACATTTCAATGCTTTTTTGGCAACAGAGAAGATGTGATCTGTCCAGTTTAACTTTCTGGAAATATTAACGCCAAGAATGTTTAGTGACGGTGAATCAGAAATTACTGCTCCATCAAAACAAACAGGTGTGGTTAAGTTATGATCTTGTTTTAATGAGATGAGACAGTTTTTTGCCTTAGATACATTTAATTCGACGCGATTCGGTTTGCCCCAAGCGAGGATATTGTTAAGATCGTTATTCTATGAACTAATCATGCAATCTCGTTTAACACATGCGGCATTCCCCCTGGAGTCCGCAAGAGTGTCAAAGGGGTGGAATCAAGAGTACTTTCATCTGCGAGACTATGGATAGGATTGAAAGTAAGGGAAAGTAGATAATGAATGAAAATTAAAAAGAGAATTGGAGAGATGACAGAGCCTTGAGGCACACCGGCATTTATGGGATGCGGTTCAGATGTAACGCCATCTAATACTGGATGCTGGATGCCAGACTCTATCAAAGGCCTTTGAAATATCCAGGGCAACGATTTTAGACTCCCCAAAATTGTGAAGACTATGGTTCCCACGTTCCGTGAGGAAGGTCAGCAAATCTCTAGATGAGCGTCCAGGTCGGAAGCCATATTGGCGATCGTTGATGAGATCATTAGTTTCTAGATACTTCATTAATTTTGCGTTAATGATAGATTCAAAAACCTTTGAAAGAATCGAAGTGATCGCAATTGGTCGATAATTTGAGGGATCGCTACCCTCTCCTTTCTTGGAATAGGCTGAACGCGAGCTAGTTTTCCAGCAGTTGGGAATTTTCCTGTTGAATAAGACAAGTCGAATAGTTTGCGCAGAGGTTTACCCAAGGATGAGGCACAGCTTTTAATTAACAGGGGCGAAAAACCGTCAGGACCTGCGGCTTTGGAGACGTTGATCCCCTTAAGGACCCTGAACACATCCCTCGTACAAACGTGTATTGGCCCTTGTACACATTCACACGGGCGATACAAAGCAGGTGTTTGTGAAGTGTGTGGTAACACAAGAATTTGAAGCGAATCTAGCAGCTAAAATATTAGCTGACTGTTTTGACAAGGGACCAGAAGCCTTTGCTACCATTGCGGCTTGCCAAGATTCTTTGTCTAATATTCTGGTGAAAAAGAAATTTTTCTCTCTGGATAATGTACTTGCAGGTGTTCCATGCAGTCTAGTAGACTTATTTCATTTCCGGACATGGATGCAATTGATAGGCACGAAAAGCAGAATCTTTCACTTTTATAGCTTGGTTACACTTATCGTTAAACCAGGAGCGATAATGCTGTTGTTGTGATCTGCTGTACGAATACAGAATGTATTCCCTCATGCCAAGATTTACTATATTACTAAACTCCAATGTGCATACATCAACATCCCTCGAAGCAAAACAGACCGACAAATCAATATCTCTAAGATACTTATTAAGATTTTCCCAATCAGCGTTCTTATAGTGCCAAAGAAGCCTACTTGTAGGTGGAGAATTTGGGCGTCACAGGTTTGAGGTGGTAAATTGAGCCGTGATTAAACAATGGTCTGATTTTCCGAGAGGGGAGCCGACTGAGATGGAATATTTGTCCGGATGAGATGTTAGAAACAAGTCGAGTAAATTAGCTCTATCTCCAGCTGTATCAGGAATTCGCGTTGGTGCATCCAGCTGTTGTAAATTAAATGATTCACAGAAGAGTTCAACGAAACGGCCCGCAGGACTTGTGGTAGAAGAATGTCTGAGCCACGGTATATTAGGAACATTAAAATCGCCTGCCAGGACGATTTCGGAAGAGGGGAGGCAGAAAGCAAATGATCAATATTATTAGGGATATTGCCAAATACAGATACCGTGTCGTCATCAGACATATTTGGGCTGCGATAAAGGAAACAGAAGTAAATGATGTGCTTGTGAAGTTTGAACCTAATCCAGATATAGTTAAACTCTGGTTTGGCAGAAGGCACGAAGCTGTATCCAGGAACGTGATACTTATTAATATGATCATCAGAAACGTCCTTGGTTTCTTGAGTTAAGGTGGCAGTACACCGAAAACCTATTTGCTCTTAATCCGCGAATGTTGCAGAAATCTAAAATGAAATTCTGCAAAGCAAAAAAAAAAGCGACACACAACAACACAACGGTCCAAACGAATTGGTGGATTGATTCTGGTGGTTCACTCTTTCGGACAGGGGCACAAGCATTCAGTTTTCTTAGAATTATATGATTTTTTTTTTTAGATATTTCATGCAGCATTGGCGGCGGTCAATGGTTCCAAAGAGTTATATTGATTCAGGTGCATTGGTTGATCTGGGTCGATAAAGATATTTCTGAGCGTTGGCAAGCATAGATTTTGTTCTTAGAAATTTACTTGAACATTTTTCTTGCGAATTTTTATACATTATTGTTTGCCGAATACGATCAGTTGGATTGATGCCCCTGAAATTGATTATACAATTTTTCTTCACATTTTTTACGGTAAGACTATAAAAATACAAAGCTTTCGCTTTCCTCTGCCTGCGGTAGTTGCCGCTGCTTTGCTTGTACTTTCGCATTAATTAAAGTAGTGTTGTTTAATTTAACTTCACCTTTACTTTTAATTTATAGGAGATGAATAAACTACCTACACTAGTTAGCGATGGAGGTAGAAATAGTAGCGAAAGTGGAAAACAAAGGACTGATAAGACCATTGATAACTTTTTTCAGAAGAAAGCAAGATCAGTTAAGTTCCCATCAAAAGAAATAGTTAGTGACATATCATGCACTTCTACTCCTATTCCTTGTTCGAACTAAATCGCTTCGAATATATGTTTCTCAACAGATATCTTCTGAAAAGAAAAAATCCTGAAAACAAAGCATGAACATTTTTATAAAACTAAATCAAATCTAATCACTCTCAGTCAAAACACAGATACACAACCAAACAAAGCTATGTATTTGTCATATACATAACATATTGCACAAATACAATACAAATATAGCCTCATCGAGCAAATCATTATCATATGTTTTAACCGTTAGATTCGTACTAAAAAACAATTTCTGAAAAGGGAACATATTACAACAATACCCACTGAAATTGAATTCTGAAAATCAAATAAATTCAATCTAATTATATTTTTCCCAAAAATAAGTAAAACATCTAACAAAAGCATGTGTTGTCATGTAGCATACAATGCATGGCACAAATATAATCAGATCAAGCCGATCAATTTTGCAATTCTATCATTATCATCATTACAAGTAATATCCAACGGGAATTTGTTCGCTACGTGATAGAGAGATTATTTTTTGCAAATATAATTTAATTTAACACAGCAGCATGTGAAGCTCTAAGTTTCTTGTTGCTATGCATTTTTGTGCGTTGCTATGAAAATTTTATCGCTAGTACCGTAAGATCACAGCTGCATTGCCAATTCTTGCAATCATGCTCCTCTGCTACTCCATCAGTGGTGTCGTGTGCAAGCAAGGGCTATAAAAACGACAAGCTGACTGATCTCGATCTCTTTTTGCACTTGGCATCATTTGGGATAGGTTGACTAGGTAGGGACTAACATTTTATATCGGGTATCGACTGATATAAAATTCTTATTAACAAATCACATTATTTCGGGAGCTGACTGAAATAGTCATTACTAACACACATTTTATTTTGGGAGTTGACTAAAATAAAATTCTTACTTCGGGAGTTGACTGAAGTTAAGATAATACTTTAAGCCGGGCATTGACTGACTTAAAGAATATTATTTCGGGAGCTGACTGAAATAATAATTACTAACATACATTTTATTTTGGGAGTTGACTAAAATAAAATTCTTACTTCGGGAGTTGACTGAAGTTAAGATAACACTTTAAGCCGGGCATTGACTGACTTAAAGAATATTATTTCGGGAGCTGACTGAAATAATAATTACTAACATAAATTTTATTTTGGGAGTTGACTAAAATAAAATTCTTACTTCGGGAGTTGACTGAAGTTAAGACAACACTTTAAGCCGGGTATTGACTGACTTAAAGAATATTATTTCGGGAGCTGACTGAAATAATAATTACTAACATTAACATTTTATTTCTGCCTTTAACAGAAATAAAGAATTGTTTTAATCAACGATTAAAACAAAGGGTCTTAACATTAGCTTGAAGTCAACCATCTTAAGTGCCAAGTTTGGGTCGGTGAGTACCAGTCACTTGTAACATTTTATTATTCATTTATATATCTATTCTATAATAAATTTACTCATATATATATATATATATCTATTCAACTAACTCTATATTTATTTTATATATTGCTTTCTTAGCGATCTTATAAACAATTGTTTGCCAATAAGTGTTTTCTCTGACCCAAACATATATATGTTGAGTTTTGTCCCAATACAACTATTCTTGGAAATCGTGCATTAAAAATCTGTGTGAAGAAGTGTGTCTTCGAATGTGTTTAAATCTCTGACCCAATCACTTGTGTATAATTCCTTTCTACTTCAACCATTGGGAAATTGTAGAAAATAATTGTGATAATTTTAGTGATAGTTATAAGGAAGTGTACAGTGTTGAAGGGATAAACCACTGCTTTAAATCCAAAATTATCAGTGCATTCATTTCAGTGTCACTTAACTCAAATTTGCGTGTACGTTCTGACTACGGGCAGTACATTCCTTTCAATGCGAATCAAGATGAAAGCTCTCACTCTCAGTCATTTACTTCACCCGTGCCATAATCGGTTGCGTCGCATATATGTATTTCTACACAAGAAAGGGTATCCAGACATGAGTCGACAAGTTTTCCAAATCAAACCGAAAATTGGGTTTTGTGATAAAAAAAAAATTAAAAGCGACTACTTCCAACTTTTTCCTCTCCCTTCGAACATTTTAGTTGTGACCCACTCACCAGGCTTCTGGTCTGGATACGCGCTTTCTCCCAGCGCACACATAGATTTCTGATTCATTGCGTGGGAAGTATTCACGAGGGTTTTACAAAAGGCTTGAGAATCATATTTGTAATACAGATAATTGGAATCCAATGATTGTTGGTATTGTAATGAGACAATTGGATCTAGAAAGCCTGCCTGACCCTAAATAGAAGGCATCAATTAATGGTCTTCCACGTTTTCTCGAAAAACATTGCCAACATTACTCGATTATATAAAAAAAACAAGGTAAATACATTTCAAATCACAAGAAAACTTTTCCGAAACTATCAAAAGCTCATGATTGATCTACGACAATCAGTTTTAACCAGTGTGCTGAATTTAGAAGAATAAAGACTAGCATTTGTCACATAAAGCAATTTATACGGCATTATCTTACGCACAACAGGACCGACACTATTATATGTAATTCGTGGCGGGGACAATTTAATAACACTCTGATATCGTTTGGTTTCAACTTTTTTCTTTATTGCAACACTATCTTAGTTTCTAAGCTTTCCCTCCTACTGAAAACACTCAAATAACGTTTATAGAAAAGGCATGCTTTTGCGTAGAGACAGTTTTACCGATTCTTCCTTTTACAACTGCTTTCTTTTACAACGATTCTTCATTTTACAGAGATTTTTTGTCACAACTCGTCACCTGAATATTGGTTTGCCCCATCCGCCAAATTTTATATTTTCAGTTAAGTACGGGTTTTGAGATTTTTACTGGAGTTGAAATAAATGCTTTAATCAGTTTTTTTCTAAGTTATATAGGTATATATTGAGACAAATCATGTCATATTTGCCCCATATCATATTTTTACCACAAAAGTTAGTATTAGTATCAAATTTGTTTGTACATGGATCATGAAATACATTAAATACTTTAAAATATTTATTTTAAATAGACGTCCGGAAATTGAAAACTATATTTAAAATTGGATTGCTTCATGTGGCTAAGAACAGTGCCACGTAGAGTAAATCAAAGTCAATTTTGCCAAAATCTTGGCTTGCTCAGAAGGAAACTTCGTAGGGCATCTCCTCCTTTAATTCGATGCACCTCAGCATATGACATACCAGACACATTTCTCATCGACATGTTGGCAATTTGTTTAAACTTTTCTGCCACTTCTTTGTCCAAGTTTTGGTATAACGATCCTGATTTCCTTCCTGACCCGGACTTTCTCTGAACACTATGAGATTTCCGAAATTTACTGAGAATATTTTGAATGATCTCCTTCGGAATTTTTAACATTTTAGCTAAGCCTGTTTGAAACATATTCGGATTTTCCACATGGGTGGAAAGAATTAATTCGCGGCGTTCTTCTTCTTCTTCCATTTTTACTGAATAAGAACTTGGCATTTAGTGGGTTGCAATTTTTATAATGCAGACTTACCTGCGGTCCCTACTTTTGTTTACCAGGTGATGAGTTATGGAAGCGGGGATAGGTGGCCGGTTTTTTTTTGAAACTGCACTTATATCGAAACAATGTACCGATTAAAATCAACCAAGCTGGATTTAAATATAAGGTATAAGATATGAAATCTATTACAGTTTATCTCCCAGATGCAAACAGAAATTATTATCAAACAGTTTTAATGCTCAAATAAGGAGCATTATTGAGTTTTTGCGTATTTTATTATGTTTCTGTTATTTTAAATTTTCCTTTTTTTATTAACTTTACTGAATGAAGATGAAGTAATATTTGTTAAAGTAGGCCTTTTTGGATTCTCTGGCACAAACTAAAATAAAAAGGATTTTTTTTTTATTTATTTTACCACACAATTATTTTATTTAGCACGTCAAAATTTCAATCGAGAATTTTTAATTACATTCTCCTATTTTCATTAATTTGTTTTCCATTCATTCAATTCTGTTGCTTGGAATTTGTTAATGAGTCCAGGCTAGACTTGAAGCTTTGCCGCCCTAAGTCAAATAGAATTGTGTGACAGAATAAATAAAAAATTACATTTTTCGCGTTTCGTTTGTACCGGAGAATACCAAAAAGGCCTACTTGAACAAATAAACTTTACCTATATTCGTTGCGAATGAAGAAATGTATTTTTGATTAGAAAAGCTAGAAAATATGCAAGGCATAATAAAGAGGTTGAAGTAATAAAGTATTTCTTTTAATTCTATTATTAAATTGTTTTGCCTTATATCATAGAAGCGATATATTTTTTGGAGATCTAGTTTTGCCCCAATAACAACATAGATTCAACTTAATGAAATTTTAACGGAAAATTTCTTCTATTAAAGCGAAAATAATTCAAAAAATAAATACATAGACGGAAAACAACTGAGTTTTTATGCAAATTTAAAAAAAAATTGTCGAACTTTTTTTTTATAATAAAGGTCTTAACTTTAACTGCATTTATCCCAAAACTACATTTTTGCGTATGGGGCAAAACAGTATTCAGGCGACGAACTGTTTTCTACTACAACAAATTTTTCTTTTACAATTATTTTTTCTTCTTCCAATAAATTTGCTTTAACAACTAGTTCTCCTTCTTTTAAGCGATCAGGAAAGACCACGAGACCAACCAAATTCTCCAATTTTATTTTTCAGGTGCCCAGCTTACTTGTTCAATCATTGGTCAGTTCGCTGACCCCGCAGTTCATCTGAAAATTGGCTAAGTGTACTTAGTTGCAATTTCCAATTTCACTTCGAAGAAAATAAAGTTATCGTGATTTATGTTTTTTTTTTATTGTTTTTTTTTTTCTTTTTTTGTCGACCATGCGTTTCATTCTTTCGATCATACGGTTGGCCATCGTGAAATTTGGCCCACTTGTTTAATTATACACACAATAGAAATGCAACGTTGAACGGGCCGCGCATACATACTGCAAGCCTTTGTTTTATTTTCGTGCAGATTGTAGGTAGAATAAAATAAAAGGTGAACAACAAACTGCTGATGCAATGCATTTCACCAGATGAAGAAACTTTTGATGCAGTTATTTGTGCATGCAAGTGACATAGGATTCACGAGATTCCCAGATTTTGAAAATCTGAACTGAAACAATTCCTTCCCCGTTGAAAGAAGAGGAAATTGAATAAAATAGATGACCATATATTAAATATCATTGTTGATTTATTATAAATTAAAAAAATTCTACACTTAATTATTAGTAAATAAAACGATTACTCTTTTGGACTTTTTACCAGGTTAATCTTAATTTTATTCAAGAAGGAATTTTTTGGGATTTCTCCGGTATATAGCAAAAGCTAAAAAATGTCCTAATTTGCTTTTCATCACAGAACCCATTAATTTTTGGTGACAAGTTTCAAGTCTTGGTTTGACTCATCAACAGGTCCCAAATAGCGAAATTGGGTGATTTGAAAAACAAATGAAAAAAGAAAGAAGAAGAAATGAAAAGTTTGAGAAAAATAGAAAAAAAAAAACAATTTCTTTATTTATTATAAAAAAATTCAAAAAATTGTTTAAAAATAAACAGATTCATTCGAAGCGAATCGAACCTGTATACGCCACGCAGTGGGCTGAAAAATAAAGAAGAAAAGGAAGAAGAAGAAGAAGCGTTTCGTGTCAGCAGAAAACCTTACACTCATCGGTGCAGCTTGGCTCTCTGTCTGCTGCGCTTTTTCTCTAACTGTTCATTTCTTTCTTCTTTCTTTTTTTCATTTGTTTTTGAAATCACCCAATTTCGCTTTTTGGGACCTGTTGATGAGTCAAACCAAGACTTGAAACTTGTCACCAAAAATTAATGGGTTGTGTGATGAAAAACAAATTAGAATATTCTTTAGCTTTTGCTGTATACCGGAGAAATCCAAAAAAATTCTTTCTTGAACAAAATTACGTTTAACCCGGTAGAAAGTCCAAAACAGTAATCTTTTTATTTATTTTTCCTCCTGGGCTTGTATAGGAGTATTTTTTCCTCATATAATTCACACCCAGAATTTATTCTGAGTTTATATGAGAAGAGATCAGTTTGATCTATTTTCAAGCGTCTGCAGCAGGCAGAAAACCAAGCTGCACCGACGAGTGTAAGGTTTTTTGCTGACACGAAACGCTTCTTCTTCTTCTTCATTTTCTTCTTTATTTTTCAGCGCACTGCGTGGCGTATACAGGTTCGATTCGCTTGGAATGAATCTGTTTCTTTAAAAAAAAATTTTTAATTTAAAAAACATTGTTTTTTTTCTATTTTTCTCAAACTTTTCATTTCTTTCTTTTTTCTTTTTTTCATTTCTTTTTCAAATCACCCAATTTCGCTATTTGGGACCTGTTGATGAGTCAAACCAAGACTTGAATCTTCTCACCAAAAATTAATGGGTTGTGTGATGAAAAACAAATTAGAACATTGTTTAGCTTTTGCTATATACCGGAGAAATCCCACAAAATTCTTTGTTGAACAAAATTAATTATTAGTATATCATTCTCTTATTTGCATTTTATAATCAGAATAAGCATCAAAACTACAAAAATTCGATTTTTTATCACTTATACATATTACTTTTATTACTTATATTATGTGATATATTTTATCCTCCTTTTTACCACTTCGGGATTTTTATTTTGATCCATGGCCTGTACCCTGAGCCACTGACATATATAATATGGACTGACTATGTTCATAGAATTGCACTGCAAAAAGTGGGCTCACTTCTATATTGCTGACTCTTTCGGTCTAAGCACCAAGTACCAACTGAGACAGAACTGTAAACAACAAATAAATAACTGGGTTCATCGAAATAAATGTTTTTAAATTAATTATTTGGGTTAATTAGTGATAAAAAGTATATATATATATATATATATATAGATAGTCCACAGAAATTCGAAAGATTATATTATAATCGCTTTTCCAGCTGCACGCTCATTTTTTCAAGTTCCCGCCAATGAATTTCTCAATATTGGCACCGGCGTAAGAACTTTTTTTGGACATTAGCAATTGAGCCCACATGAAATAGAAAGTTAATCAGTCCATATTATGTATGTCAGTGCCCTGAGAAGATACATTTTTGATCACAAACCCACAAATTCTGTCATAATAAAACCGTTGTTCTCATCTTTCATGAGGCACAGCACTTTTTTTTATTGACTAGATGTATGTCCCATATGTTGGTTAGAGGTGTCGAAATGGGAATAATAGTCCCGTTTAATAATATTATACTGGGTGGCGCAAAAGTACTGGCACTATAGAAATTACTTATATTTTTTTTTATATGACATCTCCTGTCATTCTGATTTTCAAAATTGTGTATTAAACAAATGTAAAATTACTAAAAATAAGCATAGACTGTTATATTCCCTAAGAACGTGGAATAATCGTGCCAATGTTTTTACGGAATAATTCATCAGTAATAAAAACGCAACGTGTATTTCGTCGACAGTTTCCCCGCCGTCCGGCACCGGTTGGTCGAACAATGCGATGCTTTGCCATACGCCTCCAATCGACTGGCGCAAGGTTAGATAGACCTAAGTCTGGCAGACCAAGAACAGGCCGTTCAGCCGAAAATATCGATGTTGTGCGCGCAGATGCGGAAGAGTGTCTAAAAACATCAACACGGCGACGTGGCACGCGATTGGGCAATTCCTGGCGGACTCTGCAGCGTATTTTGGTCAAAGACTTATCAGCTGCTGTCTACTGACCACCGAGCTCGTCTATACTTTTTCAACTTCAAATTGAGACTAAACAATTTCAAATTTGTACTAAACAAATTCAAATTGAAACTAAAAATTTCAAATTGGGACTAAAAAATAAATAATTTATTACAGTTAATTTAAAGTAGTTTTATTAAAAATATCTTAATTAATTAAAAATTGATAATTCCGTGATACTTTCTAGCCATAGTAGACGCAACTGGATTAGAATATATAATTCGCGAAAATATAACGAGGATGATTACAGTTCTGAATTACTGTATTCATTAAAACGTCATATCATTCATATTTATTGCGTCCGGTATAAATTTTTGAATAAAAGCGACGTGTCGGTTGCAATTAGGAACAGTAATCATCGTCATTATATTTGCGCGAATTATATTTTCTAGCCGTAGTAGACGGAACTCGGTCCGCATCAAATTTGATCTGCCTTCACTAGCTAGGATGTGTGGCATTTGAGTAGTCAAATCGCTTTTGATTCCAGATTTTAAGTTAGACCAAGCATATTCAATTGCATTTAACATTGGGCTATATGGTGCGAGTCTTAGTACGTGATTATTAAGAAATTCGTCTTGTTGGAATACTTCTTCAATATCAGCATGACAAGGAGCATTATCAATTATCATTACGATTGATGTTTGGTACATATTTGCAGCATTTCGAAGACAACGACGCATAAATTCTTTTGCTTCTGGTTTCTTAATTGCTCCTCTCCTAATTACATGATGAATTAAGCCCATATTTCCTATACACTGAATTGCATGTATATAGATCCTCGACTGCCTGCTGCAATGTGAGTGCAACGAGTTCATTTTTTGGAACTACCCTTGGTTCTCGACATATATAAGTTAAAATTAGTTTCGTCCATGTAAAATATCGATGCATTGTTAGATTAATGTTCTAAAAGTTTTTGAATATAATCACATCGTTTTCTTTTATTACTTTCAATGCTTGCTCTTTCAGGCTCTCTTCGAATGTCTTTTAACGTATATAGTAATCCATCTAAATGTTTTCTCAAACATTCCGCAGAAACAACAATTTGATAATTATTTTGAAGTTTATTTGTCAGTTGTTTTAAACTTATTCTAGGATTTTCCTTATACATCTTTCTATAAACAGTCGATGTTCATTAGTAATTTTTTTTTGTTCGCTTCCCACCACGTTGTTGTTCAGGTATCCAATCTACGTTATTATTATATAAACGACAGATTTGCTTCCTTATATTATCTGCTTGAACTTTCTCGATGTAAGACATTTTTAAGAATGAATTAATTAGAGATAAATTAATTCATAATGACACTATATTAATAAGAGACATTTTCTTTTATTTTTCAAAAGCCTACTCAAATTTAAAATTGTTGTATTTGTTGGAATAAATTATTTATTTTTTATTCCCAATTTGAAATTGTTTAGTCCCATTGTGAAATTGTTTAGTCCACTGACATGTATATAAATGGACTGCTTGTTGAACCAAAAATGCATGAAAGCAAATGGCACCACTTTCATATTCCTGTCTCTTTCCGTGAGAGCATACTTTCCCACTGAACTGTAACGATTAGGAACGAGAAATTGCTTGTAAAAATCCTTGATAAAAACACTTTCTTCGACTCATAATTAAGATTTAACGATACAAATAGTCCCAAATACTTTTGTGGTAAATTCGGTAAATCACACGGGCATGCATATAAGTAAATTCGCAAATAATTTAAATATAGCGCTAATTTACGACAGTTGGTAGCATTGACAGTGAGAGCATACTTTCTGAAATCAAAATTGGTGCCACATGAAACAGGAGATCAAGCAGTCCATTTATATATATGTCAGTGGTTTAGTCTTAATTTGAAATTGTTTAGTTTCAATTTGAATTGTTAGTCTCATTTTGAAATTGTTTTGTTTGAATTTGAAATTGTTTAGTCTCAGTTTGAAGTTGAAAAGGTATAGAGTACAGCCAGAGCGTCATAAACCTCAACGTTGAAGAGGATAATTTTTTATTCAAAATTGGTAATGAGTGACGAAGCGTATTTCCATCTCTCAGGGCATGTCAATAAGCAAAATACTCGCTTCTGAGGCACTGAAAACCCGAGCATTATTCAAGAAAAACTTTTACATACACTAAAAGTTACTTTATGGTGTGGCGTCTGTGCTGAAAAAGTGATCGGGCCCTATTTGTTCGAAGACGCTGCAGGCAATGCGATAACTGTCATTGGCGAGCGCTACAGTACCATGTTACGTGAGTTCTTGATATCCAGTTTGGACGAACTGGGGCTGGAGCACATCTGGTTCCGACAACACGGCGCCACGGCACACATAGCGCACGACACTATGGACTTAGTGAGGGATGTTTTCGAGGCCGTGTTATCTCTCGTTTGGGCGATTTTCCTTGGCCTGCAAGATCACTCGATCTAACCTGCCCAGACTTCTTTCTTTGGGATTATTTGAAATTACTGGTTTATGTGAACAAGCCACAGATTCTCGCAGCCCTAAAAGAAAACACTCATCAAGAAATAAGGAATATATCGCAAGAAGTGTTACGGAAAGTTATGGAAAATATCATAAATAGGGCTGAAATGTGCATTGTTACATACATAACCTCCATATGTGCTATAATAATGTAGATACATACCTATATCATTCTTGCTTCATGTGGAATTATAATTCCTATCAATGAAGAAATGTCAACATGTAGATACATACATACCTACATTTCCATTGTAAGCAGAGTTGTAATTCCTATCAATGAAGAAAGCCCAGCTGCATGTGCAAACATACCTAAAGATATCATTATTCATACCGTACAAAAAGCGACTCATTACTGACCTACGTCAATTGCTTAATCACTTGAAGAAACAACTGAAGGTAGATCGAGTGACATAATACCCCTGCGCACACGTTGCAAAACGATAACTTTGCGCCAGCGGTAGAACATAGATGGTTCACGATGATGATGCCATAATAGCAAGAGGCAAGCGCTTTATGATAATTAATATTTATGTATGTACATAAGTAACAATAGCAAAGAGAAAAGAGCTTTTCGGAAATAAAAGATATATATTTAACAATAGCAATGCGAAAAGAGCTTTGCGGAAATAGATGTTTATACGGAAATTGATATACATTTGTATATACATGAAGCAGCGAGTGCCATAGGGAAATAGAATTAAGAATTTTAGCATTACAAAATTATAACCAATGTTACTCCTAAGAAACATAAGCTAAGAATTGTATATAAATATTCTTATATTTGTTCAATAAAGAATTTTTTTGGATCCTCCGGTATATAGCAAAAGCTATAAAATGTTTTTAATTCGTTATTTCATCACACAACACATTTATATTTTTGCTGACAAGTTTCAAGTCTTGGTTTTGACTCATCAACAGGTCCCAAATAGCGCAATTGAGTGACTTGAAAAATAAAACATAAATGGGTTGTGTGATGAAAAAACAAATTAAAAACAATTTTTAGCGTTTGCTATATACCGGAGAATCAAAAAAAAAAAAAAATCCTTCTTGAAAAAATATAAGTTTACCCCGCTGTGGCGAGAGTTGTGTCGAGAGTTGTGTCAAGAGTAGTATCCAGAACAGTAGCCAGATCAGACACACTTAGTCAAAGTTAATCAAGCTGTTTTAAATTCAGGGAGCATAGCTTACTCAATCTACTCCACCCCCAAGGGAGCTAAGCTTATTCAAACTACTAAACTACTCCACTCCACCCACAAGGGAGCTTAGCTTACCCAAGCTACTCCAAATCTTCAGCCAAACTATTGACTGAGACGTCCCCCGCTCATCGTCATAGAAGATCCTGGTGAGTACATTTTTGATTAATCATATGTTATAGTTCATATTGATTTATATATTTATATATGTATATACATATATAGTGCCATTGGTCACAGTAGCCACTACTTTGACAGTATTATATTGAAATTAAAATTATTATTGTGTAGTGAGTAAGCGACTTTATTAAATCTATTGAAGTTTAGTTCTTAAGTGTCGTGAAATTGAGTTCTGTTAATTTTAGTTCTAGTTGTAATTTTGTACTTAAGTTTTACGTGCGTCCAATAAACCACTGACTATAAAATATTCCCCGGCGTTATTATTTACAGTCCCCATCCTTCTCTATATTTTTTCTTGAATGTTCTCAGTGGGCAGAACATTTAATGATCCTTCGTAGCCAGATTTAAAGTCTAGTGGTTTGTAATCTCACACGTCTTAACATGAGTACACTTCAAAAATGTTTGGCTAACGAAGCCACGTCCGCAAAAATCATCGAAAAATCTCTCAAGAACTACAACAATACTGCAGAAGAGAAACGAACAAAAGTGCTTGTTTCTGAGCGCTTAAGCGCTTTAAGCGAAATCTGGTCAGAAGTCTACTCATTATACAATTATACAAGCTACGCAGGCATTGGATGACAGTGAACTTGAGAAGTACGACTAATTCTTACATGATCAATTTGCAGAGGTGGAAAATAAGTACTATACATTCCGAGGTATTCTTAGGGATACATTAGATGCTTTTGAGCCAAAAGCAGAACAAAAAATTGCTGCAGAAACTAGAATTGATCAGCAATCTTCGTCTTTTTTGAAGTTGCCCAGAATTACACTACCAACATTTTCTGGTTCTTATGATTCATGGAGATCATTTCACGATTTGTTTAATTCTCTAGTTCATAAAAATCATTCTTTACCTCCAGTACAAAAACTACATTTTCTTAAAACAAGTGTTACTGCCGAGGCTGAACATTTGCTGCGACAGTTTCCAGTAACAGACGCAAGCTACAAAAATGCATGGAAAACGTTAAAGGATAGATACGACAATAAGCGATTATTAGTGAATGCTCAGCTGAAAACTCTGTGCAATCTACCTAAAATAACAACGGAAACCCATCGCTTGTGGGAGCAGGTGGTAAATAATAAAGAAGGTTTGCCTACCTTTGATGCTCTAAAAACCTTCCTAGAGGCCAGATTCCCAACTCTGGAAGCAATCTTAGATTCAAAGTCAGCTCATCCAGAGAAAACAAATAACTCCAATCACTTCATTAAAAAGGTATGAACATATTTCTCATCATCTACAGACAAATGCGCAATATGCAAAGAGCCACATAGATTGTTTAAATGTCCACAATTTATCAAATGTGACATTGACAACAGGTTTAAGATCGTTACATCTAACCGTCTATGTGTAAACTGCCTATCAAGGTACCATAATACGAAATCTTGCCCAAGCAAATTCACGTGTCGGCAATGCTTCACAAGAACAGTAGTACAACCAATCAAAGTACTCACTTTTCAACTAAGCAAAGCAATAAGTCTATCAAGCAAGCACAGCCACACAATTCTCCCTCTACATCTGAGGTCATGACAGACAGTTCTTTACGAATATTTTGTGCAAATCGCCCACAGCGCGTTACACAAGCACTGCTTGCAACATCATTGCTTCACATTTCCTCAACAGAGGGAACAATGCATACTATGCGGGCTCTAATCGACTCGGGGTCTCAAGGATCTTTCATTACGGCAGCAGCAACACGCAAACTGCACTTATCCACCACTCGCGTGGACACCCAAATCACAGGCTTGGCAAATAGCAAAGCTACAAATATTAAACGACAAACATGCTTCAAAGTATGTCCGCAATCTAAATCAAATAAGGCAACTTCAGTGACAGCACTAATCGTGAACAAGATCACTGAGTTCCTGCCTCCATCTACCATTCAAATACAAGAATGGGATCATATAAAGGATTTAACGCTTGCCGACCAATTTTTCTACAAGTCTGGAAAAATTGATATTCTTCTGGGAGCAGATGTATACGGGGAAATTCTATTGGAAGGATTAAGAAAAGGTCCTTCAGGAGCCCCTACTGCTCAAAATAGCACCATCGGGTGGATTCTCTTTGGAAATCTATCCCAAACAGACTATATTTCCAAAGCGTCATCTTTAACAATTAATGCGCAAGCTTACAAGGCAGCGTCTATAGATACAATCCTGAGAAAGCTTTGGAAATCTGAGGAAATCACTTCTCAAATTCGTAAGCTCTCAAGATCCGATGAAAACAGTGAACTATCTTATAAAACCACTCATCGTCGTATTGCAGCTGGCCAATATGTACGATTACCATTCATCGAAGAAAAACCAGTACCAGGGGATTCTCGAAATAAGGACTTACGCAGGTTTTATAACCTCGAAAAGAAACCACCTAAAAATGTCGATCTTCACAAACATTATAAAGGTTGCATAAATGTATGTCATGCCTTAGGACACATGAAATTAGCTTCAAGAAAGCAAGCAGCAATTCTAGCCCCAATGCATCAGGCATCAATATCTCCTATAGCTGAGCAAGCAGCAAGCCCAGCTTCAGGGAATCATACTTTGCCAAAATCAGCTACCCAGTCGCAGCCATCTTTATCTGTATCTACAGCAGGGCAGCAAAATTCCACGTCGTTTGAGGCTCAACGAGTACCGCCGACGACATCAAGCCTTCAGAAATTGCAACCTGCATTGAAGTTGAAGAAATGCTTGTTAAAAGATACAATTGTCCTCCACGCAGAACGACCAGATAACGACTTCCAGCTACTTGTTGGAGACAGTGAACAACCGAACACATTCGAGGAAATCACCGTCTCATATGAAAAACTAAAGCGGTTCAGAAAAAAGAAGCAACGTTTCACTGCTCGGGACGGGACACGCATAAAAGTAAAGCTACTTTTAGGTGGACGTATACGAATCGTAACGTAAAATAATTAGTCTAGAATCTATTTTTTTATCTTCCTAACATTCAATTGGGGTTAAAAATTTTTAGAAATTTCGGAGGTTCGATCTCTGCGCTTACTCCATGTATTGTTTTCTATAATCTTCGTTTGCATGAGCATCATATGGAAAATAAAGCATATTCGCTCAAGTATTCCTATAACAGCATATAAAATTGAAATAATTTTTCTACCTAAATTGAAAATATATCTTAGCCTTAAAAAAAAAAAGAGACCCCAAAACAAAAGCATATGAAAGATAACAAAAATTTATAATATCTATCTAAACTCTAGATTAATTTCATAAGCCGTATGTAAACATGTACACATACATACATATACGTCCGCCCATGTCAATAATTAGAACAAACTAGGCCTAAATGGCAGCAACCAACATTAAATCCTTGTGTCGGAGATTTAGTTCTGATTAAAGAACCAAATCTACCTGCATGTCATTGGATTCTAGGAAGAATACTAGAAGCGCATAAAGGAAACGATATCTACGTAAGGGTAGTTACAATAAAAACCAGCAATGGAATCTTAAAATGGCCGATTACGAAAGTATGTATCTTTCCAAACTCGGCAGACAACCCAAATCTATAACGATGATTGCATGTGTACTAAAAAACAACTAAAATGTCCATTCTCGACATATGTACCTACATACAGGTACACAACAGCAATGCCCACATAAAAAAACAAAAACAAAATTTTATCAAATTGCAAATTTTACCAAGCCGGCCGTTAACTCTGCATTCCAATATCGCATCTCGAAAAATTCGAAAAAACAATGACAGTTAATTTCAACTAAACTTTGAAAATTTTCAAATATAACTCCCATCGATTTGCATAAAATTCCTAAGAAGTCCGTTAGCCTTGCCTACAAATTTGAGTCAACATTTAAAATTACTAACCGTTACGTCCCTTTAAATAGCACCCACAGAATGTAAAGCGCATCAGTTTTAGTTCTAAATTAAACGATGCAATCACCTATACGTGAAGCCGATAGTGCCACCATCCCCAAATCCAACGCAGCAGAGGGTAGTTAAATCACCATCCCCAACTTCAGAAAACGTGGTAACACCAATGGAGGCAGAGTCAGCCACAGTTTCAACGGATCAGCAGCCAGAGCCGTCCACATCTGCTGCTTCCATCCAGCAGCCATTAACATCTAATTCAGCTATTCAGCAGCCAACAACAAAGGCTATCCAGCTTTTGCAGGAGATTGTCCTACTACCGGGAGAGAACGGAAACAAGGATCTCCAAGTTTATATCACAGATAACTAAATACAGATAAAGAAAGGCCTAACAAAAAATTGACCCCACTTACAATCAGCAGCTAACTACTCATAGCCAAGTAAAGCTTTTGTCAACAGCCAAGTACCTAAAGCTTTGTAGTACAGACAACAATACTTTGCTTTTTGTAGCATAGTTGTCCAAACAGGCTTTTATAACTTATATAAAAAGCACTCGTATGCGGCGTGTTTTGTATGCACACTGTTATTAAGAATTTACTGGATATTTTTTCGTTGGAATATGTATAGGGATACACTATTGAGGGGCAGCTCTGTGGAAAAATGTCTTTCGGTGTTTTATTTTTGGACTTGTTTTTTCTGGTCTTTCGAAGTTGAATTTGGTAGTTGTTTAGACCAGTGTTATAAGTGTAAAATTTGTGCTTAATGTGAAATTTAATTTTATTAGCTAGTGTTTTTATAGGTAATTACAATACTTTTTAAAAATGGCCGCAAGATCCACAGAGTGGAATATAAAGTGCAGCATATTATCTTGCCAAGGTACTGCGAAAAATTTTCCAAGCCGTAAGTTTTTCAAACTTCCCAAAGTAGGGTCCGATAAATATAATGAGTGGTTTCAAGTATGTTCTAGCTCCGCTGGTGAAATAAAAGCTAAGAAAAAGCCTTACATTTGTAGCAGGTATAAAAAGTTTTCTAACGCTAAAAAAATTTCCTAAAGAATTGGAAGGAAAAGCCGAAGCTACCGCTAAATATTTCAGGAAAATGAATCGATTATTCGATATTTTAAACGGCAATTCCCATTGATGAGGGATTCGCAAGACTTTGAATTTTGTTTTAAAAATGAAAGATTACATATCTAACATGAAACCCCTTACCTCTAAAAGAAGTGTTATTTGTTTCAGTGGTTTGTTAATATCAATTGAGTCTACAATAAAAGTATCATTATCAATTTTTGAGTTACATACAAATATTTTTTATATCTACGGTCGGAAATTTAACCAAGATCCATTGGAAAATTTGTTTGCACATATAAGAGCAAGAAATGGTAATAAAACTAATCCCAGCCTTTATGAATTCAATCAGTTATTGGTAAAAATTATAACAATTAAATTACTAATTACTTCAACTTTTTCAAATTGCGAGGATGACAGTGACGAATATTTTAGTTTGGATTGGGATGCAGTCCTTCAAAATCAGGAAAATAGCTTAACTCCGATTAATTCAACAAACATTTTACAGAACATAAGTGAAAACGAAGAAGAGGACTTAGACAGATCTTCCTCGATAGTAGTGCCGCCTGAACTACAGCACGCAGAAATTCCTTTAGACACGAGTGATGTTGCTGTGAAATACTTTGCCGGATATTGCTTTTTTAAATTAATGAAAAAACTGGGCGTCCCTTGTATAAAATCCACAAATGAAATGACCAAAGCAAATACATCTTGTACTGCTGTTCTTTCAGAGATATTAATACAAACTAAACAGTATGAAAATTGGAAAGAAGATAAGTTCTTAATAACATCATCAGAGAAATTTTATGAAATATGTAAATTGCAAACGAATATTTTCCGATCCATTTTTGAATTTGCCTCACATATTCAAAATATAAAGTCAGTAATTTCTAAAAAATGTGTTGATGATACAAACAAAAGTTTCGAAGGATGGTTTGATCACAGTGATAATTGCTACGATCATCGGATAAAAATTCTCAACTTTATGATCTTAGTTTTAATTAGAAAAAATTGTGTATGGGTTACAGATGTTCATCACTCTAATAAAAAAAATCGTGCACAAAATAGAAAAAGAAAAATTATATCCATATTAAATGAATAAAAATTCCAATAAAAGCTTAATGCATAACTGAAATCATATCAAATGTTAAATAACTTAAATTTGAAAAATTATTTTTTATATAATGAAGTTTTTCTATGCAGAATATCTTGGCTGTATTCATAAACACTTATATAAAATAATATCTAACAAATAAACTATTTGAAAAAAATCATTTTATATATTTTTATGGTATAAGATTAGAAAATAAAATATTTACTCTGAAGGTTAAATTAAATTGAACCTAGTCGTATAATTTTCAAAAATTAAGGTCAAATTTTTCAATTTAAAAAAATGAATTTTTTCTCTTCACTCCAGGATTTCACAGTAGGTACGACCTCTCTTTCTATAGTTCTACCCTACGAGGTTTTTGATTTGCAGATGCACCAGATTGCTTAACGATACCAATCCAGAGATTGAATGGCAATGTTTCCTTCCCGTCAAGTCCTATATCAGAATACAGTTCACATATCTGAGCCGGAGCTGAATGAACAGTCTACCTTCTTCTGTCTTTTCGCGGGCGTACAATCTGCGAAAGTCCAAGAGTGATATACATCAGCACCTCCGCCACTATCCTCATGTCTCCTAATCCTTTCCTTATCTCCTTCCTGCTATGCTGTGCTTTGCATAATAAGGTATCTCCTGAGCTTGGCTTAATAATATAACAAAAAAGAAGTTTTTGTAGAGTGTGGTAAAGCCAATTCAACCTTATTCTTTCGATTTCTTCATCGAACTTCTCCAGACATATTCACTAGGCACTCGACATGTCTCTGCTAGTTTTTAGGATGCTGGGTATATGTTGTGCTGGTTGAGATCTCTCTAAAGTTACATATCTAGGATAGCTGAGAAAATGCGCCTCTAGATTTGGTTATACGGAAACTGACATCTTATTTTATAGCATCAGTTTCGACAACTTGTTACGTCTCTCGACCAATTGGGATGTTTCATGTATAACTAAATTTGTAAGAGTATTATGGGGTTAAGCAGTATCTGTTGGAATAACTCTGTCAGTATTGTCACCTTCTTCATCAGCTCTATACCGATCCTCTAAAGTCTTTCCAAACCTAATTAACTTCTGTTATGCAAAAAGGTCTAAAGGAATGAAGATGGTAGCTCGCCATTCTGATGTTAGAAGTGTTCGTGCGCGCTGTCTGAATTGGGAAGCACTATAATATAAAGGCCCCTTTCGTTAATTCAAAACTTGACGAATGCCGAATAAACTTCGATCAGTTTTGGACAGCCTTGCGATTTATGAGCCGGAGGAGGCAGACGCGGCAATTTTTTGAGAGCGCCCTTCGTTTTTCAGTTTTTAGACCAGAGCACATCGGCAGTAGATAGTTTTTTTAGAGAAGTCATAGTTTGGTCGGACTTTATTTTTATTAAAAAATGACATCGAGTAATCAAAATAGTTTCGGTTGTTCTGGGTTGTTCTACCATAGCGGGACAGATCAAAAGTTAAAATAAAATAAAATCAGGTGATTTAGTTAATTTCGTGGTTCCATGAAATGTATTCAAATTGGAATATTATTGACAGTATTGCTTCCTCCCAAATGTTCACTCATTTCTGTAATGTTTTTTTGCAAGATATTGTTGGTTGTCGGGTGTAATTAATTTTTATTTAAATAAAACTGTGGTTGGATTTCTTATGTAATTATTGAGCCTCCCAATTGGAAAAAAACATGTGGCGCTCATACTAAAATCAATAAAAAAATTAACCCTCCCTTCTCCTACGAACTACCTAACACTAACAGGCCTGTTACGTCTTGAAGGCAACGTAACACATCACATTACGCCACCAAGAAACAGAAGCAACCATCTTTGGCTAGCTCCAGTATTCACATTGTCTACCTACCGAAAACGAAATGCCTGTCTACATTCATAAGCATTGATTTAGCGCCCCACGTACCCGAATAATCTAAAATTCCAATTCTTTAGACCTAGAAAAAAATTTAGGTTTGTCTGAGGCGCGTTATATTTTAAATGGCCCAGGCGCGCGGCTCGAGTCAAATCACTCGTCTCGAGCTTACACCGGCACCGTTGCCTAATGTCGGCACCAATTCCCACATGTCGTCTTGTTATTCCTCCTCTGTTCTATTGCTTGCAACGTTGCAATTAAAAATCCTTTTGAACAAAATTTTATTCAAGGCCATAGTTATTTGTTCTACCACAGATTTCTAGACTATTGGTATTGTATATGTATGAATTACAGTATTGCTTTTTTGCTAACAGTGTGCATACAAAACACGCCGCATACGAGTGCTTTTTATATAAGTTATAAAAGCCTGTTTGGACAACTATGCTACAAAAAGCAAAGTGTTGTTGTCTGTACTACAAAGCTTTAGGTACTTGGCTGCTGACAAAAGCTTTACTTGGCTATGAGTAGTTAGCTGCTGATTGTAAGTGGGGTCAATTTTTTGTTAGGCCTTTCTTTATCTGTATTTAGTTATCTGTGTTTATATTGTCGACAATACAAAGCCAGAGCGAAACGAAAAATTCACGGTTTCCTACGAAGCCTTGACAAAATCGAAGAAGCGAAGACAGCGTTTCACCACTCGTGATGGAATAACAATCAAGATCAAATTGTTAGCAAATGGTCAAATAAAGCTAATTAAATAAAATCAATGTTTTTTATAACTTAACCCTTTCCACCTGTACACATAGGCCATAATAAACAATTATGCGAAGTTCAGGTTTTGCTATAATTTCTATTAGATTATCACCCGGCATCTAATTGTAAAAAAAAAAATGTGTTTCAAGACACAGAACTTTTCCCGTGCAAGGATTTCATCATGCTGAAATTTCCGCAGTACAAATTGCAAAACATGTCAAAGCCCTTTTTCATCTAGTAAAATAAAGCATAATCACAATCATGCAAAGTCCAGGTCTTTGCTATTATTCTCAAAGATTATTTTTTCAGACAAAAAAAAATGGTTTTTTTAAAAAAAAAAAAAAGAATAGGTTACTTCGCCACACTCCAACCTTGGACCTGGGACGTGATATCGGATCAACGCTCAGCGCAGTTCGGCTATGATGCCAACGAGAGGGCGTTTCTTTACATGTCAATTAAAACCCTTCCAACACGAAGTGATCGTCAATGAAACAGACGTCAACCAAAGGAATGCGCTGCTCTGGCTCAGCTAATCAATTCATTGCACCAGACATCAAAAATTATTTTTCCGATTCCGATCGCTGGAACATTTAGGAAAGTAAGATATAATTATTTATATATATATAGCAAAGAAGACAACAAAAGTATGCTTTCCGTCGTCATTTTAAAATTAATTTATAATTACTTGAAAGATTGAATTTTCTTATAAAATTCAACCTTTCAACAGGGGGCAGTATGTTCAAACCAACATTAAAAGGCTAAAAAGCCACCTGAAAATTAAATCATTCAAAAGATTTTAATTCCAAGTATTTCTTATTATTGAAACTAGGTTGGAAACGAAACTACATATACCTACCTACAAGCTTGTGGATAAAGCAGTTTTTTAGTGGAGACAACAATCGACACATGTTCGCTACATTCCACACTACAAAATCTCGACACGATCGATAGAATTCATCAGGCTTTTAATTGAAATTAAAATATATATTATTAGCAAATTATTACTTAGCTTAAAAAGCATAAAACATTTTAGTATTAACTAAAAATAATTTAGAAATGGCAATATAAGGCAATATAAGTCGCAGGCCAACTTGAATCTTTCTCTTTTAGTATCCAGCTATCATAGATTGCGCATCGTTTTTGGAATTCGACTTGGCGAGTGTAATAAAATAAAATTATTAACAAATTAACTTTATTTTGGGTACCGACTGAGATAAAGATATTTATTCTGGGTCTCGACTGGAATAAATTTTACTAACTCAACAACTTTATCTTGGGTACCGACTGAGATAAAGATACATATTCTGGGTCTCGACTGGAATATATTTCACTAACTCAATACCTTTATCTTGGGTAGCGACTGAGATAAAGATAGTTATTCTGGGTAGCGACTAGAATAACATAGACTAACTCAAACCTTTATCTTGGGTCTCGACTGAGATAAAGATATTTATTCTGGGTACCGACTAGAATAAACACGACTAATACAACTTTGCTTTGGGTCTCGACTGAAGCATAGAATCTTGTTCCCGGGAACGACTAGAACAAGATAATCACTAACTATTTAATTACCAACGCCATAAAATCGATTCCATAGTTTTATACTGGTGAGTACATTTTTGATTAATCATTTGTTATAGTTCATATTGATTAATATATTTATATATATACATGTATAGTGCCATTGGTCAAAGTAGCCACAAATTTTACAGTATTGTATTGAAATTAAGATTATTATTGTGTAGTGAGTAAGCGTGTTTATTAAATCTATTGAAGTTTAGTTCTTAAGTGTCGTGAAATTGAATTCTGTTAATTTCAGTTCTAGTTGTAATTTTGTACTTAAGTTTTACGTGCGTCCAATAAACCACTGGCTATAAAATATTCCCCGGCGTTATTATTTACAGTCCACGTCCTTCTCTATATTTTTTCTTGAGTGTTCTCATTGGGCAGTACACCAAGTCTTCACCCAAAATGTTTATTTTTTATTTTTTTGCGTTTTTTTTGTTTAATAGAAATAACATAATAACAAAAAGCTCAATTTCTTCTCCCTTGCATCAGCCGTTTTATCGCTTTGAAATATTAAGTTGAACTGTCAGGCGAACTGGCAGTGTGTGGCGAAATTGTAGCTTGCCTGAAAACCACGGCTTGACAGACATGGCCCTCAGGTTTTGACTGAATAATGTGTGCCTACATCAGCTCTCATCTGCAGTCCATATCTGTGGCGACTTTAATATAACGCGCTCATTTTAATAATGTTTTATACGCTCCTCCAATTCCTCTAGCACTATTTTACAACTAAAATTATTTTGGTTAGAAAAATAATTTCGTTGAGCACTTGTGTTACATGTACGAAATGTTTGTTTTTAGTAGGACAGATTGTAAAATTGTTTTTGAAAAAAAAAAAAAATATTTTCCAGTCAGTTAGTTAGTTTTGATTTAATGACAAGGAACCTAGTTAGAGATTAATACGAAAGTTTTGTTAATTGTAATAATTTCAAAAAAGGTAACGGTGATCTTAAAGTTCGTGTTCTGTGTTACTAATTCTACTAAACCCAGAGCATTGGGGTTAATTTAGCCCAAAATTCCACGGCCTTCAGGCGGACTGTAAGTGAATGGGTAACATAAGACTCCCCATGACTGTCGATTAGCTAGCGATCTTTTTTGGAATTCACTTCCTCTTGCTATACAATCACATCGAGCCGTTGTGGAATTAAAGTCGGAATGTTTTCACTACTTTTGAAACTTAACCTCTTCTTTGTAATATTGCTTTCTTTGTTAGGTGTTTATTTTTTGTATGTTTCATTTTATATACACAGCTATTTCTGTATATATGTACCTATACTTCCTTGTTTTTTGTTCTTCTCACTTGTGATAGCCTTTTATTGGAAAGTTTTTACTTTCTTATTTTACTCACTTTCTAGTAGTTAACATGCTTGCACTTTACGCAAAACATATTTCCTTTATTATTCCTTAATTAAGAAAAAACTGACCTCCATGAATAACGAAATCAGCAAGAAATATTTGTTTCTCTGTTATCAAATAATTTGAGTTAAACTCTCACTTAATAGTCTGCATTATACATAGCCGACATTATATAATTACTGCGTGTTATAAAATTGGTAAACATTTTTCTATACTTCTTCATTACCTTTTGTACAGAGGCAGAATCAAACGTATCTGACGTTCGTTTACAATGCCTCTTAAAACTGGCTAGGCCTGTTTATCTATTCACTTTTTTATTTGCTTTAATATTAGGCCAATTTCGAGGATCCAATTCGGTCGTCGATAAAATGGAATGCATCATATTGCTCTCAGCCAAATCCGTAATGTGAAGAAGGACATGGGTAGGCAATTAGACCTGGTATTTTCTACTGACGGTGGTAAGTTATTAGTGGAACTTAGCTCAGTTATAATGTATACTCTTGACAAATATCGCGCCACTCTACTAATTACATATTACTATGAAACCGAGCACTTATGATGAGTATATTCAAAGAATGCGTACAAAATTAGTTAGGGATGCACGCATCTTTTTTAAGTATATTAATATGAAGAAAATAACGGACAACTACCCCAATACCATGAGATAAAAGGATCCTGCTAGTGATGATTAGTCTGAAATTTGCAATGTGTTTTTTTTTTTGTTTTTTTTTTTTTTGAAAATTCCTTTGCTACGTCAAATTTTCAACCTCCAAGCAGCAGCTTTATTCATATGAACGACTATATATACATACAATTTCAGAAGGGGATATACTAGATCATATTAATGGGCTTCCAAATGACTTTCCAACTGGTCCTGATGGGATCTCTCCTGCCATCTTTAAGTCATGTTGCGTTGCAATGGCAGCTCAGTTGAGAATTATTTTCCAAAAATCGCTTGATAGTGGTTGTTTCCAGCAGCAATCATACCTATCCACAAAAAAGGTAGTAAAAATGAAATTTCCTAATATATGCCTATCGCAAAATTATCTTGCGTGCCCAAATTATTCGCAGCTATCATTTATTGTCAACTATCAACTTCCTACAAGAATTTGCTCTGTTCAAACCAAATGGGTTTATTTCGGGTAGGTCTACCATCACTAATTTTGTTGGAATTTGTGTCGGATGCCTTTGGCGGATTAAAGAAAAGCTATCAGACAGATTGGATTTATTCAGACTTTAGATAAGCCTTTGACAAGTTATCTCATTCCATGATATTGTTTAAAATGGAAAAGTATAGGTTTCCGGCAACATTCCTAAAATGGACGGAGTCTTATTTAGATAAGATAGAACATACCAAATCTTTTTCCGCCATTCCATCTCTAGAGTATTGAAGGCTTCATTTGGCCTATCTCAAATGAGTCATTTGGGACCTGTGTTCTTTATTTTGTACTTTGACGACACGGTCTCTGTTATGAAGTACTGTAATTTTACATTTGGTGCAAGAGTAATAATTTGATACTCAATATCGACAAAGGTGAGGTTATGGTTTTCCATATGAATCAGAGACCAATCAGTTATGATTATTAGTTCTCGGTTTCATCGATCCGCCATGTGGTTTCTGCCTGTGACTTGTGTTTCAAATGTGACCACAGATTGAATTTTATCTCCCATATAAGCTACAAGGTATCACAGAGTAGTTCTATCCTGGTTTTATAAAACGTTGGTCACGAGAGTTTTTAAATCCTACCATAACATTGTTTTTGTACACTTGTTTCGTAAGACCACTTCTTGAATACGCTAGCGTGGTCTGGTCTCTAATTTCCGGTACACACATCGAGCGTATCGAGGCCGTTCAGCGAAACTTCTCATACTTTGCTGTCAGGCACCTACCCTAGAATAATATTTATTCTTCCATCCTATATTCACGATTCATAATAATACTGATATTAGCAAAATTAGCAAAATTTTCATGTCGGAAAATTGTATACACCGGTCTAAAGAAAAAATGTACAAGATGACTAAATTAATACCAATGTAGTGAAACGAGGCAGATATAAAGAACTGTACACGAGCAGTACAGTACATTCGCACATGGTGATTTGTTTTTTCTTTATTGACCTAAAGGGAAAACGCAACAAAAGTATAAATTATCAACGCTATAGGATAAATAGTGAGCCAGCCAGAAACAACTATACACGGGGTATACGGTATCTGCACTTGGTAATTCAAATATGAACATGATAAAAAAATTGTTTGAGTATGCGCAATCGATAGCTATTTAAAATAGAATCTGACTAGACTCGTTGTTTTTTCTAGTTTGGCAGCGCATCGATTAGCAGGTAATTTTGATTTCTGCTCACAATCTATTTCATATTAACAAACAATCCTTTTTTTTTAGTTGACTGCTAAAATAAAGGTTTTTATTCTGGGTACCGACTGGATTAAAGACTTTATTTTGAGCAGCAATTAAACCAAAGATTCTTATTTTGGGTATCGACTGCAATAAGAATATATTCGACACAACAAAGAAAAAACAAAAGACAGCACTTTATTGCGGGTATCGACTGTAATAAAATTTCGTTCTGTGAGTATCGACTACAGTCACTTTGCTCTGGTTATCAAATGAAATAAAAACAAGTAAAAAAGCTAGAATTGGTCTAAGACCAATTCTTAGGATACCCTGGATGAATGCCCGTATTAAATTTCGTATGGTCACGGATCTATTCAAGTATTGATTTTGAAGTTGTTTTTCGCATATATTTCTAGAACGGTTTGTCGCACAGACAAAATGATTATAACCAATTTTATAGGATTTCGTATTCTGCAGAAGTTTTTAGTACCATAAAAACGTCTTGGACTGATCGTTTTCAAAGTATACGTAAAAAACCGAAATTTTTATATGGCAACACCAAGAAGGAGTTGCCCGATTTAGTCCATTTTTGACATTTTATTTGCTAATGTAGTAAAGACATCATGTGCGAAATTTCAGCTATCTACGTCGACGCGTTCTCAGGCAGGGTCCAAATATATAGCGGAAAACGAAATTTTTATATGGCAACCCCACAAAGGAGTTGCCCGATTTGGCTCATTTTCGAACTTAATTTTACTTTTTTTTTTTAAAGTCTGTGTACAAAATTTCAGCTCTCTAAGTGTACGCGTTCTCAAGTTATCGTGCGCACAGACGGACGGACGGACGGACATGCAAAAATCGAAATAACTTTTAATATTATGAATGGGTGTCCAATCCATTTTGCTCTACCATCATTATTTCGAGGTGTTACAAACGGAATGACAAACTTAGTATACCCCTATGATTTCATCTAGGGTATAATCACAATTCCAAACCTTAATAAAATATGAAAGCCAATTTGATCGAGTGCATATAGCAGAGCTGGTGAGTACATTGTTAAATACAACATAATTTTTAAAAAATAATCAGTTTGGTCTTAATCATATAAATTTAATTTATATTTTGGTCTTTTAAAAATGATATTATTGATAATATGTATATTTTACATTAATCATTACAGCTATCAAGTGAACGTTTTCGTTTTGAGTGCGAGGCAAATTTGTTTGGTAATCCAGAGAATACAACCAAGAAATTCTTGACTTTGAACCAGGGTTATAATTTCCTTCACGCCTATTCGTATATTGCGTGTTCGCTCTGACTACGGACAGAACATTTTACGATCCGGAAGTTGAAGTTGTTTGTTAATAAATTATTCTTAATACAATTTTTGTTAGTGAAATACTCTTATTACAGTTGTTACCTACAATAAGAAACTTTAGTTTAATTGCTGCTCAAAATAAAATCTTTAATCCAGTCGGTACCCAGAATAAAAACCTTTATTTTAGCAGTCAACTAAAAATTGTTAGTTAATATGAAATAGACTGTGATGAGAAATAAAAATTACCAACATGATCGATGCGCTGCCCAACTAGGCAAAAGAACAAGTTAAGTCAAATTGTGATTTAAATAGCTATAGATTGCGCACACACAAGTTTTTTTTGTTTTTTTTTTTGTTTGTTTCTTAATACATCTTCGTATTCGGCTTACCAAGTGCAGATATAGCATACTACCAAAGTATAGTTGTTTGGGCTGGCTCACTTTTCTACAGCGTTGATAATTTGAACTTCTGTTGTTTTTCCTTTTAGGTTAACAAAAAAAAAACAAATTACCATGTGCGAATGTAGTGTACTACCCGTGAACGTCCCCCCCGCGCCTAGAGCTCTAATAAAATTAAAATTTATACTAGAAAATATAAAAATGACTGCTTTTGACCAGCGCAATTCCTTGCAATCATAAATACAAAGTATTACATTAATCACTGCCGAAAGCTGGAGCCCCCAATACTGCATGTAAACAAACAGTGAGCCCAGCTGAGTATTTCGCTATGCGAAGTGAATACTTAACCATGACTCAATGCACAGTTACATACAGCAGTGGATGTGACAGTTTTCAAGTAAACAATTCGCAATCGCCAGGCATTTCACTGTGCGAAGTAAAACGCTTAGTTATTACAAGTCATTTAATTACCTGTACACCTGCTGCTAAGTCGAGTCGTGATGTCACAATTTCACCAATTGAATATTGGGTCGCGACATTCCTCCCCCTGAGAAAAACTGGTTCCCAAGTGGAATCAGATCGGGGTGCTCAGTTAGGTTACAATATCTAACTTAACTAATTTATACAAAAACTAAAGTACAATCCTCCCTAGCATCTAAAAAATTTGTATAACTATGGTTCGGTTTACATTCTTTTACGTCATTTTACATCTTTTATTTCACATATGATTTCTCTTTTCATTTTGTTTTCACCTTCAGTCTTTTTTTTATTTTCTTCTCATACTTAATTCTTTTTTTACTTATTTTTTTTTAATTTCTTTCTTATACTCTATTTTCCTTAGTTTTTCTTCACAATCGTGTTACCATATTTTTTTTTTGACTACATCCAATTCATATCTTTTAATTCTTAGTGAACTCAATTAATCTTTGCGTATATTTAATTTCCATTCTATATTCTATTGTCTTTGTAAATAAAAATACCCTACTTGTTTTTTTTGCGTAAATTTTACCTAAAAGTACTGCACATACTACATAAACATACCCACTATAACATTAGTATTCTACTATAACTTTGTACATAATACCCATGAAGTTTACATTAAAATTTTATCAAAAAGAATTAATTTTGAATATAGTCTTATTAGCCATAATACCCTCTTCTCCTTATCTAACGGTTGCCAGTGCCTACCCATGTACCAATTAAATCAAGTGGATTAAAATACACTATAGCTACTCTAACCGGACGAGATGTTTTCCCACGACCGTCGGCAAGCTTCCAGTTGGCAAGTTTGCTGCTGTTGGCATGACTAACACTATACTGTCAGTCCCTTCTTTGTTCGGCTCCGTTGAAGTATGCTTGAGATGTTTAGTGGATGTCTGGATAGTAGGTAGTATCGATACTCCGCCAGTACTTCCCCGTCCTTGCTGACGTTTCCAGCGACTTACATGGAAATCATTACTGCTACTAAAGTCAAGCTGACGATGCTTATTAGCCTGGTCCAAGCCATGGCTGCTAAATAGATCTGGTGCGGATGATTCTGCTGCCCGTGAACTTCTTCAGTCTTAATGGCGCTATAAACCTTGGCCATCTTTTCAGCATGATGTTTCCAGGCTTGATTGAAATTACCTGCCGCTAGAAGTTGTAGTTCTCCTGTTTGTCCCTTTGGATGTTCAAGAATCCTTGGACCTGTTGGTGTCACTATGGTTTCCCATTTAGGTAATTCTGGAGGTGCGGGCTGAAAGAGAGATCCGGGTCCGAATTTGCTCTCGCTCCGTTTCTGCCCTTACCTGTGAAGAATTAAATAAGTCGAACGTTGCCTTCACAAGGGTAATCTGGTCTTCTAGAAGGCTGAAGGTACGATTTTCTTTCTCATTAAGGTCATCAAGTGCATATTAGATTTTTTTTGGAATCCTCATGATCCATCGTTCCAAAAAAAAATCTAAAACTTTGGATACGGCACCTACCCCAGCAAAAAGAATCGTTTTCTTCTTGCGGAAGCCCCAGTACGGGTGTGATGTAGTAATTCCTCCTCCTGCTGCTTAATTTGACTGACCCAACCGTCAATTTCCCTCACTGCTACCTTACATCTTGCTTTTACTCCAGTATGTATAATTTCGGTACAAAGACCTGCCACCAGGCTGCAATTGACGGCGAACTTCAACTCACCTGACACATCTGGCATCTGCAGCGTAGACAGGATTGCCCAATGCCGGGTGTAGAAGTGCGTCTTTCCCACGTATTCGAAAAGAACTCCAGACTCTGCTATCTCCTTATTACTATGACCGCTCTGTTCTACGCCAATCGCCGATCCTACTACCAGGACTACCAGCACGATCGAGGTCGCCTTCATTCTATATACTTATAGTAGCTTTGAAGCACTTTCTTTCTTCTAAATTTTTTTTCTTTTATTTATTTATCTATTTATTTATTTTTTCATCTTTTTAACCTATACTGTTTATTATCTTCCTTCTACCTTTCTATTAATTCTTCCTTTTTTTTACCTTTTTATCTTACCCTTTCCTTCCCTCTTTCTTTCCAGTAAGTCTCTTCCTTCGCCCGCGGTTTGTGCGTCCTTCTTCTGGTTTTGGTATCTTTTTCTGAAATACAAAAACGATTAGTACATCGACTTGGCAGGAAAGTATAAAGTCTGAACAGTATACAACAAATTTTACGCGTGAAGCTGTTCATTGGGAAATTGGAAAAGATCAGTATCTATGTAACTACACGTCCGAACTGTGAATCAATCATTGTTCAAACTTCTTCAGCCTACTACCGTGAATTCGCTTCAACTTCCGCCCTTGGAGTATTGTTAGGTTTTCAGGGTTGTGTATGTATATGACTTCGTAGGGTCCCTTAAAAATAGCTGACAATTTCCCCACCCTAGCTGAGTTCCTAACCAGAACCTTATCTCCCACATGAAAAAGTTGAGCTCTAGACGACTTATCGTAGTACTTTTTCGACTTCTCCTTATTTTGCAGTAAATTGTTCTGTGCTAATTCAAAAGACTTCTGTAACTTGAATCGCAGCACAGAATGATATCTGTCGGCGGTATAAAGTGGTTCTGTTTTACGCATTAAATTGCTTGGGATTTCTGCCACAAACCCAAACAGATTCTCCTTGGGCGTATGCCCGTATGTACGGTGTTGTTATACGCGTGTGCCGCAGTTCTTAAAAATTCGTCTCAGTTCCTGGGCTCTGCATCCACAAAACTCCTTAGATAGTTAGCCAAGGTCGACTGCTGTCGCTATGCTGCGTTTAACTGAGGGTGGTAGGCGGTAATCTGCAATTTATTGATCTTTAATAATTTGCATAAGGATTTCGTGACTTCCCCCGTAAAATTAGCCACTTGATCAGTCAGTAATTGCCTGGGAATCGTATATCGGCTCGTATTTGGTCAAATAGTGCACGGGCTACCGGCACGAAATCCACAAACCGCGTCAGGTCATCCATCATAGACAATTTATATTTGTTGCCATTACATCTTGTATGTAATGGCCCCACTAGGTCAACGTATACCTTATCCAACGGCTTTTCCGATATTTCTGTTATATCCAGTGGAATTTTAATGGCCCTAGAATGCTTATTTCTTTGACATTGCCTACATTTGCAAATATATTTTACTATATCATTCTTCATTCCTTTCCAGTGATAGAAACGTTTCACCCTGTTTAATGTTTTGTTTAAGCCGAAATGTCCTCCAAATCGGGCATCATGATAATCCTTCAATATTACCTGAATATCCTCCGGATTGGTCACATGTTTGTGTGTTGGGCTGTCTAGCACTCTTCCTGCCATTCTCTTGGCTTCCTAGATATCTTCCCATTCACTCTCGGGCTCTGTTCTTTTCTTCTCTTCAGCTTCTGACTCCTGCTTCTTGGCTTGTGCTCGTATAATCGCAAGACAGTGGGATTCTTTCTCTTCACTGTTGCCTTCTACAAGCTGGGGTATCCTGCTAACGGCATCCGCATTACCGTTCTCCTTTCTCTTCTGGTAGATAGTCTCGAAATCCTAATCAGACAATTTTTGATGAAATCGTACCTCGGAGCGGATGATGATCTGTTTTAATTTTAAAATGCCTGCCCAGAAGGTAACATTTATAATTTCGTACCGCCCAAACAATAGCAAGCATTCCCCGTTCCGTGATGGACTAATTTCTCTCAGCACGTTTAAGCGTGTGTCTGGCATAACTAATAGGCCTCCTATCCTGTTCTAATACGGTACCTAATAATTCTCCGCTAGGATCTGTGATAAGGGTGAATTCCTTATTGAAGTCTGGATAACATAGCACGGGATAGGAAATGAGAAATGCACACCAGCTCACCTTCGCTCTCGCCACAGATTCTTACCAATTGCTCCGTTCTTGGTTTAGCCTAAACAGCCGCTTTGATTTGACACAGTAGCTCCTTGAGCCTATCCGCATAATCTTTTATGTCGTCACCGGGCCTCTGTACGCATACTATCTTTTCAGCGCGAAGCTCACAGTACGATTTTTTTGGCATATAGGCAGTTTGAATTGTCCGCTGTAACGCATAAAAATATTTCGGCTCCTCTGAACTTACTAGATAATATGCGTCATCTAACAACCGATATCTTACAGATTTCATGAAGATTGGCAGTTCCTCGGCATTTAAACGATCATACAGATCTTCGCAACAACTCAAGAAACAGTGAACTTCCTTTGACAGTTTTGGCGTTCTTTCTCTGGAAAACGTTGGTATGTATCTGGACTCCAAAATCATGACTTTATCATAAACATCGGCCATGGTTTTCCTTGCTAGTTTTTCTGAATTTCTCGTGTTTTTTTTTCGGCACTTGATCTTCACTCGTCTTTGCTAAGGTCTGCTTTTTAGCTTTCAAAATTTCTTCTTGCCCTGAAGTACTTGCTCCTCCTTCTCGCTGCCGTTCATAAAATATTAATTTCTTGGGTGACAACTTCTTATAAATCCCTCGAAATTGACCCTCTTCTTGTGGTAATGGTGCGACTCCTAATTCTTGCTCCAGTTCAGTGGCTGTTACATCTCGTATGGCTGTACATAAAAAATAAGTAATAAAATAAAATTAAATTTTACTTGTGGAGTAAAAAAATAGATAAACCACTGATTAAAATATTAACCTGCTTTTAATACGTTTATTGCGTATTCTTAAAGCTAACAATTTTTTAACAAAAAATTAATAAAGCAAAACTTAAATTCAAACAAAATTAAACAAGATCAAAACGAAAAAAATTAATTAAAAATAAAACTTAATCTCTACTTTTTGCTAATTATCTGCAATAAGAGAAAGGAACAAAATTAATAAAGCGAAAAAAAAGGGTAATAGCAATTCAAATTTTGTTAGAAAATTTAGTATAAAACAGAGTTAATTAATATCTTCTTGATAAAAAGGTTATTGTATTTTATACTTATCTACTCTCTGTAGTATAATCAACCCTGAGTGGTTGTTGTAGCTAATCCCTGTGCCTGTTTCTAACCTAAATCTGGACTATAAATTGAACCCCTGGAAATATACCAAAAGGTTCACTGCCAAGATATGGTCCCTCTCCAGAATGCAAAACCAATTCAGCAAAAAACTCCTGAAAATATCCCAAAAGGTTTTGCCACTGATCTAGCCTAGATGTCAACCAGGATTTCTATTTAGTATGGAAATCGCCCAATACTATTGATTTCCCGATTTCATTGACTGGAGTTCCCTGCCACACTTCACTTGAATATGTCCCGAAATGAAATATTTTGTGAAATCCTTACGTTAACTTTAGTTAACTGGATATTTCCCAAAATAATTTATTAAATAGTTAGTAGCAAAAAAGGAGAAAAAAAAACTTGAGACTACAGAATTCTATTCTTTAGCTGCGAATTGAATTCTCCAATCTCAGTATATAGAAAAATTTAAATGTGAAATTTTCTGGTAATATCCCAGAAATTTTCCACTTTTTTATAGATTTTAGATTCGAAATCATACAAGTTCATTATCAATTTGGTAATATCCCAAAATCTTGAATTTATACTAAGTTTCAGAACGTATTTAATTAGTAGAAAATCTTCTGATAATATCCCCGAAAAATTTCTATTTTTATTACTTGTGTGTGAGGAAGACTTAATTGTGGGAATAACCCTGCAATGATTTTAAGAATAAAGTGAAAAAAAACTGCTAGTGGTGGACCATTGCCACTAGCTGACCTGTACTGGTGAAATCCCAAGCAACAAGTGATTTTTCTTCTGAAATTGCCCCCTTTTTATATGGTTGGCGCCAGCTGCCATCTATTGTTCTATGGCTTCGCTTAGTTGCTAGCTATTGTTCTTGACTTTGCGTAAGTTCACCACGGCGCTGTAGATTTTTTTTTTAAATGTTGTGGTTTGACATTTGTCATTAAATTTATTTTTGTGGTGATTTTTTTCTAGTACAACTTTATGTTTATTGTATAAAATACAAGTAAGTAACATAAACTTTATAAAAATTTAATGTTGAGTTATTTGTGAGGATATATATGTCCCGGAAAAAACCCTGCACTGGATATTGCAGATGAACAGATAAGTGTTTTTTTAAAAAGTTTTTTCTTCTTCCCTTTCAAACAACTAGTGATTTTGTTTAATTTTTAATTTTAACAGTATTTGCTGGTTTTTACAGCATGTTCTAGTCCTTTCGTGGATAGAACTGAATTTATTTGTCAGTTGAAAGAAATACATTCTATTTCACCAAGGTGTTCCTTTAAAGGTCATCTTTTTGAAATCTTGCATTATATTTCAATTAGACTGGTGCATTTATGCATGCTACTATATTGCAAAGTATAGTAAGACCTGTAACACCTTACATCTTTATGGTGAATGTTGGGAATGTTCAGCAACCTGGCTGCTGTATGTATCTTTTTCCTTGTAAGTAAAAACTGGAAAAGTGGCACAGATTTCCGTCCACTGGAGGTATGTATATGTTGCCTAGTATATTATTTTTTGTTTTCATATATTTTTTAAAACTTATATATTTTATATTTACACACTATATTGTTTGCATTTGTTTTTTGTTTTCTGCCTCCTCCAATTGCCTAGACTTTATGGTTCCTTTTAAAGCCCTGTTTTCCTGCTTGCACTCATCCAACGCTTGATCTGTTCCTTGCTCAATTCTAACAATAACTTCAAAGGTAGACGTTACAACCAAATTTAAGGTTTCTCCCTTTGTGCTTTTCACTGTAGCCTCCTTTATTTCCTCCAGAAAATTATTCCCGTCTTCACTCGGCAATCGTTTCTTTAATTCATACGTTAGATGCTCTTCTAGATACCGCCAGTCCTGTTCGTATTCTTGTAATTTCAAGTGGTACTCTTCAATTCCTTCGTTCTGGTTTCCAGTTCCTTTTCCTGATTCTTAAATCGTAACAATTGTTCCCTCGTTAGAACATTATCTCTTCCCACTGACATCTATAGTCATTACCTAATTTACCCTTCACTCTCAAACACTTCTCCCAGACCCTAACTAATTTTTTAAAAACCCTAAATGCAAAACTTGAATTTTCGACGGTGTTTCAACAACGATATTTCCTAATATCTGATCTCTGCAAAACACTCTTCTACTCTAAATGACTCCTCTCACCCGCTTACGATTACGTTCAACGCGATTTCGACCAACGCCTCTCCGGAAATGTGACGTTAAGAAACTTCCTATATCCAAATCACGATTTGAAATTATTAATTAGATGTATACCTCTGAACTTTCACACTTTCACCCTTTTTCGCACACAAAGAAAATCAACCAAAAATTATTAATTCCATAGTAATAATAACATAAATATTTTAGGCCACTTAACGCAAGAACTAATCTCATTCAACCACAAAAACACATATATTCCTCTTCTGACCATTTCTTGTATTTTTTTTTGGATATTTTTATATTTTCACCTAGTCAATTTTAATTTTAATTCCCAATGACCAAAATTATATCACTTAATATGCCGTACATTTCGAATGGAATTTACTTACATAATCTACTGAACTACTGAAACTACTCCATTTACATACCACACTATCACACACACTAACTAAAACTCAGACCACATAACCATAAACAATCTTACGCAACAACAATCACCACAATGTGAACCCATTTTTTTTTTAATTTCCCAATACTTTAACATAAAAAGAGTAACCTGAAGTAGCTAAAAAGCATGACTCCTACAAAAACAAAATGAAGTAGCTAAAAAGCACAACTCCTACAAACAAAAACATGGAGTAGCTAAAAAAACATAACTCCTAAAAAAAAATGGAGTAGCTAAAAAGCACAACTCCTACAAAATAAAAAAAAATGGAGCAGCTAAAAAAAAAGCATAACTCCCACAATTAAAAAAAAAATGGAGCAGCTAATAAGCTTTACTCCCACCAAATACAAAAATAAAAAACGAAAAAAAAAATTGTTTTACTGAAAAAAAAAAATAATACTTATCTACTGATTATCCGGCTGCGCCAAATTGTCGTGTCCCACAGGCAATTCAGTAAAAAGAAAATTAAATATCAATAAACTGTAATTAACCTCCCGTATTTCCAAGTTGAAACTTTATTTCTTCCTCCAGTTAATTATATTTCGATATAAGTTCAATGGAGCTGTCACTCCGTGACCGATACTTGTGACTACACTCTTGAATTACAACTGACTAACTTTTTCACCGAACCATTATCTTAAGAATACACAACTTATAACTGCGCAACCCGATCTAGCGAATCGACCGTGCTCACCTCCATTCAACCAGGCGGAAGCGACTTTGACCCAGTCACCAGCGCAATACCTTGCAATCATAAATACAAAGTATTACATTAATCACTGCCGAAAGCTGGAGTCCCCAATACTGCATGTAAACAAACAGTACGCCCAGCTGAGTATTTTACTATGCGATGTGAGCCGTGATGTCACAATTTCACCAATTGAATATTGGGTCACGACAGCTTCATAGTCGGGGTAATTAATATCAGATTCACTTTTCCTGCAAATATTTAATTTAGAGCAAACAGGGCTATATATGCATATACCCTATCAAGTTAGCACACCTGGAAAATTTCGTTAACAAAGTGTCGTTTGAAATGAAATTGGAAAAAAAATTTAAAACGTTGCCTTTAATTTGCAATAAATTGCAGGCCAGCCCAGGCAATTATGGTGTTCGAACGCAATTCAGACTACCTCTATGTGAAAAACGCCAGCAGTCAGACAAGGAAAGAAGTGTATATTGTCGGCCGCTACCAGTGGTCCGCTATCTTCACGTTCAAGTCATTCATGGCTTGAATATTCCGGGGGTGATTTTCTATTTTAAGTGGCACCAAATTTTACTATGCTCGTGGTATCAAAAATTTATATTATATTAATAAAAAAAAAAACTCCGGTGATATCTTGATGCTTAAGAAATTTTCATTCTGAAACGGAAAGAGGAAGCTGTACAGGGAAGTCCCCAACATTTGGTTCAAACTTCAGGTGCTGATAGTGGAACCTTGAGATATGAAAGATCAAAATTCGACGTTTAGAAGGGAGAGGGTGTTTACAATTTTGGTATATTTATTTATGATTTTGGTATACTTCCGCTTAATACTCTGTAGCAATCTTACTATACATCCATAAATGAATGATGCTAAATGATGACTAACTGTCAATATTTTCTAAAACATACTTCACTTATAATTTTTCAAACTTTGGCCGTTTTTCCGCCAAACTTTATTATCATCAGCTTTAAAAACAAGCTGAGAAAATGTAAAAAATGGCGTTCATAAGGCGAAAAATAAAATTGGAGCCTTTCTGCCAGCTTGAACTGGGGCACCACGACAGTTGTTTATCTCACAATCATCTAAATATAAAAAATTTGTAATAACAATGCTTTTCCATTGCACCATTTTAAAGACCACACTTTTCCGTTAACAATGTTTTTTTTTTTAATTTTCAGAGGATGTCAAGATATTACCGTTATTAACAGTTGCTTGTAAATAATTGGGCAGCTCCAAAAACTTTCATCATTAATTTCGCTATGAACAGTAACAATCTTTGGATTCGCGAAATAATCAGTTTTTCCACATATTTAAAAAACTTGTAATCTAAATCAGTGAAGCAAACAGATTTTCAAAATTATGTGTTAGTCTCTTAATTTAAAGACGATTTTTGTCTTTATCATTTTTAATCAGTAGTAATAAAGGGAATGTTTTCCGTTTTCGAAACTTAAACATAAAACAACACATTTAGTCCAAACTCATTTTGATTACTGTGAAATCAACAACCAGTTTTCGAATTTTTAATGATGAAAAAGGACCATTTATAAATAGGCACCATCCACTTCTTCATACTCTTTTAGCCTGATCTTTATAAAACGCTGGCACACAAAATATGCGCTGCAGTCCAGTGAAACGTACCATCGCTACTAAACCAAAAAAAGCTAGCCAAGCTTTTGACATCTGTCATGTCTTCCGGGAGCTGTGTTGGCTCGCAACGGTAAAAACAAAAACAAAAAACATTCTGAGACACCATTTTTATTGTCTTCCTATATGAGGTATTGTAATATTTTTATAAAGTTGTATTACTATCGCCATGTAATAATTTTATATACGTTGTATATATATATGTATATATATGCACGGTCACCATGTGGTAGTAAAAAGCTGACCTCCGCTACTAAGCCGGGCGCAGCTGTAAACAGCAGATGTCCTTTAGTAGGTACGATGGGCGCAGCTTTAAACATCAGTTGCCAAGTGAATTAAAAGACTACTTGTTGTTTGTCTGACTATTGAAATCAAATTGTTTATTTACTCGAGTATCGCTACTCAATTTATAAATCGTGAATTTGCTAGGCTAAACTTAATTATTAATAATGCACATTAAAACAGATTAAAACTAAACCGCATATTTGCACTTATGTGCTTAACTCCGGCAGAAAGATGTGACGCAATATAATTGACCCGTATTACGCTGGTTGCAAAAAGGTAAACAAACGCATATAAACAATTACAATCACTTCTTAAGGTTGTGACATATATTTGGTTTATCGTATGTTTTGCTGAATTGCAATTAATCAATAGATCGCATTTATTGTGATTGGATAATTGGGCGTGGGTTTTTGGGTCAATTGAATAATGCAAGAATGCAGAATGTGCACTCTTGTATTTTCAATTGATTTGGAAATTGTTTTTTTATTGGATGTGCGAATTCACATCACACCTTTCCCTTTACGGAGAAAAAAAAATAATAATAATCTTTTGTTATTATTTTTTTATATTTTTTTCCATATGATTATTACTTAGCTATTGAATTTTATTACATTTATTTACGTATTAGTTTTCATAAGGCACTTATGCAATTATTATACTATAATTTATTAAACCACTTAGTACAATTCCTATATGAACAACATATGATTAAGCAACCAAAGGTACATAGCTATTGTATGGTACAGTACATAGTAAAAAAAATTTATGAATTCAATTCCTATTACTCTATCATCAACTTTTAGCAATATTAATATTTATATAATATTTGGTATATTCTAACTCATGTACTCACGTGCACTTGCGGTTAAGATTTCCATGGGCCTTTAATTGCGGTTATCTTCATTATATTTAATCTTTTATTATTTTCGATCTCTGCAGGAGCTTTATCAACAACTTCTTCCAATGCTTCGAAATCCTGCTCTAGTGCGGGTTCTACTAATTGGGTATTATTTCTTTATATGTATCGCTGTATAAATTATTTTTAATTGCTAGCGTTAAATCAATTCCTTCCAATGATTTAAATTTCGACATAGTGCGAATTCTACTAATTGGGTAATTTTTCTTCTACATACCGCTTTTGTTTTTTGTGCTGGCGTTGTCGTGCCACTCTAGCAATAATCAAACTCACGAATCAATCAAACAATAAAACACACGAATTGCATTTAACATTAAACTTTATTATTCCGAACTGACCTATCTTAACTATAATATAACTAAGCTACCTGGCGCTTAGGTAACCTGAACCGACTCTAGCCAAGACAAGACTGTACACTTTACGGCACTCTTTAATGCACCAATATTCGTAAGTAAGCTTTACTATCAACGCGGATGTAAACAAACGACAACAACCTTGCCACTTGCTCTACCGGTTGCAGCACCTGAGTCGCTCAGTAGTAAACAATCGCTTTACATAATAATTACCATTCGAGGTTAGTTATTATTGTAATCGGACGGTTGCAAAACAGTACCATTCGAGGTTACTGTGTAGCAATTGCTAATTATTTCACTAAAATGCGCCCTTGGCTGCTGGAAGAATCTTCCGTAATATCCCTCCCCCCTTGGAAAAGCCAGTTTCCGCCGGGAACTAGATGTGGAGAGTGCAACAATTTTAATTAAAAACTGAAAGTATCTTTATCCTCGTTCGGTTCATATTCTTTTACATTTTTCATGATATACCTACTATTTAAATTGACTTATTTTCTATTTCAAACATTACGTTTTTCATTTTTACATCTTTTTACATCATTTCCCTATTTATTTTGTTTTACATTTAACTTCTTTAAGTTCAATATTTCATTTTCACATTTAATTTCTTTCTTTCTTTCATCGGATTTCTCTTTTATTCTGTTCTTACAAACATATCTATTTTGTCTCTTAGTTTATTTACTGTTACTTTGCTGTTTTTCGTTTCTCTTTTACTAATTAGGAACAATCTGAATAACTGCATACTTACGTTTCTATTTTTATTTTTTTACATTTTTCTGTTATATTCCTTCATTCTATATATACAGATATATTTTGTTTATTTTTTTCTTCACATGTCTTTTCTTTGAGACTTCCTCCACTTCTTAAATACCTTATCATACTCATCATTTCCTGCGTTTGAACCTTATAATAATTAATCTATCCATTTCCACTAAACATGAGTAAATATTATAAACCATATATATAGTACATATTTTCATTTCTATATAAATTTACACGCTAATCTCTAACTATAGGTTGCCTTTTAAATTACTTTTACGTTATACAAGTGCAAATATATATATATATATACACATACTTAACTAAACCTATGGCAGATACTCTAGCTGTACAAGTTGCTCCCCACAATAGTTGGCAGTTTAGTGGTTGGCAAGTTCGCTGTTGTGGGCAAGATTGTCTCAGTGGTTATGTTTGCCTTTTGGGCCTTGGGTTGCTGCTCTGACTTATGAACTGTAGGTTGAATCACTCTGTTAGTGCAGGCTTGAGTATAGTTCCTCTTCCAGCGCTTCAACTGGCATAATACTCCTATCAAGATTACTAAGCTGATGACCGCTAAACATGCGGTAATAGTTGCCGCTGCTAAATGTACTGGACGTGGAATGGCACGTCTACTTGCCTCCTCCGTGCTGTTTGTCTTCAACTCTCTTTGCTCTCTCCATGCTTGATTAAAGTCGTCACTAGCCAGCAATCGTATTTCCTCCTTTTTGCTTTCTACTACCTCCTCCCTCTGCATGTTTTTCTGTGTTGCGATGCTGTTCCAGGCTGGTAACTCCATTCGTCTGGGCTACCATAGAGATATATTTCGCTGTGCGGCATCTTCAGCTTGTATTCTTAGGTCACTGATTTGCAGGTGACAATGTTCTTCGATGAATAATATCCCTGTGTGCTCCAGCTCATCGATGGAAGTTTGTGAATGTTGGCAGTTTACTTCCAGCTTGGCCTTCTCGGACATCACAAATAACCAGTAGTTTCTCGTTACCATTCTCACTAAGCTGCTTCTCATTTCCGTTGAAGCTCCAGAAAAGGTTCAGCACACAGTTTTCTCCAATAGCAGTAATAGTTGGGGCTAATTGTGGGAACAAGATTTGCGGGTAGTCTGATGCGGTTAACAACCACTGTCACGTCTGGTTCTGTTGGTAAGTCAGCATGACATACTGTCGTTCATGATTGTTGGCTGCCAAAAATTCAGCGTCCAAATCATATACATGATACCCAAATTCATCGATAGCTATCGGGATCCTGTATACCTTATGTAAGTCAAATGCAACTCGTTGGGGTTGTGGAATATCTACCCTGACTAGGATTTCTTGGCCTACCTGGAGTGCTTGTACTTTTGCCATTTGTACCAGCAATTGGAAGTTCTGGAATATTTCATCCAAATCCATTTTGCGAGTGGTATTCTTCATTATCTCGGTCATCTCTCGTGCATGAATTGTCAGCGGTTGTAGCTTTCGTACGCTTAGGGAGATTAATATGCTCATCATTGTTTGTTGCATTTCGCTGATTTCTCTTAAGTAAAGGCTCATTAGCGTAATTACCTCACTCAATTCCATTCTTAGTTTCAATGACGATAATTCCCGATATTGACCTTGCTGCTCTATAACGACGGTTGAAAGTTTGTTTTGTAGTTCTTCTCTCTCTTTTGTTACCTGTAGCCTTGAAGCATTAAACAAATCGAACGTAGATTTGACGACTGTAATTTGGTCCTTCAGTAGATTTAATTTTCGGCTGCCCTTCTTATAAAGGTCATCTATAAATGCATGTATTTCTTCCGAGTTTGCATGGTCCATGGTTCCGAATGGTGTTTTGGCCAGAGATCCCAGTCCATTAAAAATTGAGCGCTTGTTTCTTCAGAGCGCCTCATTTTGAGTATGATGCGAAAGTTCCTCATCCTGACGCTTAATTTTTTCCACCTAGCCTCCTAACTCCTTGATTGCTGCCTTACACCTTGCCACGCCTCCAGTATCGGTTACGTCTGGACATAATCCGCTTATCAAACCGCTGCAATTGCTGACGAATTTTAAGTCTTCATTAAGATCCAGTATTCGGAACTTACACAGAATAATCCAATGTTTCGTGTAGAAATTAACCACCCCGAGACGCTCAAACAACACTCCCGACTGTGGTATAGGCTTGATGCTATAACCTGCCTGCTCTGCTCGTATCCCAGCTACCAAAGCGAAGATTAAAATTGTTACCGCCTTCATCGCGAAGTTAAATCTTACTTTATAACTATATAAATTTAGGGCATTCCTAGTATTCTTAGACTAAATAAATTTCTCTTTTCTTTAATATAAACTCCTAATTTATTCTACAATATATTTCAACTAACACTTTTTTTGTTTTTTTTTTTTACAATCTTTATTTCTCTTACACCTTCTTTCCTTAACAGTTTTTATAAAAATGTTTATAAAAATTTTTAAACTTTTTATTTTTAACCTCTAACTTATATTTCCTTTCAAAAGCTCTTCGAAATTCTTATTTATTTTTCCATTATTTATTTCTTTTAAACTCTCTTACCTTTGTTTTTTGTAAATCTTTATATCTCGTTTTCTATTCCTATTTACTTTAAATTAGTATTTCCTTTAAATTCTCTATTTCTTCTTTTTCGTTCAATTAATCTTTATATACTCTACTTTCTTCTCTTTTAAATTTTTATTTTTCCTATTTTATTTCAATATTGCCTCTGTATTGTTTTTTAAAGCAGAAGCTTCAACCATTCTTCCCTTTTTTCACATATACTTACTTACTCCTCTCTATCGGCAATCTTTTCGCCTGTCCGTAATCTTCTTTTTGCTTTCCTCTCAGCCTGAACGCTTGTATGAACCTTGTTCTGCAAGAAAAACAAAGAAACTAAGAAAAAGGATAAAAAAGGAAAATATTCAAATCGTAAAACTATTCTCTTGTGCTTCAATCCACTCAGGTTGCTTTTAAGTAGGCTTTCCCTAGCTAGTTGAAACGCCCTCTGCAATTTGAACCGCAATACCGAATGCTACTTATCCATATTGTATACCGGTTTAAGCTGGCGCTTTACGCTACTGGGGATTTCCACTCTAAATCGAAACAACGTTTCCATGGGCGTAGGTTTTGTGCCTGTATACATGGTTTTGTTATACGCATGCGCTGCGGTTCTCAACAGCTCGTCCCATTTTTGTAGCTCCCGATCAAAGAAACTCCTCAGATACTTGGCTAGCGTAGAATGCTACCTCTCCACAGCGTTGGACTGGGGATGGTAGGCAGTTGTTTGCAGCTTCTTTATCTTCAACATTTTACAAAGAGCCTTTAAGACTTCTCTAGTGAATCTTGCTCCCTGATCCGTTACTAGCTGTTTCGGTAGCGGGTACCGCCTGAGGATTTGCTCAAACAAGGTTTGGGCTACCGTGTTTGCTTCTTGGTCTGGTATTGCCACGAAATCTACAAATCTCGTCAGATCATCCATCATAGACAAGATGTACTTGTTACCCTTGTCACTGACTGGCAAAGGTCCAACTAAATCAACAAAGACTTTCTCCAAAGGTCTTTCCGCGATTTCCGTCACTACTAATGACATTTTGATGGCTCTAATGGTAATTATTTGTTTGGCAAATCGTACAACGTTTAACACACCGAGCTATATCACCCTTCATTCCCTTCCAACTGTAGAAGCGCCTCACTCTGTTGAACGTTTTGTTCCTTCCAAAGTGTCCTCCAAACCTAGAGTCATGATGATCTCTTAGAAATAGCAAAATTTTTTCGGGATTGGTCACCAGTTTTTGTTCTTCAGTTTCCTCAGTTGTTCTTCGATGATTATCTCAGTCCCTTAAATACTGTTACCTTCGCTTTCAGAATCTCGCAACGGTGTGTGTTTTGGTTGTTCCCTTTCTTTCTGTTCCCTAGCTTGAGCACGAGTTATTGCAAGGCTTGGGTACTCCTTGTTATGATTGGACTCAGGTTCTTCAACGTGCCTTGGAATTCTGCTTAGGGCATCGGCATTACCATTTTCCTTTCCAGTTTTATATATAATCTCAACTTCATACTCCGATAGTGTTTGGTGAAATCTAAGCATACGCGAAGTAGTGTCCTTCACCTTGAAATCTCCCCGTAGTGGTTGGTGATCCGTTACTATTTGTCCAGAAGTTAGAACCTATAGTTCCGTACTGCCCACACAATGGCCAATATCTCACGCTCTGTAGTGGAGTAGTTTCTTTCTGTCATGTTCGAAGTACGACTAGCGTAAATAATTGGTTTGCCCTCTTGCTCCAGAACTGCCCCTAAAGATCCCCCACTTGCATCGAGTGTTTACCGTAAATTACTTTGTGAAATCCGGATGTATCAAGAGTGGTGGTGCAGTAAAATTTCCTTGACATGACTGAAAGCCTTTTCACACTCAAGCCCCCATGTGAAATCAACACTTTTTTTTTAATAAACTATTAATGGGTGCCAATATGTTTGAAAAATTCGGAACAAATTTCCGATAACATTTGGCTAATCCTAAAAAAATTGAACCTGACGAACTGTTTTCGGTTTTGGGAAATTTTGCACTACTAATACTAACCGTTTATCAGTCTTTTCCCCTTGTTCTGAAAAAATATGGCCCAGATACACTACCTCTTTCCTTAAAAACTGACATTTTGAAGGCTGCAAATTTAGGTTCTGTTCTCTGAGGCGCTGAAAAACTTCTCTTAGTTTGCTATTTATGTTCGTCCAAACTCTTAGAAAATATCGCGACATCGTCGAGATACACGAAGCATTTAATCCCTTGAAGTCCCCGTTAGAATTCCGTTCAGTAAGGATTGAAAAAATGTGGATAAGAAAAGGGATGCAGACTTTGTTTATTTCTCTGAAGTTATCATCTACTCATTTCTTAGGAATTAAATGTACTGTCGCTAGGTTCGATGATATCGTCCTCGAGTAATTAACGGTAATTTAAAGGTGTTCGTCGGGGTGATATGACAATTTATCGCCTGGCAAATGAAAGATATTACTGTATTCGTAGCAAATATGTGTTTACTGCCTCCAATTCTTCGAAGTTAAGGTCTTCTCCCAGTACCACTGATTCCTTCATTAGCTTTAGCCGTTGTTGGCGATTATCAATCTTACCCTTATTCCGTCCTAGTGGATGCACAGTCTACTTACTCAATTTTTTAAGTCTCGGCTTGAAATTCGCTAGTTAAACGGGCTCCCTTCCTGCGTTAATAATACCTACCCACGCGTTCCTGTTTCTTGGCTTAATTATAGCATTCCACAATACACTCCCGACCTAATTTCTTCCGCCATGCACACTAAATCTTCCTCACCTGGGACCGGAATTTCTAATAGCCGCTCTGTTCTTGGGTTCAACTTAATTCTTGACCCCTGAATGCTTTTACCTTTTCCTAAGTAAGAATTTTCCTTTCGCTGTGTAAGATATACGTGTTCGCTCTGAGCCTCTGCGGAAGCTGTAGCCTCTTAAAGAGGTCGCGCTTTACTTCCATGCGAGAAATTTCCAGTTTTTTTTCCTTTTTCCTGCTACACTTTCTGGTTCTCTGCTCCCCATCGGTTTAGTCCTATTGACGGGTGCTTCTTGAGAATCTTTTTGATTCGTTCCCGTGCTAAGGGACTCGACCAATTGTACGAAAGGCCACTCCTCAGCTGTTAGCCATCTTTCTTTCTTTTATTTCACCACTCGGTAAAATTCTCCTTTTGAAAGATACTTTGTGAGGCTATCTGATACCACACCCGCTTTGGATATAATGCCGCGCAAGGCTGCGACTCAATTCTTCATTCGTTGCTGAATCTCTTTTGGGGAAGATAAACTGACACTTCTTTCTGGATAAACTGGAGATGGTTGTCCTGGGTGCATTCCTTCAACTCTATGATCTCGATGTTCTCCTTTCTACACCACCTATGCGTAGTGTGGCTTTGCGAGTTGCAATTGAGCTTTCTTGTGCCCCAAACAACCCTCCAATCATTATTTTCTTTAGAGTTTGTATAGGCGTGTTTCCTTTAATACGATTTACCTTAATTATATTACATGTTGAACCTGTATCTACTAATAATGTTAATTTACCTTTTATTCCTATATCCGATTCTACTGAGGCAATGCAGTTATTTAACAAACTTAACTCTATGACTCTGGCTTCTTTCTGTGAGGTGTTCAAGGTCTTGAATTCTGTTAATTGAAGGCAGCTGCGGATAATTCCCACAGCTGCCGCTCCCCGTTTCCCTTCTTTAGAGCTTCTATAATGATCGCAGGTTCTACAAAATTGGCAATAAAGGATTTCTGGGTCTGTTTGAAGCTGTCCTGGAGAACCAATTGAAGTATCCGCGAACCTTGTGCTTTGTCTTCGCAACTAGCAGTATCGTGACCATAGTTTCGGCATTTTACACAGTATGGTGGCTGTTTTATGATTGTCATTCCCTGGAAATTATGCCTTCTTTGCCCACACTGGAAGCGCTGGATGGGCCTAGGCGGTGTTGCCCTAGCCTGCGATCCACGATATATTCCTGCTGCTGCTGAAGATGGGCCCGTCGCTACGGCTTCTCTGAATGGTCTGCTGGTATCATTGTGGAAACGATTAGCCCCCCAGCTATCTCGCATTGTTGCGGAATCAGTTTTCGCCCACTTCCCCAGACTTCTGGTTCTCTGCACTGGAGCATCGTTGCATCATTCTCAAAATAACTATCTTCTTCTGGTACTTCATCTAGATATTGGAATCTCCTTCCCGTCAGATGCACTTGCGTTGTCTTATTCACTACGCCTGCTTTAAAAGTAACCACTGCGTCAGCTTCCAATTCTGTTATTAGTCCACCATCCTTATTTGGGTACTTAGCTGTGACTGCTGTTTTACTTTTGTCCAGAAGCTGTTTCATTCTGTCAGCGAATTCTCGAATGTCCTCTCCAGGTCGTTGTTTACACTCCAGTATTTCCGTACGTAGCTCACTGAACGATTTTCTAGACGTATATGCGGTTTTAATAACTTGCTGCAGAGTTTCAAAATATTACGGCTCCTGGGAACACACCAGATAGTAAGCGTTAACTGTAAGGCGAAATTTCACACATTTGATGAATATAGCTGTTTCTTCAGTAGTCAATTGATCATAGAGTTCCTTGCTGCAATTCAGGAAACGGTACACTTCTTTTCCCAGCTTTGGTGACCTTTCCCCAGATAATAATGGTATATATTTGGATACCATATCCATAACTTTCTTATGTGCTTCCGCCATACTGTTCTTGAGCAATCCTTATGATTTACTGCTTCCTGGTTCTTTTGTCATTCCCTTTGATGAGCTACTCTTAGCTGGAATATCTTGCCTATCTTTCGTTTCTCGTGGTTTTTCTCAGAACACTAATTTCCTATGTGTCCACTTCTTACTGAATTCTTGCCTGTATACTTTCTCTTGCGGCAGTGAACCCTCGGCTCTTAATTCTGTCTCAGTTCCTCAGCCGCCTCTTTTCCTTCCTTCAGTTGCTGTTCCAAAGAAAATGTTTTCTTTATTAGATACTTGTTCTTTCTTTTATTTTCTTCTAACAATTGTTCTGCTTGGATCTCGCTCCTTTGGATCATCTCAAGTGTAGCCGATACCAGCAAGTCTATAGCTTCGCCTTTCGTACAGTACTTGGCAGCTGTATTCCACACCTGAATCAATTTTCTCGATTCTTCACTTTTTGTTCGTTTTGTAACTCTGCCGTGAGATGCTCTCCACTATACTGCCAGTCTTGCTCGTAGCTTTCTAACTTCTCCTTACACTCTTTTAGTTCCTACGATCTTTCCTCCAATTCTTACTCTTGAGTTTCGAACCGTAACAGTTGCTCTCTTGTCAGTACGTTACTTCTACCCACCGACATTGAAGTCTGAGCCAGAAGATCATCTAATTCTTCTCTTTTTTCACTCCAATTCAAGCCTAATTACCTAAGACTCCCGATACCTTAACTTATTAAAACTTAACACCTAACCAAGAAAACAATCCCACCCAACAAATCAACTTACAAGGAAAGTTAATTAATTTTAAACAACACCTAGTACAACTAATTCAAATTTTTCACAATTTCCTCATTCAATCTTACTTTCTCCTGCACTTTGTAATATAAATGCTCCCTAGATTAACACTTAAATCACAAACGTTACAGGTCCAAATTCATTCATCAGCACAAAAACTAAATAACTTACTACATTTCTCATTTATAATAAAAACATAAAGGCCAACGATGAAAGCACAAAACATTTATTTCCCCAATTATAAACGAAAAATATTGAAAATCGCCGCAAACGAAACAAAAACCAAACATCGATGAATTAACTACTTACATTTTCAACCTAAACACACGGAAATGAGGCAAAAACTTTCAAATGCCCATAATGATTTACGCTTATCCTATCCAAAAACGCACATCGCAATTATGAAATCAATATTACACTGAGATAAGCTTCCCCAAAATCGCACTCAACTCTTAATCTAACACTTCTTGAAGTTATCCTGAAAAGTAAGTGGAGAGCAGCTAAAAGAAGAAGGACTCCCACCATTAACAAAAAAATAGAGCAGCTAAAAAAGCATAACACCAAAAAAATAACAAAAAATGGAGGCAGCTAAAAAAGCATAACTCCCAAAAAATCAAAAAATGGAGCAGCTAAAAAAGCATGACTTCCAAAAAATAAAAAAAATGGAGCAGCTAAATAAAAACGCATACCTTCTAGCAATAATCAACACCCACGAATCAGTTAAACAATAAAACACACGAATTGCATTTAAGACTAACTTTATTATTCCGAACTGACCTATCTTAACTATAGTATAACTAAGCTACCTGGCGCTTAGGTAACCTGAACCGACTCTAACCAAAATAAGACTGTAGACTTTACGGCACTCGCCAGACCAGTCATTGGTCTTTTATGCACCAATATTCGGAAGTAAGCTTTACTAACAACGCGGATGTAAACAAACCACAACAACCTCTTCCGTATATTGGGCCATAACAACGTGATTTCAATTCTTCCATGATCAACACTGAATTTCGAATTCGATAGTTTTGTTACATCTGATGGTGCCAAGGCTTCAGTGATATGCAGTTGATCAGGCTGCACACTGTTATTGGCGTCTTCCTCTGTAACATTATATACTTCTTTCTTACTTCTTCTCCGATCTTTTTGTTTTCCGTTTTTCGTTTTAGGTTCATTCTAATAACGTAAATTGGATCCTCTGATGGTACGTTATTTTCACCATTACATTGCAAAAAAATACTGTTATAGTGGTTGGCTTTATGTGAACTGCAATTACTCAAATGTTTCTCCACTGCATTTTCAACATCATAACAGGGACAGCAATTGTCTTTACAGTGCCTTGCGGTCGTTTGATGATTCTTCAAATGTTTTGCCATTTTCGTTTAAAAAATTTTTTTTTTTGTTTCGCAGTGCAGGAGAGCAAATAAAATGTGTAAGTCCGCCGTTTAATTTATATTGTGCATATTTATCCATTTAATCCATGCGGGCTTTTTACGTTAATATACAAACATATTTCGGAACAGTAATTTGTACAGGGCTATTGAGGTACAAAGTGTATACTAATTCTATAACCTTCACAACTGTTATGATTGCCGAAAGAATAACAATCTGCTTATTTTCAATACTCACAGTATCTTCTATTATCAGGTTGTTCACGATCTCACCGTTATTGCCTGCTACTTTAGAATTTGTTTTCCCTATATTGTTAAAACCTAGTCGATTTTTTTTACTAGCTTTTAAAATTCCCTACCATATAATGGAGGTTTACCAATTGACAATCAAAATTTAAGTAAAATTCAATGTTTTCACTAAAAACATTCAAATATTAATTTTACTGGGAGTATTTAGCATTTAGTTCTTTAATCGGTTTCATTTAAAAAAAAAAATCTATTGTTACGATAACTTTATATAAATTATACCTATTGCTTATTCCTGTACATATTATTATTGCAATTAAGTTAAAAATTAGTTGAATTATAACTGATTATAACGTGTATTATTTATAAATGGGATTTTTAAATTGAGAAACTATCATTTACGTTTGATCAAATTTTATTTTAATTTTTTTAGAACTACTTGATTCTACTTTGAAACCTCTTCCATTATTTTCCTGATATTGTTTGATTTCGAAGTTCTAATTCGCTCTATTAATATGAAGATCGTCTTCTCGTTGTCGTCTGTAGTTTGTATTTAAATTGGTTGCGAAGTAATAGTTGAGCCGTTGGCAATGCTAGTTAACCGAAGATTCTTGTTAACGATACGGTCCGAAAATTGTTTTTCTTTTTTTTATCATAATGCTCCCTATATTGTCAGTTTAATTTCAAATTCTGAAGATTGCTGATTATTTTAATCGTTCAAAGATTGCAATTTCATTATCATGGTCCGAATATATCGTTCTTTTTAACGTCACGGTCCGAAGATTACATGTTAATTATCACGGTCGCCATGTAATATTTTTATAAAGTTGTATTACTGTCGCCATGTAATAATCTTATATGCGTTGTAAATATAATAATATATATATATGCACGGTCACCATGTGATAGTAAATAAAGATGAAGAAAGCTCGTCGTTATGTATCTCCAAGATGACCGTAGAGAAGATAGGGGAAGCTATGTAAAAAGCAGACCTCCGCTCCTAAGACGGGCGCAGCTGTAAACAGCAGATGTCGTTTAGTAGGTACGATGGGCGCAGCTGTAAACAGCAGATGTCGTACTCGAGTATCGCTACTTAATTTATACAATCGTGAATTTGCTAGGCTAATCTTAGTTTTTATTAATGCACATTAATACACTTTAAAACTAAACCGCATATTTGCACTTATGTGCTTAACTCCGGCAGAAACATGTGACGCAATACAATTGACCCGTATAACGCTGGTTGCAAAAAGGTAAACAAACGCATGTAAACAATTACAGTCACTTCTTAAGGTTGTGACATATATTTGGTTTAGCGTATGGTTTGCTGAATTGCAATTAATCAATAGATCGCATTTATTGTGATTGGATAATTCAGCTTCTTCTTCTTCTTCCTTATTAGAAGCTGTACTACCATGATATAGTTAACAGGTATTTGTGGCCCAAACTCTTTCAGTTTTCATACATTCAGATTTACATTTGAATATTTGTAAGATACAAAAATACGAAAGTTTTCAAAATGGCCTTTATAATGCTTTAAAAATGCTTTGTATAAAATGATTGGATACACTCAGAAATACGACACTTGTATGGCGAATCTGGCATTAAATTGTGCACGTTTTTAAAATGTTTCCGCAACTTACTAATTGAAGTTATGTCTATCACAATCACATTCTACTTTGAATTGCACCCAATTGCTAGTAAACTGTCTGATGCAGACAGTAAATGTACTTCATTGTTCGGGTCTGCAAGTGTTTTTGTAAATTTTACGACATTCTTCTGGGTAATACTGCCCAATCTCCTCCTGCAGAATATGTCCGAAACGTTCGTATGTTACATATTTAATATTATTAAAAAAACATACAAAACGTTTTATAGATTTTTCCAATATGTTTGCTAAATTGCGTTAGAAATTCTACAACAATCATACATGTATATTTTCAGTAATTCTCTTCATTATTACGAATATTTTTTCGAGAGTAGAAGTTAATTTTCCTCAATGTATTTCTTATAATTAAGCGTGACTTAGCTTGTCTCCAATACTATTTTAAGTGCAACACAACTTTATGTTCCATATTGTTGAAAAATGTTAACAGGTATATCAAATTTTATATTACCTCAAATACATTCAGTCTTATATTTCACCACTCTATGTATAATATAACGTTATTAAAAATATGCTCATGATTCTATATATATTACCTGTCGCTAAATATATAATATACTTATGTTATAAATAATATTATACATAAAATTTTAAAATTAGAATTTAAATTATTGAATTTATTATTGAATTTAACCCCCCCCCCCCCCTAGAGCAATTGTCTGGATCCACCTTTGTACCCATGTAGTTGTTTATAGCTGGATTGTTTCACTACATCGTTATTAATTTAGACCTCTTGCCAAAACCCTCGAGAATACTTCACAAGCCATGAAACAGACTTTCTTACTACCGCATGATAGCCCCACCGGAGTCCTAACATTCTAAAATATTTGCAGTTTTCTTATGTAAAATTGACAAAAGTTTGATTTGAATAGTGTCTCCGCCCTAAACTAATATTCATACAGAAAAATGGTGTTGTAATAATCTTAACTTTGCTTTCTTATCTTCCGCACCGAAATAAAATTTTTATACCTTTCCTAACAAATTTATTTCAAAAAATTTATCTGAACCGAATGACTACGATTCCTAAACAAAAAGTCTCAGCTGTGCCGTCACGGCATGCCGTGGGCTGATGATGTCAAATGTAGCTGCCTACAGATTCGGACTCCGGCTGAACATACATCCATACATGCAATTATCACTCAGCTGAGAGGTATTGAACGTAAAATGGTAAGATTATTATGTAGTCAAAACTATTTTATTATTTTGTATTATTTTGGTAAGTAAGGTATATAGGAAGTGTAGTCTTTGGGAAGATAAGGAATCAAGCTGTAAATTACTAGAATACTATTTTCCTTTATGGATAGTTGTTTAGGCTCTATAGCTTATATAATATCAATGTTGTCGTTTTTCCATAAGTATTAATATAGAATATTTTAGAAAACGGACTCCGAACGCACACATATAGATTTCTGTTTCATGGCTTGGGAAGTATTCTCGAGGGTTTTGCTCTTGCACATTTTTTCTTTAGGCCGGTGTATGCATGTGGCGACATGCAAATTTTTCTGATTTTGCTAAAATTATAATATCAGTATTCTTATGAATCCTGAAGACGCTATGAGAATTGCTTGAATCCTTTAAATATGCATTCGCTTGAGAAACGTCGCATGGTTGCAGATGCACCAACTCTTAAACGCAAATGTTGATTCTCCGTTGTTGCTCTCAGCGATAGTAGACACAATTTGAGAGGACTATCTCTGGGCGCAAATAGGCGGAGACCAAACCAGTTTGGAAAAATTGGAAGCGTGTGACCAAATGTAAAAGTACCAGCCATGCTGGCAAAGTTAACTTAATAATTAGTTAAGGAGCACGCGAGATTTCCGAGTGTTTTACATTTCAAATGTACATGGCACGATAAGGAAGAAAGAAAGAAAAGAAATAAAAAAAAATCAAACTCTCTTTAAAACTTTTGTGAATAAAGATAAAAAATGTGACAGAGAAGATTGCATTCAACGAAACAGAATGGCAAATGATTCATTTTCGTAAATAAATGAGAAGGGGCGGATCTCGAGTTTTACTCTCATAAAATGGTCCAGCGCTTTTGTGAAAACCAGTTTTCATGAAATATTGATAGAGTTTGGTCAAATGTTGTTGCTGTACTGGACACATGTTTTTGCTGTAATGCTATGATATTTGAACATCACGTGCATTTATATACATTCATTTTGCTCTGAAGAGATTAAGTGCGGAAAATTCATGTTGGATCCTTTGATATTTTCGGGAAAAATGAGAATTTTATTTGAGAGATATTTTACATCTTCTTTCAGCATCTTGGCCAAAGCAAGACTTATTTTTTTCTTAAAAAAGTGAGGTAGTGTGGCCTGAAGTACATTATTATGAATAGTTTGATATGCTTTTGATGGATTCAATAATATTTTGTCGTTCAGGTAATCCAACATTTTCTCGATTTTCATTTTTAACTCATTGTCTCAGTTGCGCTATACCCAAGCTCTTTTCACCCATTAATACAAAAGACAAAAGTATATGACATTACCTGTTTCGGTCTAAAAAACATGAAAAATTTTCAGTTTTGTTCGGCTACCTCCTATCTTCTTATTATATAATCTTTGACGTTAGTATGGTTTTTAATTACGGTGTGGAGAAATCAGTAATTTCGACCGGTTTGATCTCCGCACTCTGTTTCATGTTAACTCCTCAAGGTCTAACTTTAGTTTGTATGAACCTATTAATCGGATGTGTATTATTGTTTGTTCGATGAACATAAAACAAAAAAGAAAAAATATACCACAGTCGAAGTGAAAATATATAATGCATGTTATCTGCACCAGGAGTATGCCACAGGTGCAAAGATCCCTCGTTGGCCAGAAAAAAAAATGAATTTATTAGCAATTGAATCAAGATACAGATTAATGTTCAGTCTTAAGAACAAATAGACATTGAAAACAAATAAAAAACTAAGTAATTACACATCCAAGGTGTCATTATTTACATGCAAAACATATTAAAATACACAATATAGAAGGCATTAAACTATGTGTAATTTCCATGCCATCACATGTATATATCTAACTAAACACACAAACTGAGCAGCCATGCAACACAAGGGTAATTAGTGGACTTTTCAGGTGAGAATGATATTCCATGATGAAAACACTACAAAACACCACATAAAATACGATTAATATTGATAAAATTAACAAAAAACAAATCGCGCGCGTTTGACGTTTCGAGATTTGAAAACACGGCAAAACTTCATATTCCCACGATTTTTCAAACGTCACATCGGGGTAAAATCACTGCGCGATTTTATGGCCGCGTTCGTTTCGCGATATTTTTCTCGCGGTTCGCGTAATTTGCGATATTTATAATTCACATTTGCACTAACGAGTGCGAAAGAGAGGCAAAGTGCGAGCAAGACAGAACAGCAAAAAACCGATAGAGGAATTATTTGGAATGAACTAAACAATGGCGCGTCGATGAGTTAGACCAAAAATTCGTAAAATATCAATTGAAATAAAGAAAATTAATATTAAATCATTACGGTAAACATATCAAAAAATGTAAAACTCATTTTGGCATGTACCAATAATAATTAAAAAGTTTAATTTATTCAAAAAGGACCAATATTTTGATAATTTCACATTATGGATAGTGAAATTTAAACAAATTTGTCTATAAAAGGTGTGTCACTCCTTCATTCGTTCTTCTTTTTCAATCGAGTTGTCATAGGTTAAACATATGCCAAGAGGTCATAGTTTATTTTGTATGCAATAATATTCTCTCAGCGTTTTTCATCAGTGATTTTGAGACAAATCTCTTTATCTTGAACTCAACTCATCGTTAATGTCATAATTTACCTTTGCAAGAATTCACGACATTTTTTAAAGGATTAAATTATTTTTCTTCGACAAATTTACATATTAAAGGTTTGAAAAGGCATATTTTCTACATTTTTGATCAATTACGGTGTATTTTGTAGATGCATGCCATAAGGGTTATGGTACATGGTATGCTAAGTAACCTAAGCGAATTGAAAACTAATGAAATTAATAATTTTTTATCTTTATTTCGCAGCATTTTTTTATAATATACTGAATTTTGTCATCTTAAATTAGTTTTGATATTGTGTAAAGAATGGTCATAATTTACACGACATGTCAACCTAATAAAAGTGAAACAAACATTCCGTACGAATTAGTAGTTAATAGTTTTAGTCATATTGAGCTTAAATTTCAATTAATTGCTTGTGATAAAATCACGTATTAGATTTTCTTGGTGTAGTAAGTAAATATTGCAGTATAACTTCGTAGGATTATAATAAAATTAGCTGAATTTGAATCTAAAGTTGAATTGCGATTAAAGTTAAGGTAGTTACTGATTGAAGTTGTTAATATTTTATTATTGCGTAATTAAAATGAATGAATAACTAGATGATATCTTTCAATCGCTTCTTCACCACCATTTTCACTTCAGCGAGGAGCAAATTACGATTTGTAAACGCAGCTAATTAGAAGTCAATTATTTGGAGGCAATAGTGAGTTGCAATTTACGAACAGAGCGCATTATATGTCAGTTATGGGAATTGACATATCGTATCATTTAGTTTTGTGTATTTACTATGCACTGTTAATAATATATTGCTGAAAAATTTGTTGTTGACGTTTGTAAGAATATTTTAAAAAATGTTTAATCTTTTTTTGTTTTTTTCATTTTCTTTTTCAGTATTTTTGTTCTATGTGCATGTAATTTCATCCGGTGTTTGGTTTATATTTAGGTTAACATACTAATACTAACACCGACTAAGTGATGAAATGCGTGTATTGTTGACCGTTTATTTATTAAACGTGTCACTACAACGAACTTGTGTTATGCTGGCTCTGACAGTCATATTAACAAAATATAAGTGAATTAGTTTAAAAATAAGTGATTTAAAAACTTTAATAAAACAAAATTGGAATTTATAGTAAGTACTAATCTTCAACCGGCTTTTCGTACACATATATATGTACATATAATGAGTGTCATATCAAGTTAATTAAAATCTTTTAGTTTTATGAAATCTAATGGTATGCGTACTTTGTGTTTATTGCAGCACTTACTTTAATGCCTTTAGTTAAGTTGTTATATGATCTACAAAGTAATATGCCATTACTACTTGTCCTAAACCAAGATACAGTTTTCATTTCATTAGTGAAATAATTAAAATAACCCTAGCATATTGTAGTCCGTACTGAATTACTTCCTTAATATCCTTCAACATAATATCTCGTACCTGCTGCATAAAATAATCCAGGAACAGCGCTGTATGAAGCTCATTCTCAGCTGTTACATATACTATTGTTGCCATCTATTAATGCTCTGATGCTGACTGAGGGCACATGTTAATGAAACTTTTGTCCGTGAAGGCGAAAATTTCAATTATATTTTCAGACAATATTTAAAGCAATTAAACCAGTAGGACAGCACTACAGCACCGTACAACAAGGACATGAAGCAGTCTTTATGTCCTAGATGACTGTAAAATGTGCAGTAATAAATTCCACACCCAGTTTCCTCATTGTAAACAAAATACGCATAGTTCGTTGTTTAGTCATTAGTTTCTGACGTCTCTTGGTAGTTGACTTTGCTTAATCCTCTTAAAGGAGTACGCTCCATTTTTTCTTATTTTCAACTCTACGTTTTGTAGTTACTATGCGCTCTGAGTTGCAATAAATTCTTAAACTCAATTTTTTGAAATGAGTCCCTTATGAATCGTAAAAGTTTGAAGAAGGTACCGTGGAACGTGCTTATCACTAAACCCTCATAAATTTAAAGTTTTGTTTCTTGTTCATATTAATTTTAAGAATACATGAATAATAAGTGTAGGTACTCTGGTTCATTGATTATACAGATAATTCTGTTTTCACTTTATACTTATTTAAAGATTAGGTACATATCCTCTAATCATTTCTTAACTGACTTCGAACTGTTGAAGTGAGAATACTTTATATATAAATTTATATATATATATATATTTATATGTAAATTGTAAATAATTAGTAAGTTTTCAAGGTGTGTGGTATTTTTTATATGAAGAAAGGTAGAGTATTCTCTAGTAAATTCGGTAAGAGAAAGGGCTAATAACCTTAGTCATGAATTTCATGGGATAAATTAGTACGTTCTAAAGGAAAATAATAAAATGAAGAGAAATGTACTAGTAGATTAAATCATAGGGTATACTAAGTTTGCCATTGCCCTTGTATCGCACAGAAATAATGCTAGTAGAGAAAAATGGGTTGGACAGCCACCCATAATATTAAAAGTTATTGTGATTTTGTCATGTCCGTCAATTCGTCAGTCTGTCCGTTAGTCTGTCCGTCCGTCTGTCGTGCCGTCCTCACGATACCTCGAGAACGCGTTCAGTTATATAGCTAAAATTTTGCACAAGAGCTTTAAAAAAAAACAAAGTAAATTAAAGTTCGAAAATAAGTAAAATTAGGTAACCCGCTTGTAGGGTTGCCATACAAATATTTGGTTTTTACTGTATATTTTGATAACGCGTCGACGTAGAGAACTGAAATGTTGCACAATTTTTTAAGAAAAATGCAAATTTCATTTCGGAAATGTAAATGTTGTATAAGTAAATAGCATTACAAATACAACGCCAATAGGGTTGGAAACGGTCCCTAAAAGCGGGCATAAAAATAACTGATACATTTTAATCGATAAACTAACCATGCACAAAATATGATTAGCTTATCTACCATATTACATTGAAAGTAAAAATATGAAATTCAACCCCAAGCCGTTTTGATAGTAGAATACCCATGAAAAATTTTGCCTTCAGCAAAATTTCTCGCTTAAATCTGACTCAAGCAATTAGAAGAAAAATTCCACGGAAAATCATACCTTGAGTAAAATCTGTCGAAAAATACATCACGTATCTACCGTATGTACAAATACCATGTTTATGCATTGCACTACAAACTGACCATACATGATAGAAAATGAACGCCCAGTAATACTTTGTTTGCATGAGCACAACAATGCATTTGCCGCAACCATTAAATGAAAAGACGGTGGCCTATGTATGTTTACACAAGCATAAAATCATATTTTTATGCCACCGTCCATCGAAAATATTCTGGACAAGTTGATTCAAGTCCAGGGGAATGATAAAATATTCTCAGGGTAAAAAATGCAAATTATGTATTTTCTACCCTGAACGACGTGACTTGATCACCATTGAGAGTGGTCAAGATAAAAAGTAGAGGAATATACGGGAAGTTCGATAAGTGCGTTTTTGCGCTTGTTTTTGATTGGTAATAGAAAAATGGTGGTTCCGTAGTCGAAGTGTCCAAAAAGATAAATAACCAAAACATTGGGTAGGAGTATGACTGGCATCCGTCCGGGTTTCTTCGAATTTGTGCTAGTTTGGAGGGCGTCCGATAAGCGTCTGGACGGGTTTCCTAATCTGCCCAGGTGTTCTAAAATTTTCCAAAACCTTAAATAAAAATTTACTTTTAACGTGTACGGTTTACCTGATATTGCCGACAGACAGACCGACTCGACTCACACTTAACACGGTGTTCCATAGAGTAGTGGAAGTTTGTAATCTTTATAACAATTTAATAAATTTTACTGGACGTTTTTTCCTAATATAACTGAGAATACTCCATGGACTCTTATGGAAAATACGGCTGTATTTTACAAAACAAGAACATCAAAATTGATATATGAGTGGGTGAATTTAAAAACTTTCAGTCAAAAGCTAAACAACCAGACAAGCTTTTAACGAAATATCAATTTTGGCTTGATTTTTTTAAAACATTGGATCCTCATTTGAGCACCGAGTTATTCAAGATTGCACAGTATTTGTTATTTTTTTCCATACCAATTCATGATGCCAACGAAGCGAAAGTGTTTTCAGTAATTTCTCAGTACTGGACAAAATAAGGAATTGTAATTGATTTTTATAAATTCATAATGTAGAGATACACGTTGAGAGACCTTTGGTTTCTAGTCTCCGGTTTACAGAAAGTAAAATCTCCAAAATGTTTACACCGCAAGAAAATTTTGTCTCTGGTGAAAACATTTTATGAGAAAAATAATAGAACAACAAATTTGTACGATTTTTTTTTTTTTCAAGAATAACCAAATCTCTATTGAAGAAAAAATTCGTTTCCGTAATGGGTTTATTATATACTATCCAAATAGGAGGTTTTAATAATATACTAACAATATTATTACTATTTTTTATTTAAAGAAATTACAAAAATTAAAAAAATGCATTTTGAGATAAAGCATATTTGTATTATCCTTATAAAACTCATTCTTTATATAATTTTCCTATTTTCTATAATAAATTAAATAAAAAGCAAAAAAAAAAAAACTTTGTCAAACTCACTACACAGTTAACTGATATAACATTATACACAGATAGTTTTCGGTGACTAGGAGACGAAAAATTAGTAAACTTCGGAGACGGGAGTTCAGAAACCGAACATGGAAGCCCGTTTGGTTTGAAATACGCAAAGGGAAATCGGAGACTAAAAATGTCCCTAGTTTTTTTCATTTCAAAAGTGTATACATCAGTTGCTGGGCCAGTGCCCGAGAAAGTGGTTCTGCAATCTAAAGCCTCTCTCCATGTAGCCTCATATCTAATAAGCAAAAAACTATTTTGAAAGCTATATAGTAGACTAAAAAGTAGAAAATGTAATAAGTTCATGATTTTAGTCTTTTAGTCCCTTTAATTAATATTAGGTAATTTATGATTTATTTATGCAGAAGTAAAATTGTATCTTATTCTTATACTGGGGGTTGTCATACAAAAATGTCGTTTTCCACTATATATTTGGACACTGTCTGAGAGCGTGACAGCATACACAGCTGAAATTTAGTACATGGTGTGTTTATAAGAATAGCCAAAAAAAGTCATAATTGGACTAAATCGGACAACTGCATCTTGGTGTTGCCATATAAAAATTCAGATTTTAAGTATACTGTGACAACGATCAGATCTAGACATTTTTGTTATACCAAAAACTTGTTTAGAATATGAAATTCTATAAAATTGGTTATAATCATTTTTTCTGTCTGACAAACCTTTCTAGCAATATATGCCAAAAACCACTTAAAAAATCAAAATTGCACAGATGGATGACCATATGATATTTCATACGCGCATTCATCAAAGGTATCATAAGAATTGGTCTTAGATAAATTCTAGCTTTTTACTTGTTATACCCTAGTTTGTCATTCCATTTCTAGCGCACAGAAATAAATCTGGTAGAGCAAAATTGGTTGGACAACCACGCATAATATTGAAAGTCCGTCTGTCCGACCGTCCGTCTGTCCTTCCGTCCGTTTGGTGCATGAAGTTTTCATGGGAATAGTAAATAAAATTTCAAAAATAAACCAAATCGGGTAACTCCTTCTTGGTGTTGTCATACAAAAATTAAGGGTTTTTACATATACTGTGAATATGATCTCTCCTAGAGTTTTTTGTTGTACCAAAAATTACTGCAGAATATGAAATCCAATTAAATTGTTTATAAACATTTTTACTGTCCGACGAGCTGTTCTAGAAATAATTGCGAAAAGCCGCTTCAACAGTCAAGAGAGAAGCGACTATACGTAATTACCTAGGGGCATTTATCTATTGGTCTTATTGTTAGACCAATTCTAGCTTTTTTGCTTGTTTGGAGATATATATTTTTGTTTCTAAATTGAAGAGTTTCCAATTTAGTTCGTTGTCATCGTTTGATTTACTGTTCTGTATAAATTGACCAATTTTATAATAAATACATACGGGAAGACTATATAATAATTTGAAGCTATTTCATTAGTAAGTAAAATATGAAAATTTTCTGACAATAATGTCCGGGTTTCAAGCTAAAAAATGCGGGGCTTTCGAACTCGTAGTGCTGATTTAATGATTTTGCAGATGGCAGCCCTGGGTAAGACTGATTAGCAAATTTGTTGAAGTTGATGCATGAATTTTATTCCTCAATTTGAGCGTTTATCTGCCCCAATTGATGATCGTCTATCAATCTTTGAAGGTTTTATGAACTATATTTTAAATAAATATGCACCTGTAAGAACTAAAAGCTTAAGATCCACCAGTAATCCATGGTTCTCCAGAGAAATTCACTCTCTGATAGAGGAGAGGGAGTATTTTTACCTTATTTATAGGAGATCACGTGACACTTTTATGCGTAATATGTATCGAAGAGCACGGAATAGGGTAACGTCTGCTATACGCAGAGCGAAGCGTGAATACTTTCAATCCAGACTTGATATTAACTTGGGCCCAAGGCTTCTGTGGAGTAACTTAAAAAAGTACGGCCTATGCAATAATGAGAAGGCTTGCTGTAATCTTCATCCTGATGAGCTAAATCAGTATTTTACTACTAGCGTAGATTCTGCGAGGCCAGAATCATTGGCAGGGATCACTGTCGAAAGTTTGGCACACTCATTAGTAAACTCTACGGCACCAGAGTTGCCAAACTCGTTTTCTTTCAGGTGCGTTGATTGTGACGAATTGTACATGGCAATTTTTTCTATAAAGTCCGATGCTGTTGGACCAGACAGCTTACCTCCACGCTTTCTTAAAAGGATTTATCCTAGCATCCAAAAAGCAATCCTGCTCCTATTCAATGCATGCCTTACAACATCTACGTTTCCCTCCTCGTGGAAAGTGGCCACCGTCATCCCTATAGCCAAAAATAAAGCACCTACCGCTGTTTCTGATTACCGCCCGGTAAGTGTGTTATGCTTTCTGGCAAAAGCCCTTGAAAAACTCATGTACTGGCAATTGAATTCTTATTTAGAGGATAATCGTATGATATCGCCTTGGCAGTCGGGCTTTCGCTCCCTCCACAGTTGCGAAACTGCTTTATTATGCGTTACCTCCGATCTGCGTGCGGCACTTGACAACGATGAGTTTGCAGTATTGATATTGCTGGATTTTTCCAAGGCCTTCGATAGCGTAAACCATTTTAAACTTGTATCTAAACTAAAAAATATTTTCAATTTTTCTAGTTCAGCCTGTAGGCTTGTTATGAGCTTGCTGTCAAATCGAAAGCAGCGAGTAAAAGTGGATGGTGAGTTTTCTGGTCTATTATCACTGCATCGAGGTGTTCCACAAGGTTCTATTCTCGGACCACTTCTGTTCTCCCTGTTTATAAATGATCTGCCAGAGAAAATCAAATTCGCTAAGGTTCACTTGTATGCTGATGACGTGCAGATTTACCATAGTGGCTCTATCGGCCTTATGGAGAACTGTTTGGGGTGCATTAACGAGGATCTAGTAAACCTATCTGAATGGGCTCGTAATAATGATATAAGGCTAAACCCTGCGAAATGCTCTGCAATCGCAATACACAACCCAGGCTTTGATCCCGAGCAGCTTCCTCCAGTTTGTATCGACTCTGTTACCCTTCCGTATGTTGATAAAGTTAAGAGCCTTGGAGTTATTATAAATGCCAATTTAAAATGCACAGATTATATCAGCGCACAATTGCGGAAAATTTATTCTGGTCTGCGGATGTTGTGGTTGTGTGCTGATATACTACCACTCCGCACTCGTGAAAGACTTGTCAAGGTTCTCCTCTTGCCTCACTTCTGCTTTGGAAACTTTGTTTACCCTAAGCTAGATTCTACAAGTGAACGTAGAATGGATGTAGCCTTTAATGACTGTCTTCGGTTTATCCATGGACTGCGACGTTATGATCACATCACGCCCTATAGAACATCGTTGTTATGCTGTACACTGCAGACATACTTGCATCGCAGAGGGTTGACCTTCCTCTATGGACTTATTACCTCACGCAAACCTAGATATCTATATGATCGCTTGCAATTTCTGCGTTCAGCAAGACACCGTAAAATCCTTATTCCCAGATTCTCTAAACGAGTCATGGAGGGTTCTTTCCTTGTTCAGTTGATTCGTCTTTGGAATAATTTACCCTCACATATCCAGGGGGCGGAAAGCATGCATACTTTTAGAAGGTTACTCCGGTCACATAATCTTTAGTCTTATTTTTATTTTTATTTTATTTTCTCTTTTTGTTTTTCTTTTCTTCTATCTTTGCTTTTATTTTCTTCTTTTAAACTGAACTGAATTAAATTGAATTGAATTAAATTATTTATGAAGTGAATTAAATTTATTTATTTAGTCTGTAAGTAGTATAAGTTCAATAATAATTAATTTAAAAATTTTTTTTTTTTGTTTATTAATTTATAAGAAAGTACTTTATAAGATGAATATCTTGTGTACAATTTTTTAATAAAGATGAATATGAATATGAATATATGAATATGATTATAGGGGAGCAAATCCCAAAATTTGTGTAGTAGCAATAAGAAAATCCTCCAATGTAATTGAAGCCACAATATGTGTATTAGCTTAAGCATGAGGGCTTCAGTTGATCAAAAAATAGGAGAATAAAAGCAATTTAAAATATCAACACCCAAAATAGAAGAGTTTTATAATAATCCATAGAGAATACCAGTTGTGAAAACTCATCAACCCCTTCTTGGGTTTTTACGTATATTATTTACGTATACATATATATGACAAGTTTTTCAGAATATGAAATTCTATGAAATTATGAAATTGGTTACAATCAATTTTTCTGTCCGACGAACCATTCTAGAAAAATATGCGAAAAACCACTTCAAAAATCAAACTTGCACATATTATGGATGACCACACTAAATTATATACGAGCATTCATCTAGGGTATCGTTAGAATCGGTCATAGACCAAAGCTAGCTTTTTTACTTGTTAATTTTTGTGTTTCTGTCTTTGCTTTTTAAAAGTACTTGTATTGCATGGCCTAACAGTGAAAATATTACGATTTCTGATTGATAAAGTTAAGATTTACATTATAGGTGATTTTAAATGCGGTCCTATTTACTTTCATCTGATATTTAAATATCCGATAATAGAGCCTACCACATAAAGCAAACACATAAACATATTAAAATATGTAAGTCAATAATTAGTAATCAAAGTGAGTTTTGATCAGAGGTTCCTTCATTCCGTGTCATGACAAAAAACTGAGCAAACTATACTAAGAGGATGGGAGTACGGATTATACTGTACGGATTCCAGAAGGAATTATCCTATATACCATACTGGGTGTTCCGGTGGAAATGATTCATATTCAAGAATTTCACGTGTCCTGGTCAAGTGGTAAGGGTGAAACATATTCCTGTTGACTATCCTCTATACCGTTGTCTGTCCAATGCCTAATTGGTGAGCAATACTGTTGATACTTACCTCAGGATTACTTTCTACGATCCGTAAAATCCTTCGCTCTGTCATAACATCCTAATAATTAAAAGAAAATAGTTATTCAATTTGAATGATAACGTTCAGGAAAAATCTACACTTAAGATACTTACATAAGAAATATGCCCTGAAGAATCCCTCCTGGTAATAACAGATCCAGTGTTCAAAAGATTATTATATAACTACTGGAAGAATCTGGCACTAAGGCAATTTCTGTCAGAACATCTCTGCATGTAATGCATATCCGTCTTGTCCTAAGCCAAAACCCTCGAAAATGCTTCCCAAGCCATGAAGCAGAAATCAATGTGTGTGCGTTCGGAGTCCGTTTTCTAAAATGTTCTTTATTGATACTTATGGAATAGTGCTAAGCATTGGATTTATATGATTTTGAAAAAAGACAGTTTTTCACAAAACACCCTGTAACTTAAAAACTATAGGGCCGTTGATCACAGTTAAAATCTAATTGTATGCAGAACTTCATGGCCTATCCAACAACTACTCAATCAGCCCCATACCATTTCTCATCAAGAATTATGGTTGCCTAAACTAAAAATTTCGGATTTTCTTACCTTTATTGTTTAATTTAACCTCTAGTGTTTTTACAAAAATGTCGTCAACATAATTTTTTTTATTATATATCAACTGTTAATTTAAACAATGCCATCTTGACAGGTAAACACGGTATTGGAAAAAGGTGGGATTTTCATTTAATTAACATATAAAATAGTGAAATTTATATACCAACCCGTGTAAAGATGATTAATTCCCACTGTAATCACTGCTAAACCACACAAAATACACATTTTACCAGAAAATTTAACAAAATTAAACTCCCGCGCGGCTGACATCACAGATTTGAAAGTCACTTCAAACATTATACTTTCGCGACATTTAACATGTCACCCCGGAGTAAAACGAAACGACGAATCGAATGGGCGCATTCGTTTAGCACTGTTTTTTCACGAATTATTGATTTCGGATTTACCTTTACACCAATGAGTGAGAAAGAGACACAAAGGAGTAAAAGGGACAAGAAAGAATATGGATTCTTAGAGGAATTCATTAAAATGACATCAAGTATAAAGAAACGATAAGTTATGGTACGATTTAGAAAACTTATCATAATTGCTCATATTAAAATGGATTTCTACGGGAAATATGTCTAACATGAATTTTGTAATTTGTCATCAATTTAGAGTAAAGAAATTATACGTTCTAGTCAAACTAGCCAAAAATTAAGATATTCAGTTTTATGGATAATGACATTGGAAAAAGGAGGTTCATTCGCTCAATCTTCCTTCACAATTTTAAAGCTGTAAAAGTGCGAACATCTGCTATAGCATTCTTCCCACTTATTTGCATTTTTATTTGTTCTTCAACGAGTCATCAGCAGTAGAACATAATTTTTTTCAGGCCAAAATAATGCAAGATTTTTCATCAGAAAGAAACATGAGTAATTAGTAGAATTTTGTTCGTTCATCAAGGAATTCAAGTTTACTACGAACTTTTTCAAGGAGTTAAGGGTAAATTTGTGATTTATTACAATTATCAATTTGCGTTAAAGTCATTGCGTCGATGCATGCCCGGTGTTGGCCATACACACATGTGGTGTCATGACATCTCTGGAGTAGACGTGTTTTTGTAAGCTCTGAGTTTATTGCTTTTTTCTGCGAGTTCTATCTGAAATATTCAATTAAGTGTCCAGCAATATAATTTCATATCTGTATACTACGTAAATAATTAATTTTTTAACATCTGAAGTGTGTCATCAGCTTTTGTTTTTTTTGTAATTATTCGCCATGGAAAGAATGAGATTGTAAATTCTTAAAAAGTCTCCAAAGTACCAGCTCATAACTCTCCCGCTACAACGAGAGGTGTAGCGAAGAACCAACGGAGTGAGGTTGACGGTAGCGGCTGCCCTCAGTCTAGCGGATCGAGTTCAATTAGTTCCGTTGATCGCTTTGATCTTCTTGAAAAAACTCTAGTGAACAAGCTGATCGACGTTATATCGGAGAGGTTTGAAGCATTGAAGATCGAATTACCTAAAATATCGATAGCATAATGTCATCTACCCAGAAGGAAATTGCAAAAGTTAACAACGATCTTGAACACATTAAAGCTAAAATTAATACGAACCGCATCCAGCTTGATAGTGTACACCGTGAAAATAGACTTTCTGATGCATTAATCACTGGTATACCTCATTGCCCCGATGAAAGTCCCCATCGCCTACTCCCAGATTAATGTTCCAAAATTAATCACGTTTTATTTCCGTACGCAACCGCATTTCGAATACAGTCACGTCATCAAGTGAAACGTAATATAAAGAACAAGTCGTTAATTGTTAAGTTCTTTTCTACTTGCGAACAAAGAGAGTTTATTCGGAGCAGGATTAATGTCTTCGAAAGTTTAACGCAGTAAAATAGTCAGATTTTGTGATATGCTTTGAAGCTTAAAAGCGAAAATCGCATACACTCTACTTTTACCCGACGTGGAAATGTTTATATTTGTTTTAAATCAGATGATCCACCTGTCATATTTCCAGCACTGGACGTCTTGTTTGATACGATCGGCGAAGCAATTAATGCAGAGGAATAATATGTGACTTTTTTTTTCTCCCGGTTTTCTTTTGTGAATGTTTTCGTATTTCTAAATTTTTCTGAATTTATTTAATTATTGAATTTCTTTATTGTAAATTTTCTTAATTCTGATTTGTATTATACATATATTTTATATTACGCAATGGTTAGACTTCTTATAGCTTTAATTTTAAAATTCTTTATAAGTATTTCACTGTTCATCTTATTAGTTACTTCTAATGTGTGTTATGTTTACTGGAACTTTACAGGTCTGTTGGTTTCTGTGCGCGGATGATTTTGGATGATCGGTAACGTTTTATCGCTGGACGTGGTGAGGGTGCTTGCCAATGGTTTTTCTTCTAGATATGCTAGAAGTCTGCGTAACAGGAAATTTTCTCTGGGTTACAAGTTCATGCTATACTTGTCTCCGAAACTTGGCTGAATGAAAATATTTCTTCACAAAGCTTATCTTTACCCAACTACAGTATTTTTCGAAATGATCGTGTCGGTCGAGTTGCTGCCTACGTGCATAATTCCTTAAAAGCATCTATGATTAACTCTTGTTCTCCCGGTGACAAAATTGAATTCCTTTGCGTCAAGATAGATACGGGTTTTGACAATTGTGCCCTTATTAGTACTTACTGTCCTCCTAATTGCTTTAATATTGACGAAGCTACAGAGTTTAAAGAATCAATATCACCATCTATTTTACGAAATCGTAATGTCGTTCTTGATGGCAATATGAACGTGAACTCTCTCTGCGACTCTCTGTCAAATTAGCCCTTCTAGAGAATTCGATTATGACTTTCGTATTTTAAATTATTACCTTAGATCGAAACCCTTGTCAAATGAGGCAGTCACTACTTATCGTGATTTTAAGCATGTTGATTATGTTGGCCTTCGTGCGAAGTGTCGCGGATTGACTTGGTATGTTATTTATTGATCCAACTATATCGATCCAAAAGTCGAAGCTTTCGTTTTAAGCCCTCCAAATGTCAATGGTTAACCAGTGAGATTCATCATATTATGGCTGAGAGAGGATTTCCTTTTAGCCGATACAGACAGACGCGTAGTCCTGTGATGCTCTTGAGGTACAAAAAGGTCCCCAACAGAGTTAGAACTTTAACTCGATCCTCAAGGAGAGCCTATTTTAGAGATGAATTAAATATAAATCTTCTTCCTAAGATCTTATGGAAGAATATTCGCAACCTGGGTGTATTCGGTCAGGAATAATCTAAGACAAATATTGATCCAGATGAGCTCAATAAATTTTTTGCATCATCCGCAGCTTCGTCATCTCAGTTCCATGATAGAAGACTTCACTGTTGATGGTTTTGCCTTTTGCTGCATTGATGAAGTTGTAGTGCTATCAGCATTATATGCGATTAAGTCACATGCTGTAGGATCGGATGAGTTGAAAACTAGATTCCTTAAATTAATTGCTCCGGAAATATTACGAGTTCTTACGCATATATTTAATCACTGTATTACAACTTCACAATTTCCTGCCCGTTGGAAGCAAGCTCTCGTTGTTGCTGTTCCAAAGAAGTCTTCCGCCTTACATATGGGAGACTTTCGTTCAATCGGTCTGCTTTGCTTCCTAGGAAAAATCTTTAAAAAGCTGATTTATTTGCAAATTCTGAATTATATAAACAGAAATTATATGTTATCAACTTTTCAATCAGGATTCCGTCCTTCTTATAGTTGTGAGACTGCATTAGTGAAGGTAACTTCTGATATATACGATGCCCTAGATGAGGACTGCCTTACATTACTCGTCCTGCTCGACTTTAGCAAAGCTTTTAACTCCATAAATCATTCAAATTTAATAACAAAACTAAGAAGTCAATTCTCATTCTCTTCGTCTGCTATTAAGCTGATAAATAACTTTTTGCAAGGACGTAGTCAAATTGTTCGAATTAAGAATAACAATTCCAGCCCTGAGTTCTTTAGCTGTGGCGTACCCCGGGGATCCATACTGGAGCCTCTACTGTTCTGTTTATATATTAATGATCTTCCCGACGTAGTGCTGGATGCCTCTGTTTATCTCTATGCAGATGTCGTGCAAATTTATCTCAGCAGACCAATAGGATTAATGGAGGACTGTGTATGACCGCTAAATGACGATCTCCAATGCATTCATGGTCATTACAAATTAGTTTAGCACTTAATTCAAAATCAAACTGCCTAGCAATCAAAAGAAATGGCATTGACTCAAGTATGCTTCCTCCCATTCTATTAAACAGGATAAAATTTCCTTATAGGGATTCTGTCACGAATTTGGGCGTTGAACTTAATTCGAAGTTCTCGTGTTGCACTCACGTTAGGGAATATATATGGCTGTTTGAGAACACTTTGTCTCAACTCTAGTATCCTCTCGCTTAGTCTACATCAGCGGTTAGTTAAAACATTAGTTATTCCACATTTTACATTTGACAGCATAATCTTTCCAGTTCTAGACTCAGTCTGCCGGAGAAAAAATACTCGTAGCATTCAATGATGTGCTCAGATATATTTACAAATTGCCCAGAAGTAGCCACATCTCATTGTATGCACTCTCTCTTTTGGGTTACAATTTAGAGACTCATTTAACTTTTCGCAGCCTGAAATTTCAAGCTTATTTATCTTAAACACCCCCTTATTAGAGAAGCTAGAGTTTCTGAAATCGACAAGACATGAAAACTTTTTGATTCCTCGATGCAGGAGTCAATATGGTGATCTCTCTTTCTTCGTTCAGTGTGCTTAGAAGTGGAATCAGCTCCCAAGCAATATTCAGCGCACGGATTCCAACAGAAACTTTTGTAGGCTTTGCATTTCGTAATGCTGACGCACATTTGGGGTCGTTGTGTTTTTTTTTTGTCTCTTGTACGGTGTTTTTAGTTTTAGTCTATGGTCTCTAATACTATTTTTTTTACTTTGTTTTTACTATTTATTTCCGTTATGGAATCTTTTGTGTTTTCTCTATTTTACATTGTTTAGTTCGTAGTTGTATTGTAGTAACGATGAATTTAATTTAACCACTGCACTTTGTACAATCTAAGATAGCCAAATAACGGTTTATCATTATTATTATTACATGTACGAGTTTAACAAGAACGATACTATACTGATTATTTTTCTTATTTAAGAAATTTCAAACAATTACGTATCATGTGAAATATGCTATTTGGTCATTTTCACATCACATAATAATTGGAAAATAGATTTTCATTGACTACTAATCTTCCTTAAAGTTTCAACCACTAGAGTAAATAACAAATATTGAAATATCTAAAAAGAGTAAAAATTTTGACACGTAATTCATTAAAAATAAGGTAGCATAATTATGTTATAATTGAAAGAAAATTCAAGTAAGATACTATTTCATTAATTAATTTGTCTTTGAATAAGTTTTGACATAATTTGAATTATTTACATATATAAAGTTGAAATTCTAGAAACTAAGTAGTATAATTTAATTTAATTCAAAAAATGAATGAATTTACTAAATTTTTAACGTAATTTTGATCCTTTCGCAGTGTTATTTTGTTCAAGTAACTATAATTTTGCCCTTTTTTCCAATAAATTAAGTAAACAATTGAGCGATAAATGTCTTACTTTACATTCCACCTAGATATTTTAGTTTCAGGAACCAGCAAATTTCCGTTTGTAACCACATTTCATTCGATTGTCAATCAATTGACAAATTTCATTAAACTGTGCTTTGTAAACGCAGTTTTTTTGTAGATGTCAATTATAAGAATTGACATCAGCTGTCAGTAAAACAGCAACATTTACACAGAAATATCGATTTTAGTGGATAAACATAACTTGAGGTTACCCGAAAAAAGCCCTAATTGGTCGTGTTCCAGCATAGTCGAGACTCTATAAAACTTTTAAATATGAAAGTTAAAGCATGTTTGTAGAATGAAATCGCATCTACATTTCGTCCCCTAATTACATATCCAAATATTTTGTTTTAAAGTCCGATAATCAGTTATGAAGATAACTCGAAAATAAAGGACAGCAGTCCTTTTAAAAGTGGAAAATGGTTTTATTTTGACATCGTGTTTGCGAAGAACCGTTACGTCGGTGACATTTGCCACGCAAACAATAAACGCCCACAACATGCCGCTAATACGAAAGAAAAAACAGGCAAAATATATAAAAAGTGATTGAAAGGGGGTGTGCCAGTGCCAATAAACCTTTTTTTAACGGTAAAAACTTCCGTATGAAATTTACAGGATCAAAAAAGAACCCTGCCACTCGATCACACTCTTTTCCCTATTTAATTTGAAACTCCATACGCCCCATTGTGGACAAACCCTATCCGGGGTGGTACAACCCCCCCCCCCCCCCAACCACTCGAACCGCAGAATTAAATCTAAAAAACGGCATAGCTCTACGGCCTTCCCATGCAAAGTTATTTTTAGGAATTTTTAAAGTCACCATATACAGTATATTCACGAAATACTATTATTCGTTCAGTGCTGCAATATTTATTTATACAAAATATGAAGCATTAGTCTTCATTTAGCATTTGAATCAGAAAAATCGGTGCTCCGTTCTCGATGTATGATTTTTGAAAATAACGTTTCATCGTAAAATCACGTGGTAAGGGAAAACAAAAAAATATGTGTGGGGTATTTTGGTATTCCATAGAAACTGACAATTTCATCCAAGTCCATTAGCAATTAGTTATGCATGCCGTCCACCATGTAGAACCAGTGGTACATGCAGGCGGGAACGATTTATCTCTAAAACAGAATTTTCTTCTGTATGGAGGTTGGGGAAAATATTTCAGATTAATCTCTGAAGCAGAATTAACTTCTGTATTAAGGATTGGAATAATATTTCAGATGCTCTGAACAAAGCCAGCTTCTGTAATAATGATAGGAAATAAATTCAGAATAATCTCTGAAAAACAGAATTAGCTTTTTGCAAGGAGGTTGGGGAATACGATTCTTTATACTCAGATTAACTCACAACCTCATCAACTCTGTGAAAAGAATGGTGATTTTAACCAGTTATGTTTTCCGGTCCAAGATGTGTTTCCCTGGCAACGCTACTTTTGATTTCTGAATGTATCAAAACAGCTGGCTGTTGTAATGTGGTGATATTGCGACAATGTAAATATACGTAAATTGGTGGATTTCAGGTGAGTTTATGATATTTTTATTTATTATTAACGAAATTTTTATTTATTGTCAAAGTAAATAGTACTCAGCAGTTCGTTTCTGTAATTTCAGTTGAGAAAATTCTCCAATCAATGATGTCACGCAAATTCACCATCCTTAACTCTGTAGCAACCATAATATTTTATTATACTCTGAACACCCTGCGTGGTAAATTTGTATAATATATCCAACCCTGCAGTCTACACCTACATACGCGCAGCATAATGCACAATGCTCATAAATTCGTCCGCTGTGAGATGTAAAGAGGAATATCAAGTTAGTTGGTTACAGGCTGTCATTGGTGTGGTTGGATCGCGCGCATATACGAAATGTTTATTGATATATCTTAAAATCGTGAAATTAACCATAACTATCGTAATGTTATTATTGTTAGTAAATAAGGACCATGGATTTAATAAATAGAATTTTAATAGAGTCCTTTCGCGTTTTATAAATAAATAAAATAACCAACAAGTGGTGACCCCGACGTCAGTAAAAGATACCAAAAATTAAGTGCGCAAAGTTAAATTTTGAAGATCCAACCACCAACCAACACGCAACACAAAAAGAATAAAAAATAATAATTCTGAAATCAAAAATTATAATCAAGATTAGTTTATCGCCATTACGACAGCAGCATAAAAACCTCATGGAGCAACACACTGAATAGCCGCATCAAAGAAATCAAGACGAAAAGAAGAACAAACACCGCTAGGAGAGAACGGTAAACCCAACGGGAAGAAGAAACGACTATACCCTGCAAAGTAGAAGCACGATCGCAAACAGCATACCAAGAAGCACACACAGCCAGAGTTGGATATCTGTCAAAAAAATATTTAAGTTATTGTGAATTTATTTTATATAGAGTAGGCTAGACCACAGATGAAATTTTTTACATTTCTCTCATTTGTAGCCAAACATCCACACCAACAGACAACCAGCATAATATTCAGTGTATATACAAAAGTACAAAGGCAGCAAATATCTGCCTATAGCAAGCAAGTGAAAATTTTTATTAACGTGCATATACGTGAGATTAAAGGGTATTGTGCATTGTGCAGGTATGTGCTTTTTTTTTACAAATGTGCGCTGTATTTATACTGTATAGTGGTATGCGCTTTATTCTCATATTTTAGTAAATAAAATTCACAATCATCTTTTAAAAATTGTGATTCAAGATTGTCACAGAATAAGTTATTTTCAATAGCAAAATAACAAAATACCCAAGAATAAAATAAAAAAAAAAACCATTTAAAATTTTATATTTTTAAAACAAACAAATTAAATATATATAAATACAGAGACTCGGGGAAAATCAAACAAATCACGCACATTAATTTACAAGATATTTATATTTCCAAAATTTTACTAAATATATTTACCCTTACGGTACAACAAAAGCTCGCGGGTTGTTCAGAATATTAAATAAAAGTTACATAGAAGTATCTAAAATTTCCTCGCTAAAAACAGAATTATAATCACAAAATGCCAGGCGACGAAACACACACCGATAGTAAACCCTCCAGCGTCGAAGCGGTATCTATAAGACTACCTCCATTCTGGACAAATTCGCCCAGCACTTGGTTCATTCAAGCCGAAGCACAGTTTTCTATAGGGAAAATAGTGAAAGATTCAAGTCGTTACAATTATGTCCTTTCAGCATTACCACAGAATGCTTTAGAATCGGTGATAGATTACATTCAAAAACCTCCTCAGACAGACCAATACAATGGTCTAAAAGATATTCTGATAGAAAGACATTCTTTAAGTGAGGAGCGCAGAATAGAACAACTGTTATCTAACGAACAATTGGGTGATCGCAGACCCAGCGAATTTTTAAGATCTTTAAAACAATTAGCGGGAACATCTGATACCATAAGCGAAGGTTTCGTAAAAAAACTGTGGTTAAGGCGACTGCCGCAAATCATTAGTATCTCATTAATCCCACAATCAGATAAACCAGATACAGAAATTATCTCCCTCGCAGACAAAATATGGGAAGCCTCGCAAGCATCCAACTCCATTTGCGCAATAAACAATTCTGAAACAACAATTTACAATCAACAAAACCTGAAAATAGTAAAACTAGAGAACGATATTGCTGAAATAAAATCAATTCTAAGGAGTCTATCAGTTAATGACGAACGTTATCCGCGAATGGGTCGTGGCAATCCGCCAGACTACAGGCGACGACACAATAGTAGGAACAGTAGAAATACTACTCAACACAACATCTGCCGATACCATAAACAATTTAAAGAAAAAGCGAGAAAATGCGAAAGCCCGTGTGAATTTAAACCGCGAGACCAGCACAAACAATTTCAAAACGCAAAAAACTGAAACGCCCAATCGAACAGGCGGTCATCGATAGGGCTATTAATAAAGTACGCCGCCTTTTTATTCGAGACAATCGGAACAACATTTCATTCTTAGTAGATACAGGCGCAGACATTTCGGTCATTCCTTGCGAATATTTCAAGAATCCTAAACAGGACCCATATTTTAATCTGTCAGCTGCCAATGGTTCCACAATAAATACATACGGTTCAAAACTCCTTGAAGTAAATCTAGGTCTGCGACGGAGTTTTATACATCCATTCATTCTTGCCTCAGTGAATCGACCTATCATAGGCGCGGATTTTCTAACCAAATTCGGTCTATTGGTTGATCTTCAAAATAGACGCCTTATTGATACAAAAACTGAGTTATCAATAAATGCGATCTGTCTCATATCCGACACTCTAACACCGCTGAAGTTTTCAATTGATAACGAGTACGGAAACCTGTTACGCGAATATCCCTCTTTGCTCGAAACCACGAACTTTAAACATCCGATCAAGCATAAAGTTCAACACCACATAACGACACAGGGGCAGCTACCATTTTCCAAGCCGCGTCGATTAGACGCAACAAAGCATAAAGCAGCCCTAATGGAGTTTCAACATATGGTCGAACTGGGAATCTGCAGACCATCCTCATCTCCAGTATCATCACCTCTGCATATGGTTAACAAAAAAGACAGCAAAGATTGGCGTCCGTGCGGCGACTATCGGCGGCTCAACGCCATTACAATTCCTGATAGATACCCGATACCACACGTACACAATTTCGCAATGCAACTCAATGGACGTAAGGTATTCTCCAGAATAGACTTATATCGGGCATATCATCAAATACCAGTCGCACCTGATGACGTCCACAAAACAGCGATCACGACGCCTTTCGGACTCTTCGAGTTCCTTAGAATGCCATTCGGGTTGAGAAATGCCGGACAGACATTCCAGCGTTTTATCAACGAAGTGATAAAAGACTTAGATTTCGTATTCGGGTACATCGACGACCTACTCGTAGCAAGCAATGATGACGAAGAGCATAAAGAACACTTGCGTAGTTGATTTCAGCGCCTGACAGATTACGGTTTAACTATAAAGCCATCGAAGTGCGTATTTGGTATGCCCACCTTAGATTTTCTAAGCCATACAATATCTCAAGATGGAATACTTCCATCGAAAAACAGAATAGAGGCAATAAATAAAATGAAAACCCCAACATCAATTAAACAGATGCAGCAATTCATAGGTATGGTAAATTTTTACCACCGATTTATACCTAAGTTAGCTCATCTGCTGACCCCATTGCATAAACACTTAGCTCACCTACAAAAACAGAAACAAGTAAAAAGTTTCACCTGGCCAGAAGAATGCAACAATGCATTCGCGGAAGTAAAAAGCGCCATTTGTAATACAACGCTTTTAGCACATCCACTTGAAGACACTGCCTTCAGCATAGCCACTGACGCATGTAACACGGCCGTCGGAGCAGTCCTTCAACAGTACCGAAACAATAGTTGGGAACCTTTGGGATTCTTCTCAAAAGGACTAACAAATACCGAGAAAAATTACTCAGCATACGATCGTGAGCTCTTAGCAATATATCTCGCGATAAAGCATTTTAGATACTTTGTAGAAGGCAGAGATTTCTGCATATTCACGGATCACAAACCTCTGACAAATGCGTTAACTACAAAAACGGAACGAATTCCTCGCCAGATAAGACATTTAGATTTTATATCCCAGTTTACAAACAACATTAAACATGTCTCAGGAAAAGCTAACGTAGTGGCAGATACTTTATCGCGATCAGCCGACAGTAAAGAAATCCATAATACAGAACTCGCAGTGATGGATTTACAAACACTGTGCAAAGAACAAAAAGACGATAACGAGTTAAAAGAATTAATTAACATTCGAAACAAAAGCTCAAAAGTAAAAATAGAACTTATAAAAATCCCAATAACACATCAAGAAATATGGTGCGAAACGAGCACCGGAATTAATCGTCCTTTTATACCAAGAAAAATCCGCAAGCAAGTCTTTGACTCGTTGCACAATTTGGCACATCCAGGAGTCCGAAGTACACGAAAACTTGTGACGTCCAAATATTTCTGGCCATGTATTAATAAGGACTGCAACGAATGGTCCCAAGCTTGCATAGCTTGCCAGAAGTCCAAAATACATCGGCACACCAGGGCAGCATTCGGTCAATTTCAACTCCCAAATCATCGATTCGAGCACATCCATATGGATATTGTTGGTCCCTTACCGCCCTCGAACAGAAATCAGTACATCCTCACTATCATCGACAGGTACACCCGCTGGCCTGAGGCTTACCCAATTGAAGATATATCTGCAACGACAATCGCGAAAACCTTCGTCCAACAATATGTATCTCGATTCGGCGTTCCACTTGAGATAACCACAGATCAAGGAACCCAGTTTGAATCGAAGCTATTCACCGAAGTTAGAAAACTACTAGGCTCACATCGCATACGCACAACAGCATATCACCCCCAGGCCAATGGTATGATCGAACGATTCCATCGTCAATTGAAGTCGTCAATAATTGCAAGAAATAACGTAATTAATTGGAGTAATGAACTACCACTTGTCCTACTAAGCATTCTAGCATGTGTTAAGGAAGACTTACAGTGCTCACCTGCAGACTTGGTATACGGGCAGCCTCTTAAACTTCCAGGCGAGTATTTCATTGAAAAAACCAAAGAAGATGTCACACCCCCACAAAACTTTGCAAGTCAACTAAAAGCAGCATTCCAAAATATTAAGCCTACGGACACCCGAAAAACAATACAAACAAATATAAATGTACCAAAAAAGCTCAACAACTGCGACTTTGTATTCGTCAGGGTGGACAAAGTCCGACCCAGCTTAAGTCCTCCATATGAGGGACGACCATTCAAGGTTATTCGACGATTCCGAAAGCATTTTGTGGTAAATGTGAGGAACAAGAACGTTACAATATCTGTAGACCGGCTAAAACCCGCAATATATTGAACAACATAGATGCCGACCTGACTGAATCAAATAAACAAATTTCTTTAAAATAAATTGCAATACTTTCTTTTACACTGCACGCTACGCTGGAAGGGGAGTGTGTAGCAACCATAATATTTTATTATACTCTGAACACCCTGCGTGGTAAATTTGTATAATATATCCAACCCTGCAGTCTACACCTACATACGCGCAGCATAATGCACAATGCTCATAAATTCGTCCGCTGTGAGATGTAAAGAGGAATATCAAGTTAGTTGGTTACAGGCTGTCATTGGTGTGGTTGGATCGCGCGCATATACGAAATGTTTATTGATATATCTTAAAATCGTGAAATTAACCATTACTATCGTAATGTTATTATTGTTAGTAAATAAGGACCATGGATTTAATAAATAGAATTTTATAGAGTCCTTTCGCGTTTTATAAATAAATAAAATAACCAACAACTCTACTAATTGAATTTATTCATTTCTGTATATGCTAGTTGAGGAAGGCATGGTGAGTTGAAACAAATTGAGAAAGTAGATATGTAAAAGTGTATTAATTTATTAAATGATGTCATTGCGGTTATTATTATACAGTTTAATAATTCTGTATATGTTTTGCAACCCTAAAAATTAATAAAGGCATTTTAAATTTACATGTGTTTTCTGGTTCAAATTTATTTGTCGTTTATATTAACTTTTTACAAAAATTCACATATTCAAAGACAAGAAAAAAAATTCACATATTCAAAGACAAGAATGCCCATCGGGAATATCCCGAATTGATATAGAAGCGAAACTCTACTCATGGCATTACAGAAGCACTTCTAGTTGTCTATTCATATGGTGAACAGAGATTTGTAGTAGGCATAAGAGGCAGTAGAGTAGAGTTTCATACAAAAACACAGTGGTGGATAATACCAACAAAATGATGTGAAATGGAGAAACGCAGTTGAGATATTCTTTATTTGATAGTCAGAATAAGCTAACTGACTATAGGCAGTGATTGAGATGGAAGTTCTGGTATAATTAGATATTATGTTTTTATTAAACTAAACTTGATACTTTGTGGTTCTTCTTTTCATATTTTTAGCAGAACTGATTTTATCGAGGGATTCCATATGAGAAGGTGGAAAACATATATTATTACAGGAGGAATTTCGCCGAGTGATTAAAAGACATCTAGGTATACTGAATAGTGGGTATCGACTTTAATAAGGAAATTACTAACACGGAACACTTTATTGCGGGTTTCGACTGTAATTAAGATTCCTATGGAGCGTATCGACTGTAATAAAGAAAATTACTAACACAAAACACCTTGTTTCGGGTATGGACTGCAATAAAAAATCTTATTGTGAGTAATGACTGTAATAAGAAATTTATTAAACAAAACACTTTATTGTGGGTAACGACTGCAATAAAGATTCTTCCTGTTGGTATCAACTACATTTAGTAACCTCCCATTATTCTAATTATTGACTGGAATAAAGATTATCCCAATTCCAAACCTCAATGAAATAGAAAAACCAATTTGATCGAGTACCTTATACTGATTTGGTGAGTACATTGTCAGATACAATAAAATTTTCCATCACAAATTTGACTTAATCTTAATCCATCTTTTTCTATTTATTAAATATTGAATTAGCCTATTAGATAATTTTAAATTGTATTAAATTTGATGAACGGGAGAATAGTGCCACGAAATCATTACCTTTGAACAAGGGCTATAATTTTCTCATCATACTTGTTCATTAATTTCGTGTGCGCTCTGATTACGGGAAGAACAATTTCAATAAGTTCAGAGTTGTAAACTGGTGAACCACCAAAGAAATATTTGGTCCAATTTAAATCTTCAAAGATTTTTCAAACTATTCATTATCTTATAATTATTTACTGATCACGTGGATAACCTTATGTACAATCTACATCTCCCTTTGTTGTTGTTTCTGTTACGTCCCTTCGTCAATTAATCGACTAAATTAACCAAAGAAGGGCGCAACAAGCTTCAGCTTGCTCAGCGGAATCGAGCCTGGGTTATTCAAACACTGCTCCTGCGATGAGGCTTAGAGAAGTGTATATCAAATATCATAAGGGTGCCATGTAATTTTTCTGAAGCGGAGTAAATGAAATTAAAATAAAAGCGAAGAAAAGTGGAAACGAGACTATGTAAAACGAAAACTTTATTCGAAATATGATCCGATAGCTCTTTAAGGAACTATTCGTATTGTTACGAAATCTACTGTCCTGTTTTACCAAAGTTCTATCAGCTTGCTGTTCTGCTATACTAGGTCCCGCTCAAGGGAATCGGCTGGGCTTTTGTCTAGCTGAGAGGGGTTCCACTCGGAGGTTTTGCGATGTGTTCTGTATTCCGTTTGGAGTCTGCAACTCTCGTTAAGTAGAGCGTAAGAGAGACCACACACTGCCAAGTTAATTGATAGTCCAATCTACGACTGGTCTGTTGACTTATCACCGACTAATTGATTTTTCTTCGTTGCTGATTGACTATCGTTGCATGTGCGCATATTACATCGTCTTCTGTCAGATTAGTAATCAAGACAAGACGCTGAGTTTGAGTGGTCTTTCGATTTTCGTTAAAATTTTACAGTGTTGTTAAATATTAGATTGTAGTAGCTTTACGCTGTAGATATTTACTGATGCTTAAGGAGAAGAAGAAAAGGAATTCAAGAAAAAGGATGTGGAAGAATCCATCCATCTTTTTCGAGCATAAATAAAAATACTTAGATGTTAATGTATTTAAAATCTAATAAAATAAACCGAAGTTTACTTAAAAGTTGAAAATTTCATGAAAGCTGTAAGATTCCTAAATTTGCGAACGGCTTCGAGGAAATTCACAAATAATTCGAATTTTTTACACTTTCAATTTTCAGGGTGTTCTTTTCAGAAACGCCATAAGATCTCACCCCGTAAATATTATGCGATAAAATAAATATTACATGTAAGTCCGCATTTTGAAATGTTTCACAAATATGTACTTTAGAGAGGAAGACCTTTATTTAGATTTAACAAAAGAAAAAGTTTTACTTACGGCGGTTGCCATCAACAAAAATCAACTGATTGATATAAAGGTTGCTGATGCAGACTGAGCACAACAATCGGTTCGATTCAGTCAGTTGCCAGTTGTCAACTCCCTTCAATTTTTTATTTGCTGACTGACGTAAAATAGAGCAGTTTGCGGTGCCGAACGCTGTTGCATATGATGTTCAAGGTCAACCGTATTTCTAGTCACCGACTACATTCGGTTATTATGCAGTGCGCGGCCTGTCTAAGCTTGTCGTTCTATAAACATCTTTTGATAAAAAGATGAATGCCGTAGATCGAGTGGATAAAATTTTCAGATTTGGTTGAATGTAATTCGCATGATTACCACGCCAGCCGCACTCACTTTACTGTTGAGTATGTATTACTTGAGTAAGGGTCAGGCCCAAGTTCGGTATCGTCGCGTGAAATATTTCTTCAAGAATTGAGGTATCGATTTACGATGATGATAAATTAATTAATTTATGTTTAGTGAATAGTAGTCGGCACCAAAGTGTGTGAGGAGTGCTCGAGTGTGGTGCTAGTGGGTTTTATTCAGACCCTTGAGACTCCATGAAGCTATGGGGCACCGGGTTGAGAGGACTTGAGTTTCTTTTGTGGCTTCTCACTTGGTGCTTGGTGGATGGATATACTTTATTTCTTGAAGTAGTATATTCGTTGGATTTGATTGACACTTTTTGTTCTCTTTCAATTAACGGCAATCCTACAATTGTAAGTATATTCCCTTTTTATATACTATGTGTTATATGTGTGATATAATGTGTGCAACTTCGAGCTGCTCAGGGGAAAGTAGAGCTTTGTCGCGAAAAGCTTAATTTCTCCTGTCGAATATTTGTCGGTAGACAAGAAATGATTGGCTTTGTTTTTTTTTTTTTTTAATTAAAATATAGCTTTTTCTTGCCAATTTCGTCGATCTTTATTTGCTTGACACCCTTGATTTTAGAAAATGCGCAGTAAAATCTTACATACTTACCACGTAGATTCGGCAGTTCAATGCCCTTATTTTGCCCCTTTTTTTAAAGAAGAAAAAAAAATTCAATCTATTTCTGCTCACCGCTGCCTTGCGAGCCCACCAATTATTGATCGCGGCGTATTATATTCATTCAGAAATAACAATAACACTAGCCCGACTTATAAAGTCACGTACTTAATTCACCGACGCAAAAATAAAACCAATTAAATGCAAAAATACCCAAGTTATTCGACCAAAATTCAACCCTATTGACGATCTCCACTATTTACGAATTGTCTGCTTACTATCAAATTCCTAACAAACTATCATGATCTGTTTTTCATGCCTATCTCTATCTGACTGTTCGCCGAGGAGAAAATATAGCCGGAAAGACTATTTTCCAGTAGGCTCGGTCGTTATTTTATTAGGCTCTTAAAGTTAGTGTCATTTAGTTTGAACTTCTAAACATTCCGTTTCTCATTACATAAAGTTAACCATTTCATTTCCCTAATAACGTAAATTACATTTTTTTTTTAATTCTAATTTCATCAAACACAAATGAGCAGATGGTAACCAACCAAGATGGCTGACTATGAGAAGTGACATAAAGATGAGTGGTGCTTTAGTTATCCTTTGTAAATTTAATTTACTTCCTTTTTAATTTAGGGGATTTCGTCACATTATATATTAAATAAAAAATAAATACATGTAATGCTTAATTCAAAATTTTTTAATTTCATTTATATTTAGTACTAATCTTAAACTAAAATTTTTAATGAAAGCATTGGTAATAAATTTGATACGTGCAGATTATTCAGAACAACAAATCCAAATTAAAAATTTAACGAGATAAAATGATTACCTAGTGCTGAAGGAAAAGTAGCTCGATAATACACACACGAATTAAAGACAAACTTGATATACTAGATGTCCAGTCAATATGCCACTTAAAATCAAAATTATGTGTTCAAAGTAAAGCTCTTCATATAGCGAAGGGAAAACGTCTTCATTTCTTTTGGAATCCAACTTTTCATAAGCAGCATGTTCGTACGAGTAGGTTTGCCCCTGCCCCTGTTGACTGTCTTTGCATACTTTTAGAACAGAGAATATCTTCGCGGTCTTGCATACCGATTAAATGAGAGCATGCAAAACATGCTTAAAACTTTCTTTCTTAAAGAAGAAATCGTTGTATCTGCATCATAGTGACACTTTCTGCTATTCGACTTGCCATCTAGTATATTAAGTTTGTCTAAGCCCTTACTAAAGGCTCAGGACGAAAATAATCGAAATCGAGACCATCGACACAAATGATCAATCTTTCCAATATCTAGTATTATTACTTTCTCCTACTTCTTTTGGAATCGTGAATAGGAATACTTCAAATGAGGTGCACAATAATTACTACGTATAAAGGAAACACGTTATTGATATATGCTTGCTATGGATATCAACTATTGAGTTAAACAAGAGTTGGTACGCTAGGTTTTGTATCTATCGCCAAACTTGGAAAAATTTTATATAAGTGTGAATAATGGCAGTATGTACCTATTAATATCACCATGTGAATCTTCCGCAAAACTTAGTTAGGGATAATATATATACTACTTTTGTTGTTGTACTTGTACGGCAATATTTGTCCTTCGTAACCCATAAGTAGGCCAGCTCCGCGAGCATGGTGATTGTAGTTCCCCGTCACCTCAGCAGGAGATTCTTCCTGAGCGTTGGTGTTACTTGCTCAGGTGAAATTTTACTTGTGTTTCACATATCCAAATAAAAATATATGCAAGGTGTCACTGCGATCCAACCACTTTTACTTCGGTAACTTTGATAAATTGTGATGAAAATGTGTGCAGAGTTTCGCCGTTCTGAAGTTAAGTAAGACAACAACAAGAAGAAAAGATCCAACTGCTGACAGGCGTAACTAAGCAGCTCTTCCTAGAATGCTATCTGACAGCTGTAAAAAATGTTTTTAGATTTATGCGATGTTTAATTTTTAATTTTGATTTTAAGAGGAGTCAGTACCAAGATTTGCAGTTTTCGTACATTTTTCAATGCGAATTTCTAGCAAACTATTTGTAGCAGAATAATGACTTATATCTTAAATTAAAGGTAGCGAAGATGTCTAGTAAATAACGCCAACAAAAGTTTAAAAAATGTATTGAAATGGAGATATTAGTTCGGAAACTTATAAAAAATTGTAAAAATTGAATTTTTTTAAATCACGTTCCTGTTAGTAGGTATTCTTATAATCTTTAGATTGTGACTATTATAGAAAGATAAGCCTAGATCTAGCAAATAACGTCGAGTTTTTCATATTTAGTGTCGCTTTTTTAATTTTTTTAACTGTAATAGTTACTTGTTTTTTCTCCCAATATTTCACCGACAATAAATTGCAAGATTTCGTTGAAAGTTCTTGAAATACAAAGCAAAATAGTGTATTTAACAATTCATCGGACGAATATTCCTGTGTTGTATATGCCATCTGGTCATAATGCTGGAAAACACATTTTAATGTTTTACCATCAGTTAAAAATATCTGCCCGATAGGATTAAGTTTTATTAGATTTATTAGATTACTAAAATTGCTTGAATTAGGCTTCCTACTAAAGTAGTTTAGTTGCTATAATTAATTTAATTCAGTATGAGTTTGTTGTATACGCCAATTTATCAAAGGTTATTTTTTCTCCATATACATACGACAAAATAAGAGCACGTATGCCAATCCAATATTGAATAAAATTTGAAATTGTATATTCATACCACAAAAGATTTACATATTTTTATGAAAATTACCTATAGAAAAAGATACAATTAGTATAAAAATTCACAGATCGAAATTTGAATGCCATAGATTGCGGCTCTCTTTTCGGTGAAGAATCTGAAGAAATTTCTGCATTGACGTCCTTCTTAGCGCGACATCGCGAAAAACGAGGGTTATTGGATATTGGTGGAAAGGTGAGCAAGTTCTTGTTTGGATAATGACGATGCCAACAATATCTACAATCGCTCCGACGCGTTAGAAAACCAAGAAGATCAATCCACTCATCTTCTGGAAAGACAACTCACTTTAATGAAATCAAATTTTGCATCGCTTGTCGCCAATATAAGATTTGACAAGAAATAATGACCCTTTAATACAGGTGGTCAATAGTTTTCTTTTAGAAGTTAGTGGCACTATGAGCGAGTTTGACGTGCAAATTTATTGAAATAGAATACAAGCTGAACTGAATGGAATTATTCTGACAATGTTATCTCAGTTACAGCATATAAAAAACACCCTTTCGAAAATTGTCATGATTATAAACGGTTTGCAACAACACCGAATGCACCCACTTCTTTTAAGTTCATAGAACCTAGAAAATGTATACAACATAACCCTGTATTCCCAGATTAACCTTTTACTTCGAGATACCTCCATTATTAATGAGGTAATATCGGTACAAAGCCTCTTCTTATTGAAATTGTTATACCCGTAGGTACATCGCCAGATTTCTATATCAGCAAAATTCACCCCCTTCCGTTCCAAAAACCTGATGGGAGTCTACGCTTTGCTCGATATTGACACTGATTACCTTTTCAAAAATAGTATTACTCAGCATACCGTCGTTATATTTCAAAATGAGCTTAATACTTTATATCGTCTTCTAACTACATATCGAGAAACTGAAGTCATCCCTGCGAACACAGTAAACCCCATCCTATTGACTATCAATTACACGAATCACGTATCAACAGCCTTTATAAAAGCCAGAATGAAAAGATCCTCATCTGCCCAATAAAATTGTGACCTTAGCCCCCCAATGTTGTGACGGAATTAACCGCCCCCAACCACTGGTTGTTTGTATTCCACGAAGACAAGATTCTACATTCTCATCTTACATCTTAATGCATCCTGCAAATTCACACTAGGGCACTGGAAACTCCCCGTAGGAGGAAACTACAATTAATGTATTGAATACATACGTGCTGCCAACCTCTCTTTCCCAAATTAAATTTCGATGACCCCTCCTTCAGATTATAAAACCTTCACGAAGTACTGAAAAAAGCTGGTCTAATTTTTAAGGAATTAAACAATGAAATAAGGCATGCAAATAAGCCAAGCTGATAAAATTCTTATATAAAGGGTTTTCCAATAAGAGCTTTTATTTTAATTGGCCCGCTATTTCGGTAGATGTCACTTTTGGAGCTGTCATTTTTTGACATTTGACAAGTAGAAACTACGCCATTAATAAAAATGGAACGATACACGATTCAACAACGCATTGAAATTATTAAAATTCACTATAAAAATGGTGAAAATGTGGCAGAGACGGTTCGTAAAACTCGAAGCACCTTGTCGGACCGCAATACAGAAATTGGTAGAAAACTTCGATCTGTCGGGACAAGTTAGTGATGTGAAGAATAAAACCTGTGCACGTCGCTCAAGAACAGCCGATAATATTGCTGCTGTAGCCGAAAGTGTTGAAGAAAACCCAGGCTTGTCCATTCCCCATCGTTCTTTGGAATTAGGCATTCCACAAACGTCATTACACCGTATTTTGCATAAAGATTTGGGTCTTAAGGCTTATAAAGTTCAGTTAACACAAGAACTCAAGCCGGCCGATAATCAACAACGTCGAATCTTTGCTGATTGGGTCCTTGAAATGCATGAAAATGATCCGGAATTCCATCGAAAACTCATCTTGAGTGATGAGGCCCATTTCCACCTCGATGGCTTCGTCAACAAGCAAAATTGTCGCATCTAGGGCTCGGAAAACCCAAGAGTTATTGTTGAAAAGCCTCTCTATCCTCAACGTGTGACTTTTTGGCGCGGTTTATGGTCCCGCGGGGTCATTGGACCTTACTTTTTCGAAAAAGAGGCTGGAGCAACAGTTACGGTGAATGGATTGCGCTATCGACAGATGATTAATGATTTTTTATGGCCGGAATTGGATGGTATTGATCTGGACAACGTTTACTTTCAACAAGACGGCGTTACGTGCCATACAAGCAACGAAACCATTGATCTTTTACGGGAAAAGTTTCCGGACCGTGTTATCTCTCGAAGAGGTGATCACAATTGGCCACCGAAATCTTGTGACTTAACACCTTACGACTTCTTCCTTTGGGGCCATGTGAAAGAGATGGTCTACGCCAACAGCCCAGCGTCGATTCAACACCTCAAAGATGGAATTCGTGAGGCTATCGAGGACATAGGGCAGCCACTTTGCGATTTGGTTATGGAAAATTTCATGAAAAGGATATGGTCATGTAGGCGTGGTCGTGGTGGTCATTTGGCTGATGTTATTTTCCGTTATTAATGGCATACCTTCCTCTTTATAATGAAGTAAAGATCCGATCATTTATCTCAAAAATGGCATTTTTCTTTGAATATCAAAATAACACCTCTTATTGGAAAACCCTTTATATTAACACCGGGCTTCTCTCGTTAGTAACTGCTTTCCTAATTGGCGTAGGAATTCATATATGTATATTGGAAAGGAAAACAATCCTCCAAAATATTAAAATCGCGCTCTGCAATAAATACATATATCCTTTCCAATACTAACGTAAAAAAAATTAATGTATAAAGAAACAGTTCGGTGTATATTTTTATATTACATCGTTTAAAACATAAAAGTTTTTGAACAGGACATATGCAAGTACGAACAAGAAATATTGTGTTACAAAAAACAAAAAAAAAAAACTATTAGTAATACTATTAGATTGATTTCAATTAGGTGTTTGAAATTAACATTTTAATTAGTTTTAATTATTATTGTGGATTTATTTATTTTTATTTTTTATTCCGATGTATAATTGCGTACATTAATTAATATAAGATATTTATATAAATTTCCTCTAAGTTAGTCAATATATATTTGTTAATAACTCAGATGATTAAGCTACTTGTAAACTTCAGCGCCAGCAGTATAAATTTCTCTTATGTTTTAATAGTACTAGTTAACTCTTCAGGCTTAAACACAATTGCGACGACCGAGGACTTTCGCAGTAATAGGAACAATTTTCTCCAGGAACTTTTTATGGAACGTGTATTACATAGGAATCTGCAGTTTTCGTTGTCGTAGACCACTTTATTGAATTAATTCAATTACGACGACTAGAGAGCGACAATTTTCTCTAGGAACATTTTATGGAGCGTATATCGCATAGGAATTCCCAATTGTGTTTTAGACTTTTCTCACGAAGAAAAATAATTCTGATTTTTATTATCGTTTTCCTTTTATATGGGGGGAAGGAATGTTGTATAATTATATCATCATATACATATGTATGTATCTTATCTTTGCAATCGCAATAATTGCAAAGCTAAATAAACACACAAAAAAAAATTTTTTTAAGTGCACCGATCAATGCGCGGTCGCAATAAATAAAAAATGACCTAGTGGCTGATTAAAACTTATTGTGCAGTGATTTAACTTTGCATACTTCGCAGTTAAATAAGGCGAAGTAGGAAATAAATCAATTTAATTGCGAAAACAATAAATATCTGGCACAGAATTATGAGTAGCCGATTCTGCATTTCTAGAATCTAGAACTAATTAATATTTAGTACACCAGAAAAAGTGCAGGTTTTTAAGAGTCGATAATGCGGACAAAGTCCTTGCCAACGGATTTTGTTAAAAACATATTTTGTGAACTTTCTTTAAATAGACTCCAACCTGGAGTCATAAGATTGCATATTGGACATCCAGATTGGGGATGCATATTCTAATAAAAAACGCACCAATGCAATGTACAAAAATTTAAAGGTAAACGGTTCCGTAAAGTCGTGAGAGTTACGACGTAGAAATCCAAGGTTTGTACTGGCTTTAGCAGCTATGTAGTCGAAATGCTCTTTATCAAATATTACCCCCAAATCCAGCACCTCAAAGACCCTCATAACCTCATTGCCATCTATGTCGTATTTCATCAGCAGAGACTGACGTGAGCGACCAAATGATATAACTTTGCATTTGGACGTATTTAGGCTACAATAATTTTCCTTACAAAACTTATAAAGGCTATTTAATTCAGATTGAAATAATTGAGCAAATAATTTCATATCATCTGCATATAGAAGATATTTGCAGACAGGGAAGCTTTCGACAATATCATTGATATATAAAAAATAGCTACCTTGGGGTACACCTGACTTAGGTTCTATAAGGTATGAAGAATGTCTATTTATTCTCACTATTAATTTGTGGTTTATTAAAAAGGATTGCATCCACTCTAAGAGATTAGGGTGAAAACCTAGAGCCCCTAGTTTTTTTTATTATTATCATATGGTTGACTCCATAGAATGCCTTCGAGAAATCAGTATACCTTACATCAACTTCGAACGATTTTCTATTGAGTATAAAGTGAAGTTATTGAAACTTATTAAATTAGATACGGTAGATCTTTTATTCATAAAGCCATGCTGATGTTCGGATATTAAATTTCTTATAAGAGGAAAAATTTTATATTTAACTATGGCATCAAAAAGTTTAGGAATAATGTATAATTTAGTAATGGCTCGATAATTCTTAACATCATGCTTATCACCAGATTTAAAGATTGGAGTTATATAGGAGCGTTTCAAGCATTCAGGAAAATTGCCTGTCTATAAGGATAAATTCCAAATGTAACGCAATGGAAACACTAAGGGATGACTGCACTTTTTTAACAGAATAGGGCATATTGAGAAGGAGTCAGAGCAGTACGAGTCATCCAGCTCTGATATGCAACGTACTACATTATCGTCGTAAGCAACTAACGATCTCAAATGCAATGTCAAATTGATATCACACCTGGAAGAATTTAGGATTTCCACTGTGTTGTCGAATACATCTTCAAAGAAACGTTCAAAAAGATCACATGTGGATTGTGTGTCCGAAGCAACAAAGTCATTATAACACATTATCCTAGGGAAACCTGTTGTTGATTTTTTACTATTGATAAAGGACCAAAATACCTTGCTACCCTGCTTTATACTGGATTCCATGGAATTTATGAATTTGTTTAAAAAGACAACGATGAAGGAATTCTAATTCTCTACGTAACCCCTTGAAATTCATATAATCTGCTTCCACATTACTTTTTTTATCCTTTCTGTGTGCTTTGTTTTTTTTGCATTTTTTAGCCTTATCAAACCTTTATAGAACCACTTAGGATGTCTATGATTAAACTGCTTAACCCTAGGAACAAAAGCATCACAAGCTTCATAGAGTATGTATAAGAATTTTAAAATGCTACCTGGTAAATCTAACGTGCGGAAAATATTGGACCAATTAATTTCTCCTAAATAATTATTCATACAAGTAAAATCCGCTCTATAAAAATTAAATTTTAGAGAAATACCATTGTTACTTTCATTGTTAACCGGTGCAAGAGAATAAATATTGAAATCCACACATACTGGTTTATTAAGTAAATCGGTGCGAGCTAAAGGTTCTACCTCTGAGGCTACCGCATATACATACATTATTATCAATATTTGTTCAAGAAGGCATTTTTTTGGATTCTCCGGTATATAGCAAAAGCTAAAAAAAAAATTATTTGTTATTTCATCACACAACCCATCTGATTTTGAGTGAGAAGTTTTAAACCTTGGTTTTGACTCATCAACATGTCCCAAATAGCGAAATTGAATGACTTGAAAAACAAATGAAAAAAATAGAACAAAGAAAAGAACTCAAAAAATGAAAACAAAAAAAAAATTGGGAAAAATAGAAAAAAATTTAAAAACCAGATTAATTCAAAACCAATCGAACTTGTGTACACCCGCAGTAGGCTGAAAAAAGAAAAAGGAATAAGAAGAAGCATTTCGTGTTAGCAGAAAACCTTACACTCATCGGTACAGCTTGGTTTTCTACCTGTTGTAGACGCTTGAAACATGTCAAATTGATCTCTCATATAAACTGAGAAAAAATTCTGGGTGTGAATTATACGAAGCAAAAACTCCTATATTACACGAAGAAGGAAGAAATACAAATAGATATTACTCTTTGAGATGTTTTACCGGAGAAAACTTATATTTGTTCAAGAAGGCATTTTTTTGGATTCGCCGATGTATAGCAAAAGATAAAAAAATTGTTATTTCATCACACAACCCATTTGATTATTATCAATAAAAATTAAATCTAGAAATCTACCAAAAAAATTTGTGACATTATTAATTTGAACTAAATTAAGCGATAGGACTGAATCCATAAAGTAAGCCTCTAAAACCGAAGTTTCATTCGCCGCTAAGGTCTCCAAAAGCGAAAATTATATCCGATTCATGACAATTTGAGCACATCTCATATAATGCATCAATATGATTAGACGGAGGAATATAGCTGACACAGATTTAAGCCTTTATTGAGCCCATGATCACTAAGACCTGTAACTGTTCAACTGATAAATGTGATAAAATCAGCTGGCTATGAAGAGTAGACTTTACAGCAATTATGATACCACCACCCCTCGCGCGATTAGTTGGGGTATCATACCAGTCTCTTCTATAGACTATGTACACAGACTCATCAAATAATTCACTCGTATAAATTCCGAAGCAAAGCCATGTTTCAGTCAACACTATAATGTCAGAGGCATGTTCAAGCAGAGAAAGGTAAAACAGTTTCAACTTAGAGCGAAGCCTATTTATACTGCAGTAGAATATAGAGAAGTTTTAATCCTTAGATCGAGATATGGCATTATGTTTTACCACAGCTGATGTGTCAATTCCAATAATTGACAACTACGAAAAGACTACGCTCGCAAAATACAGTTTAATGAAATCTGTCATTTCCTATAATTGACTTTCGAACAAACTGCAATTAAGAGCGAGAATCCACGTATGCTGAAATAAAATATTCTGGTGGAGTGGAGCGGTGTAGCTTAGACGTGTATACGTTTATAAACTTCAATTTTAGTTCAATGATTTAAATTATGTTTACACGTATGTAACAAATAAAGGAAAATTAAATATGCAAAAAAATTATGTTTTACTCGAATTTATCCTTTCAATTATAACAAATTATGCTACGTTAATATTTAATACATACAAGGTAAAAAAAAAAGAACTTACCTTTCTGTGTATCTTAGCTATGTTATTTACTAATGGCTGAAAGTAAATAATGATTAGCACTCAATGTAGATCTAGTTTCCAATTATTATGTTGTTAAAACTTACTTAGTGGCATATTTTTTATACGATAAATAATTCCTTGAAATATCGATTGAATTGAGTTAAATAACTTGCTGAAATGAGGAAATTAATTAGTGAAAACCCAATCGTTCTTGTTAATTTCATACATGTATGCATGACCAACACCTGGCATGCATACACAATGAAACTTAACCCATTAACGCCCAGCGTTGCATATATGTAACAAAAATGTCCTATTCAGATTGCGTCACCATTCACTCTTCTACGAATTAAATTCTTTCTCTCTCATGCACATTCGAGTTTCAGAGCATTGTAGAATAACTGTAAAATATTTGTTTTTGTGTACACATATTTTGGAGCGATGATTTTTTGCATTCACTTTGTGTTTAGTCCGAGCGTAGTCAACATGTCAGCCCGATTTTCGTAAGTATTGCAATAACTTGAAAATATTTTATTAGGCGTTGAGTGAATTGTGTTTCCAAATAAATGATAAGTTGATAAAACTATAGTTATGACCATTACTGTAAAAACAATCGTAAAAGTATACCTTTCATGCGCTTGAAGTTGAATGTTGCATATATGTTACACTGGGCGGCAGCAATGTAAATCGGTTTTTTATCTTTTATTGTAATTTTAGAGGAATAACACTTCACGAAGCTATAGAATGGATAACTGAGGATGATACAATTGAATTGAGGAATATTTTTATTGATCCGCCCGATGCAGGAGTGATAACAGATGAAGATTCTGGAGCTGAAGATGACGCAGGAACGGTTGACAATCTTCCCAGACGACAACTTTGTACAAACTCTGAGGTCATTTTGTGTGCCTCAAATGTTGATGATGAAGACGTTTGTGAACAGGAAATAAATAGTGTACCAAATAAAAAAATAAAACGTACGCCAAAGCAGTGGAAAAACCAGGATTTGGAAACTACATCAAAAATATTCCCTGAATTTTCATACGATGACATAAGCGGTCTATCAATTGTAGAGATTGTGGAGAGATTCTTAGATAGCGACGTTGTGGAATTTTTGGTAAAGGAAACAAACAACTATGCCTGTTTCAAGAATGAACCTAATTTGAACGTCAGCCAAGAAGAAATTAGGGTTGTAATTGCAATTTTTATTTTATCTGGATATAACACAGTACCTTCAAAGCGCTGTTACTGGGAAGATGCACCAGATGTTCACAGCGAATTAGTATGCCAAGCTATGCGCCGTAACAGATTTTTAGATATATGTAGATTCCTTCACTGCGCCGACAATAATAGACCTAATTTGTCAGATAAAATGTGGAAATTGCGGCCATTTATAAACCTTATCAAACGATCATTCAAGAATAATTTCCATCCCGAGGAGCACATGAATTACGATGAAAGCATGATTGCATACTACGGACGTCACGGCTGTAAGCAGTTCATACGAGGCAAGCCCATTCGTTTTGGGTTCAAAGCTTGGTGTCTGAACACGAGTAGTTCTTTCTTACTCGACTTTGACATATATCAAGGTAAGGATCCCAATTCGAACGACCAATATGGAATAGATTACGGAAAAGCTTCTGCACCGCTCGTAAAAATGTTAGATAACCTTGAAGAAAATGTAAAAAAGCTGCCGTATCAGTTATATATGGATAATTTATTCACAGGAATGAAGCTGTTAACAGATTTAAAGTCACGTAATTATGGGGCAACTGGGACCATGAGAGAAAACCGTGTTCCAAAAGATAGTAAGCTTCCACATTCGAAAGAGTTAAAAAAGGAACCGAGGGCGACTTATCGTTTCAGGACAAGCAAAGACGAGGGAATTGTAATATGCAAATGGGTGGATAACTCTGTAGTCACAGTTGCCTCAACATCATTTGGCATCCATCCAATCGCAAATGTAGGAAGATATTCGAGAGAACAAAAAAAACGAATTGAAGTTGCTCGTCCTAATCTCATTGGCGAATACAATAAGCATATGGGAGGAACAGATCGAATGGACCAAAATATTGGATATTATCGTATTGGAATACGCAGTAAGAAATGGTGGTTTTCAATATTTACCTGGTTACTAGATGCTGCGATCACTAATGCATGGGTTCTAGCACGAAATTCAGGAAATAAAGTGAATCAAATAGATTTCAGGCGTTGTTTCGTCCAAACATACTTGGTTCGCTATAAGCATGCACCGAAGTTGGGAAGAAGGCCCCTAAAAATGGGAACTTTGGCAACCGAGAATGTAAAATCTGATGGAATAGGACATCTGGTGAAGTATATTGACGACGGAAAACGAAGAAGATGTGCAGGTAATCAGTGCAAGTCCATTTGTCGCACTATGTGCCTAAAGTGCAATGTGGGGCTCTGTATTGAGTGCTTTATCCCTTACCACACAAAGTAACTTTTATTTACATGTATTATTTGTTCTTTTGTTTTTTCCTTATATATTGTTTATGAATAAAGTTTTGTTTCAATAAATTGATTGTTTAATGTTTTAACCAACATAATACATATATCAAACACTTTTCAGACAGAAGAAAACCAAATTAATTTTTTTTATATGATTAACGCCCGACGTTGCATATACGCAACAGGCCAGATCTCAGCCAAAACGTAATAATTTTAAATTTTTTCATTAAATATTTGCTTTGTACTTCTAGAAGATTAAGACTTATAAAAATTTTGCACGTCAACCTCGAAACGAAAAGCTGGGCGTTAATGGGTTAACGCAAGTTGAGAAAAAATGAATAATGCGAGAATTTACCTTTAATATGATTTAAGAATTTCTTCCGAATAATTTTACACACAAAGTTATTAAAAAATCTTTGCTGCTTCACTAATGGCCTTGTAGAGAATGCCTCTGAAGTTCCTTGCTGAAAATTCTATTTCTTTTTCTTGCTTATGACACTTAAAAACTTGCAAATAGTGGCAAAAATGCTATGGCGTGTATTTGCACTTTGACAACTTTGAAAATAAAGAAGGAAGAATGAAGAATGAACCCCCTTTTTATAGAGAATTTTTTTCCGATTTCACATCCATAAAAATGAATTCTTGAATTTTCAGGCTTAATTTGACTACAATACATAATTTTTTGACATCTTTCCCATAGAAATCAGTATCAATTTCGCATAATTATGATAAGTTTGGCCAAATCTTCAACTGGCCACAGCTCCAAAAGAAAGGTTTCTAGGGTGGACGGTGGTATGTGAAACAATTTTTTTATCAGCTTACCTCAAGGAATCGCGTGGTATAGCGGAAGGTATCTTGTTCTGAATCATATCTCCAATATTCCTGAACCCTGATGTGAATAAATGAATGTAACTTTTGAACCACCCTATAGATTTATTTTATTCTTGGCTTATTAAATATTACTCTGTATATTTTAATTAATCATCTTTAAATTCTTCTCAAATATTTCCAAAATTTTAAAATTTTTACACACAAATTTCATAAATACCGTCATTTATTTCAAAAACTTTCTTCCGTGCAAGCTAAATTTATTGCTTCTTATTAATGCCTCTACTACCCTCTATCACCGGGAGAAAACCGCATGCCAATACCTGTACAGTATCAGTTGTCGATCTTATGTTTAAAAATGAACGCCGCTGTGAATTATTATCACGCTAAACACTTTATGCGGATAATAAGGAAGAATATAAGAGATGAAAATAATCCCTTTGATATTCCTGAGTCACGGTAAATAAAATTAATTAAAAACAAGTGCTTTAGTTGTTTACATTTTACCTTCTAGTTTCCGGAAATTGTATAGGTTTCCCCAACGCATCGCAATGGATTTCATTGAGGAATTAACATCATTTTTTATTGAAGCCACGAGAAGTGATGCTATTCCTTCCAGTATAAGAGTAACCTATCTCTTTTTATTGGTATGAAAGCTGTTGATGAAATCTTTTTTAGATTTTGTCAGCAATGAGTTTCTTTGCATCTGGATCCTACCAAAGACGTGTTGGGCAAGACTACCTAACATGCATCAGTCAATCAACTGTATCAAGGTTTATCAATGAAGTTGCAATGGAAATTAATAACAATTTGTCAGAGAAATATATCCGATTTCCTCAAACTCTTACAGAACAATTAATTGCGAAGCAAAAGTATTGCTGAAATATTCATTTTGTGATCATCTAATAAATTGGAGTTATTGCAGACTTCGTCAACCTAACAGATCCGTAAACTTTCCAGGTACCATACACTGAAAAAAGTTTACTTGGTCTATTTTCCAATGCACATACATCCACCTTTATTGGATTTTGCGCTAAATTTATATAAAATATCCTCAATATATTATTGTAGCCTTTCATTATAAATTATTGGGTTCGGCGAAATAATCATATAATTCAATTCTTTTTATAATTATAGTTTGCTTCCTAATGCACAGTGGAGGTGATTGAATGAGACACTTTTCACGTAATGTAAGTAGTTATATACGATATGCTCATTTTCTAAAGAACTATACAAATCACACCTACGACTATGTCCATGGAACGATTTTAATTTGTAATCTCAAATGGGCTGTAGGGCTATTTACATTATATACAAATATCTGTTTGTTCTTTTCTATATACTTATAATATATTCAGCGTGCGGATATATATATATATATATATATTAACTCTTCCTATGCGGGTTATTTCAATAAAAATGCGCATAGGACGTATCATCATATAGATAGATAGTAACCTTAAAATTTTAGAAATCTATAGCACGTTATCACTACTAAGATATCTTAAAAATATGTCCTATAAACATGTAACGCTTAAATTGATACAAAGCATCAGACTTTAAAAGGTACTGTAACAAATCTTGCAATTTGCATTTTGCACAAATACCTTTTACACAAATAAAATTTTTAATATAGGAAAGATCTGATTTAATCTCCCTTGAATTTAAAACTATAATGGAAGAGACCTTGGATATAAAACCACATCTTTACTAAAAATAAACCAAGGAAGAAAACTTTGGGAACAGCGAAAATTTTGATTAATCAAAAATTAAATATAATTCAACAGAAAATATTACGGATACAGCAGTAGTCAAAGAGTATTTTAGAGCTCTTTTACAAATAAATTAAATACATCGCCATATTTAAATAATTTCAACAAATTTAGTGTTAAGAGTTAAGTTTATTATTTTTCTTGTTTCATGTTCAGTAAGGAATTTGTTTTCGTTATGTTTTCATCATTAATTAATTTGTTTACCTATATCATTCTTATTATTAGTATTACAAAACAAATTAAATTCCACTTAATCAAAAATAATATAATAAACTCTGATATGTTTTGACGAATTTATATACCCCAGCTTGATGATGAAATCATAGGGTATAATACAGTCTGTCATTCCGTTTGTAACGCACAGAAATAATACCAGAGCAAAATAGATTGGGCACCCATACATAAAATTAAAATTTATTTTGAATTTTGCATTTCCGTGTGTTCGTCCGCACGATAACTCGTGAACGCTACTAATGGTGCGGAAATTTTTTACACGAGATTTTTTTAAAAACAAATAAATTAAGGTTCGAAAATGGGATAAATCGGGCAACCCGTTCTTCGTATTGGCATACAAAACTTTGGGGTTTCTTATATATTTGGACACGACGTAGAAGCTGGAATTTTTTGCACAGAGTTTTCATTAAAATAGTAAACGAAATTTTGAAAATTAACTAAGCTGGCAGCCCGTTCTTGGTGCTGCTGTACAGAACTTATGATATTCACTTTACTTAACTTTTATGCTCATATAGCATTAGTGGTCTTATTCACTACTCCTACTAAGATCAGTATCATAAGTTAAAAATATCTAATCATGGTTTGAGAATACTGAAAATGACAGCTCATTTTGATAAATCACCCGACTTTGATCGGCTACAAGAAAAATATCAAGTAAAGTGGAAGATGTTGATGTGAAATGAATAGGAAGAGAGTTTATTAAAGATAAATTATAAATCATTTCATGAATAGGATTGCCGCTATTTGTGTCATTCAACATGTTCACATTAAAGTCTTCTGCTATATTATAATATGTTGGTTAACATGACAGACATCTGCAAGAAATTTGTTAAGAGGACTAAATTCAGTTGAACGAGGAGGCCTGTACACAGAACCCAACAAGCATTTATCACTACCGGCAAATAAAAAATATATTCTAATTTAGCACCAGGATCAGAAGGAGGAACAATACGGCCACGCACAAAAAGATAGCTACTCCTCCACCAGTACGATTAAACCGATCGTTGCGAAAAAACTTATAACCAATAAGAGCAATAATCTCGTCGGTAATATGAGCCTTTAACTATGTTTCTGATATGCATATCACGTCTAATAAGGAAGCATTGAAAACCTCTTTAAACTCATCGATCTTCGGCAATATGTCCTGGGCGTTAAAGTGGCATATCCGTAAACCATTGTGTCTGTTGCACAAAACATTCAGCAAAATTCAAGAGTTATTTATGCCACCAGGAGCCAGAATAAGAGTAATTCATTATAACTCAACTACTAGCTGTTAAGAAACACATATATATAATATACATATCTAATAAACTAGTGAGCAGCGGAAATCAGGGTCAAGAACTGACTACATTCTGCATATAAATTAAAGAAAGTTATACACATAGAACTAGATAAATGATTAAAAATAATTAAACAATATTTAGCAAGTGCACTAGCAATAGAGTAAGTAGTAATAAAAGTTTCAAAAAAATACTTAAGCAGTACAATAAAGATTTCAATTCACAGTATCAATTAATAGTAACAAGAGAAAAAAATCATAAAATATTAATAGTACATTGCTTACTCGTATATATCTAGAAAGTTCATCATCATCATTTATAACTAAAAGGTCGCGAAGAAATTTATGTGAAAATTGTAAACGTAACAACATCATGCAGGTAGGTTGTCATTGCCATTGTTTATATCGATATTTATAGCCGTTGTAGCCGCGAATTTCCATTGTTTTTATGTATTAATTAATATCCGATAACATACCATTAAAATGAAATTCTTTTCGGATCTTATAAAATGGTTTCCATACGCCTTGGTGACCGTGTAGAAGTGCATCGTGGAAGTTATGTAGGATAGTCCCAATTTAGAACTTATCTTTCAAGATTCGTATTTTGCCTTTTATGCTAATTTCTTCTTTATTTGTTGCATCATCAGTCTCTTCGTCTAAACTGATGGGAGTCTCCTGTATGTACACTTCCAAAGTAGAAATCACCGTGGTTGTGAGATTCAATGGTGTGTCCTGTATTCGATGAGGCTAGTCTGATATTAACGGCACCTTAGATGAGCCCTGTTTGGCTTGCGATCGTGTGACAGCTAAGCAGTTGCCCTTGCTGTTTCCATGATCTTGAGTCGCGGAGCTTGCTAATTGTGCATTAAGAGGTGAAATACTGGACAGTATATCTGTATTGTATTATATTTGCCGTGCTTATATTCTATATTGAAATCATAGTCAATTTGAAAACGAGCTAGGCGCGAAGTGGGATCTTTTACCTTGAAGATTCCTTTTAAAGGTTTATGATACGTATAAACTGTAAATTTTCTTCCCAACAAGTAGTATCGAAAGTTTTTGACCGCCCATACAATGGCCAGGAGCCTTGCGTACTTCTCTCTGAGAGAGCACAGTTCCCAAGTCATCGTTACTGGCGGCAGTAGTTAGGTTGAACGGCTTAGAGAATTCAGAGTATAATAAAAGCAGAAGTGCAACTAAAGCTTTTTTTTAGTACACAAAAAGAATTCTGGCATTCCTCGGAGCAATTAAATTTTATAATTTTTCTCAGCAGTTGTTTAATTGAAGTTGCCATTTTGGAAAAATCGCGAATAAACTTCCTGTAATTATTGGCCAATCCCAAGAAAGATTGCACTTGTTTGACTCTTCTGGGAGTAGGAAAATCTTGGACGATTATAGTTTGAATAAGGTTAGGCAAGGCTTAGCAAACCAAAACGCCTTCATTTGAGCAAGCTGTCTTGACCAAAACCTCCGAACTTCTTTCGGAATCAAATCATTTTTCTTATTGCAATGTACATTAGTAAATTGTTCAGGGCTGCTCTCTTGGTGTGGGTCCTTTATGTGGTCAGCTATCGTAATCGGGGCAGACTTTTGTTCATCATACCCTGACTTGCCGAGATTGCGGGTTGCTCTTTGAGTATCCTTCCCACAATCCAACTTTACACTAGCGTTGTCACTTGAACTTTCTTCTGAATGCGTAGCAGTTTCTTCAAACGGCACTTCGAACTCTACTTTATTGATTTCCTTGCGTGGGAAAAGGAGTCGTTTTCTAGGACCTTCCATATTGAAATTTATTGAAGAAAGTAATTTTCTAATAATCCATCTTCTGGAATGTTAGTACTTGAACTTCTTACATTTAATTTATACAAGGTAAGTCTGATTTCACCACAAAAGTTCCTTTACAAGTCCGTAAAGTATTTTTTCGTCACATACTGAAATGATTCGAATTTGTTCTCTATTACTTACTTTGGTACCCGTCTTCAGTACGTTTTCCTTAATAAGAGTTAGCTGGGAGCCAGTATCTGTCAAATATTTTGTTTCACTCTTTTTACTTACATCTAACGCAACTTAACTACAGAGTCTTGAGGAGTTTGCCATTCAGAATTTCTTACTTCGTTAAGGCTCTTATTTATGTCTAAGGAAAATAGTGCCGATTGGGGTGGGCTCCGCAGTTAAATATTGCATAGCTTTGCCTCTCGCAGAAATCGCAAATGACGATTATCTGTCTTCCTTCCGAGGGTAGATCACTTACTCGCTTACAGCCACTTGCATCGTGACCCGCAATCTTACACCTTTGACAATAGATCGAGTTACCGGAGTTACCTGCAGTCTCTACTGAAATGATTTGGTTGTCCACACTTAAAGCAGGTAATGGGGGCTGAGTTTCGTCGGGGAGCACCATGTGCGGTACGTCTAGGATACTGGAGGCCTTCATATCGTATTCGGGTCTGGTGAATTCTGAAAAGTGTGAAAAAGGTCTATGGCTATTAAGCTTATTCCTGTTTATTTCGATTTGACCAGGGAGATTATTTACACCACCAAAAGGGAAGTAATTGGAGTTGACACCACCAAAAGAGAAGTTATTGGAGTTTACACCTCCGTAAATTCGATTTGGCGTTTCTTCCATAAAGCAAATGTCATGAATCCACATCACCTCCTCCACATTCATAACGCACATTCCAATAATTGCATTCTCTAATTATCCAAATGCATTATTCAATAGCCAAAAGGCAATATCTACATATGTATATCATTTCCACATATCACAAAAACCTAAAAATAAACCCAACATACTATTCATGATATCATGACAAGATCATTTCCAACATACAAAAACCTTAACCCATTAACACACTCAGAAACAGGTGTCTTATTTCAACATTCCTCGGGGCACCCGCTAGACAATCAAATAAAACGTCACCGCGAAGTAGCTACCGTTCATAAGAACGAAAACATGATATACGATCGCTTCTGAGTACTGACCGTCGGTCTAGTGCTCTTATGTAATCTAAAATTTGTTTATCATTTTCCATATGCTACTGGTGACCCTGAAAATTGTCTCTGATTGTTTTTGTCATTCTTAATTGTTTTTGTGATATCCCAATTGTTGACCGATTTTTGAAATTCGAGCGTTTCCGTTCAAGACGAAAAGCCAATTTTTAATTATTTTTCTGATTTTTGTTATTTGAGCGTTTCCGTTTAAACAAAAATCAGAATTGTGATTTTCAATTGTTTATTCGATTTTTGTCATTTGAGCGTTTTCCGTTTGGACAAAAATCGAAACATGTGCATACATATGGAATTGTCTACCCGACAATTCCCACAAAATAGGAAAGTGCATAATCGACCAATTCTGATTGGTTAAAGAATTGGTTCGATTTTGAATAAAAAGGCTGTTGAAGCGAAGCCAACGGAGAGAAGTTTTTTAAAGTTCAACCTGGAGAGTCCCCCTACCCAAGGTAAGGCCTCCAGTGTTTCCCAGTGATCAATTAATTTTGAAGAGTTTTATTTTTATCTTAAAAGTTTTTTCTACAAAGTACAAATTCCAAAAAGTTTTACTAAGTGTATTTATTCTAAATAGTTTGCAAGTGTATTAAAGTCTGTTAATGCGAATTATTCTGTGAAAACTATACCGAATAAACGATAAACGTTATTAAAAACAAAAAGGAGTTAAATTATTTGAAAAAGATTGTTGTACACCAAGTGGCGTGCAACAAAAACTGGTGGCAGCGGTGCAGATTTCGTAAAGGTTTGTAAGACCTACGAAACACCAACCTACAAATCTCGAGCAGCATTTAATGTGCTGGCCAGGAGAAATTCCCCCGATTGGAGCGAGCGACTCCATAGAATATATAAACCTCCACCTAGAAGAAGAAGATTCCCCTGAAGTCGAGCCAGACGAGGTAGTTAATTTGAGGATAGTCCAGGGATTTCAACTGATCCTCTCACATTTCGACATAGACGAACTTTTTCAACGCGGGATACACCGAAGAACGAGTAAATCGGGCGATGTCAAGAGCCCTCCAACGAGGAGAGCAACAACAAAATTAGTATAACAATTAAGTAAGTCTAGATAAATTCACATATTACAAATCTATATATATTAGACAAATTATTACCTACATATTATAAATTTATATGAGATTCAAACTATAATTTTTTTTTTAACAAATCCTTCTTATTTATTGTCGTATTTTCTCTTGATGGTTATAAAGTTTTTCTTTTTGTTGTATTTTCTCTTGACGGCGAAATCAATCTTTCGAATTTAGTGAAAACGTTTTATCAAGTGAAATCTTTTTTTTTGAGTGTTAAAGTGTACAAGTTCGTTTCTACTCCCAAAACTTCTCCAAATTTTTTCTCTCTTTGTCTCACTGGAAACTACGTTGAACTCCAAAAATTGAGGGAAATTCGCGCATATATTTTCACACTCGATCTTCAAAACATCGTGGTGTACGCGCAACCCTTTTACCAGGTCTCGTTACACATAGGAAGAAACGTACTCCTAAACAAAAACGAACAATGCCTGATGACACTACAGTACATTTAACTCTTGATCATGCCAAGAGTCTTATCCCAGAATTCGATGGGAATCCAGAGAATCTCCACAGGTTCTTAAACATATGCAGCCTATTCCAAAAACAAGGTACAGCCGAATCAGATAAAGCGCTATACCTCCATATTATAAAGGCTAAACTAATTGGCAAAGCATACGATGTCATCAAATATAATGACATTAATTCTTGGAAAGAATTGCAATCTGCTCTCCAAGAACAATTCATGGAAACCCGTTCTCGAATGTCTATTCAGAACGAAATTCTATCATTAAAACAGCTGCCTAAGGAAGACATTAAAGAATATGCTTTCCGAGCTCAAAATCTATTAGCTATCTACAACGACGCTACTTCAAGTCTGACAAATGAACAGACTTTAAAAAATCTTCTAATTGAGGAAAATAAAAAGATGGTTATCAGAGCTTTTGAAGATGGTTTAAGACATGACCATGTTCGTCTGCTAACCAAGGCTAAAAGTTACACCGACCTAAAAGATTCGACAAAATTTGCCATAGAGCAATCTGAAAGAAATGGTTCTTTCAACGAAAACAATTCACCCTGCTCTAAATGTCACAAAAAGGGTCATTCAGCTGACTCTTGTTTAACATCTAGAATTAGAGTGGAAAACAGGCTTATATGCGCATATTGTAAAACACCGAATCATCACATTAGTCAGTGTAGAAAAAGGTTATTTCAACAGCAATCTTTTGCTCAACCTTCCACTAGCTTCGCACAAAGAAGCCCTCAACATTTTCAATCCAATAGGATTCCTCAACAGCAGCAACCTATAAGAGCTCCAAATCTTCGACAAATAGATAGACAAGGCCAATACCCACAAGGAAATAGAGCTCTCCAATTCCAACCTACTAACTCATCACTTCCTACATATTCTCGTAATATTAGATCCGCAATTAAAAGTAGGAATCCAAAAGGTAACCCTGATATGCCACAATTTAATGCAAAAAGGGAAATTCCAAAAAACAGTCAGCGGCGAGACGAGATAGCGGAAACTCAATCTCGCCTAAATCAATTAATGATAACCGCCGATGTCCATCCGCAACCTCAAACTTAGAAGGAGAACTTTCTCTCTCCTTAATCGCCGATCGCCAATCGCTAGTTGTGACGATCGAGAATTCTATTACTGCGTTTAAAACTAGCACCTTTTTGATAGATACCGGAGCAGAAATATCGGTATTAAAAGCTACTAGGGCACTTGGGAATGCTATCGTCACTACTTCAAAAAGCATAGAGCTATCTTCTTTAGCAGGAACCCCCCTGCGTACGCTAGGAACTGCAGAATGCAATTTCTACATTAAAAATATGACTTTTAAGCATATTATACATATGGTCGATGGTAATTTACAATTAAAATATGACGGAATATTAGGTCATGATTTTTTAGACAAGTTTCTTTGCAAAATTAACTACGAAACTAAAACACTAATTCTTAAAATAAATAACGTGTCCCCTGACGACACAGAAATACAAAATTCAATTCCTGGAATAGTATCGAACAGTGAGTACGGAGGTTTGAAAGACCCAAGCTCCGAGCTATTTCCAGTTAGATCTGACGCAAGGTGTGGAGGTTTGAAAGACCCAAGCCAACACGTCAGACCAAATCCGAAAAATGTCTCAAAAGAAGACAAAGTACAAAATAAAAAAGCAAAGAAATCGAATAAAGGCAAGTGCGATGCTGACGAGATAAATATACCAGCACGTACACAGGTAATAGCTAGGATAGCCATGAATAAAAGAGGTACCTTTTTCTGCGAACACAAAGAATTGGAATCAGGAGTGATAATTGGGAATACGCTTATAAAACCAGACAAAAATGGTCAAGCGAATATTCTTATCCTCAATTCCAATCAAACTGATGTTCATATTAGGAAAACGGACATAAGACCACACCTACATGAAATTAATAAATTTAATATTATAAAACTAAATCCTCAAAGGGATCCTATCCAAGAAAGGCTTGCTAGACTCGCATCCGAGCTAGACCTTTCACACTGCAATGCTGAAGAGTTCAGATCCATTTTAGATATATGCCGTAAGTACAACGACATATTCTACTTGGAAGGAGACTCCCTGACATTCACAGATGCAGCGACGCATAACATTCCTATCCTACCTGGAAAACCTATCGTAAATGTCAAACCATATAGATTACCTGAAGCTCAGCGTGAAGAAATTAACAATCAAATTAATAAAATGTTAGAAGACGAAATCATTAGTCCCAGTTCAAGCCCTTGAAACTCACCCCTATTATTAGTTCCTAAAAAACCAGATGCCGATGGCAATAAAAGATGGAGAGTAGTCGTTGATTTCAGACGTCTCAACGATATAACTGTGGGAGACGCATTTCCATTGCCAAACATAACGGACATCTTAGATCAATTGGGAAAAGCCAAATATTTTAGCACGTTGGACTTAGCCAACGGCTTTCACCAGATACCCATGAGTGAAAGCGACAAGGAAAAAACTGCATTTAGTACACCTTATGGTCATTACCACTATAACCGTATGCCATTTGGTCTAAAGCGAGCTCCAGCCACTTTTCAAAGGCTGATGAATAATATTTTAGTCGGTCTCCAGGGCATAGAATGCTTTGTTTATATGGACGACATTATTATATACGGGTACAATCTGATAGAACACAACTCTAGACTCCAGAATGTTTTTGACAGGCTTCGAGAACATAATCTCAAGCTACAACCCGAGAAATGTCACTTTCTCAGTAAGCAGATAGCCTATCTGGGTCATCTTATAACCAAAAACGGAGTATCACCAGATCCCGCTAAGCTCGAAGCAGTTACCAATTATCCTATTCCAAAAAAGGAGAAAGACGTAAAATCCTTCTTAGGATTTGTCGGCTATTATAGGCGTTTCATTCCAAACTTTGCAAAGCTAGCCAAACCTTTAACAGCTCTTTTAAAAAAGGATGCTACTTTCAAATGGGATGCTTTTTGCGATGAAGCTTTCCAATCGTTAAAGAAAAAATTGATCAAGGCTCCGATATTACAATTCCCATGTTTCGATAAAGAATTTTTAGTGACTTCAGACGCAAGCGACTACGCTGTAGGTAGTGTATTGTCTCAAGGAAAAATCGGTGAAGATAAACCCATCTGTTTTGCAAGTAGAACTCTCAATCAGGCCGAGACGAGGTATTCCACCATAGAAAAGGAATTATTAGCGATAATTTTTGCCGTCGAGCAATTTCGCCCTTATCTGTACGGTCGGAAGTTCACTATCATCACAGATCATAAGCCCCTCACGTGGCTCATGAACCTGAAAGACCCCACTTCTCGCCTAATGAGGTGGAGAATAAGGTTAGAAGAGTATGATTACAAAATCATATACAAACCAGGAAAAGCAAATCTAAATGCCGACGCACTCAGCCGTGCGATCCCTGATAAAAGTAAAGCTATACAGGTGGTAACTAGAAGTCAAAATAAGGTTCAAATCGAATTCCCAAAGGAAACAAATAATAATCCTACATCGACTTATGTAGAAGAAAACACGAAAGATCTTCTAGAGACTCGTGATATTAAGAAAAAATACTTCTTATTGCCAATTCATAACTCCATACAGGAAAATTCATTAAGTACGTATTTACCCGATAACTACGTAATACCCCTAGGAGAAGCTATTGAATTTAACAAAGGCAAAATTTCTTACATTGTTGGACGCGCTCCTATACCTATCAGAAATGAAACTGATCGAAATCAAATAATAAAAATTTTTCAACAATTTAAGGCCTACTCAAAGAACGAGAAAACTATTTCTATAGCCATACCAATCACCGATAATACTAGTTATCGCGAACTAAAGTTTCTGTGTTCTAAAGAATTTGAAAAGTCAGGCACTAGACCAATTTTCTTTCTTAATAAGGTAATTAAACTAACGGACCCTGAAGATATAGCTCAAGTAATAAAAGAGCATCATATCTCTCCGTTAGGCGGTCATCAAGGTGAAGCCAAAACTATAAGCAAAATAAAAAGAATCTACAATTGGCAAGGCATGTTCAAAGATATTAGAGACTACATTAAGAAGTGTCCCTCCTGCCAGAAAAATAAGTGTAGCAAAAACAAAATAATGCCTACGAAAATAACCACAACTAGTAATAAACCCTTTGAAAAAATATTCTTAGATATAGTAGGACCATTACCCACTAGTTATTTGGATAACAAATATATACTTACGTTCCAAGATGATCTGACGAAATTTTCAGATGCCGTACCCTTACCAAATGCCGAAGCGCACACTGTAGCAGAACAGTTTACGAAACAAATCATATGTAAACACGGTCTACCTGAAACGATCTTAACTGATCAAGGAACCAATTTCTTAAGTTCGACATTTAATGAAGTATGTAAACTACTGAAAATTCATAAGCTACAAACCACTCCTTATCACCCAGAAACAAACGGAGCTTTAGAACGAAGCCACCGAACCTTAGCTGAATATCTTCGACACTATGTGTCAACAGATCCACTTACATGGGATACTTGGATCCCCTACGCTATGTTCGTTTACAACAATTCTGTTCATTCAAGCACAGGCTACACGCCGCATAACTTATTATTTGGATTCCATGCCGAAATCCCAACGTCATTGAAAAAAAAATCCTGAAGTTGCGTATAATTACGACAATTATGCCAGCGAACTAAAAGCCAGACTTCAACATTCTCATAAGATTGCTAGGGAAAATCTTATAAGAAATAAAGAAAAATCCAAGACATATTATGACCAATCATCCAAACCCAAAAATTTTGTAATAGGCGATAAAGTCTTAATTAAAAATCATACCCGAAAAAATAAGTTATCACCGCTATGGGAAGGACCATACGATATAATAGAGACTCCTTCGTCCGAAAACTCTATCGTCAGAATTAAAAACAAAAATAAACGAATTCATAATAACCATTTGAAGTTATTCGTCGACTAATCACGAACTATTCATCCGTTTTTTCCATAGGTCAGGATGATCGGACCAATTATATTCTTCGCATTATTATGCACAACGACGAGCGCTACAAACGTCACGATTTTCGATTCTACCCCGGGTATCTATTTTGAAGAATTCGGAACAGTTCATCTATACAGTAACTCTTGGAAATTAGTAACGTATTATAATTTAGATAATTTTTACACAGAACTAGATTACTTAAAAATCCAAGCTAGTAATATAGAAAATCTCTGTCTCAGTACAATTAACAAATCACATTCAAACCACTGTGAAGCGCAGATTAATATGCAAAAGGTGTTGTTGAGCGAAATAGATCAGATTGACGAAATCCTAGAACCAAAACATTTAAGGTCACGTAGAGCTTTGTTAAATATTGTCGGAAGTATAAGCAAAAATTTGTTCGGAACGTTGAACGAAGAAGATGCCAAGCACTACGACGAACAAATACAACTCCTAAAAGCAAACGAAGATCATCTTTTGGAACTATTAAAGTCTCAAACCCTAATCGTCGACAAAACTGTCAACGTGTTCAATAAAACTTCGTCCCAAATCCAAAAAGAATTCGGAAATATAAAAAGGCAACTCGCTAAAATCTCTCAAGTCGTCAATAATTTAACCTTTCAAATAAATGATAACCTCATAGAACTAGAACTAGAAAATGCCATTACCATTACAACACTCTCCCTTATGAGATACCAAAACACACAAAAGGCTATTTTGGAAATGTTGCTTGACATTAAACATGGAACATCAAATCCCCTTATGATAACTCCCTATCAACTCGAACATACCCTTACCATCATCAGGAAAAATCTTCCATCGGGAACGACATTACCTGTCCCCGTTACACCAAACTTACTCATTGATTTGTATAGAGTTAGCCAAACGAGTACTAATAAGATAAACAATCAAATTATTATTGAAACTAAAATCCCTCTACCTTCAAGTACTCAATTCCAAGTGTATAAAATTATACCATTCCCGATTGCCGTGAATGACTCCTTTGTTTATATCAAACCTACTACCGAATTTCTATTAGTCACTCTGAATCGAGAAAAACACTATCCTATGAATCACGAAGATTTTCATCAATGTCTACAAAATGTTCCTCACCATTATATATGTCAGACGACTCACCCAATCTTCAATCTTAATTCTAGAGATAACCAATGCGAAATGGAATTGCTAAAACATACCCAAGATCTCCCGCCTTCTTGTACGTTAAATACCCTAAAAGGCTCTTCCTTATGGATACAATTGGCAAATCCTAACAAATGGCTCTACAGTCTCAGATCACCCCTCACTTTAGATAATATATGCAATGGCGAAATTAAACCACTAACCTTAAAAGGTACCGGAATTTTAGAAATTCGACCCACCTGCTATATTCGAAGCGACTTTCAAACACTTTACGGACATTCTGAAGGAACAACAACACTTGATAAATTTTATTTGCCATCAATTAATCTAACTAATATCACATCCTTGATGGAAAGAATTAATCTAAATGTACCACAAGAGATTACGATAAGAAACAATAATCATCAAGAACTTTTTGATATCAGCGAGGACATTAAATCTCTTAGAAGTAAAGAACAAACTAAATTAAAAAACGTCACCCCACACGACGTTCATCATTATCTACTCATATACTGTTTAGTAGCAATAGCTTCTATTATTATTATATTAAGAGTAATTAAGTACTATATCAAGAAAAAACATGTAATCTCAGAAACCACTGAAAATGAATTAAGTCAGGCTAATGTTGAACTAGAATCCTCTCCTAGGAACATACCTCTGACTAGAACTGTTAATTAAAAACGAAAAAGAAAAAGGGAACATTTAATTTAGGTTCTTTTGTTCTAGTAATATAAGCCAATTACCTTTTTTTTTTTTCAATACATATATAAATTTTATTATTCAAAATACTAAATTTATCTCAATAAATCAAATATTTTCATCATATAAGTATCTCAACTAATAAGAAAAACTAATACCTACATATAATTTTTTGTATCAAACCCTAGATATAGGCTATATAATAAGGTATTATAGTCATAAAATGTAAGCACATACATATATCACTTACCTATATAATTTGAAAACAAAAATAATTATAATACCTATATTTAGATTGTAATTTGTCAAAAACTCTAATCAAATATTGTAACTTTCAACGGCGGAGCATCAACATCCATTCCAACAAAAATTTTCTAATTCTTTTCAAGAAATACAAAATTTCTCTTTAGGGGGAAGGTGTCATGAATCCACATCACCTCCTCCACATTCATAACGCACATTCCAATAATTGCATTCTCTAATTATCCAAATGCATTATTCAATAGCCAAAAGGCAATATCTACATATGTATATCATTTCCACATATCACAAAAACCTAAAAATAAACCCAACATACTATTCATGATATCATGACAAGATCATTTCCAACATACAAAAACCTTAACCCATTAACACACTCAGAAACAGGTGTCTTATTTCAACATTCCTCGGGGCACCCGCTAGACAATCAAATAAACACGTCACCGCGAAGTAGCTACCGTTCATAAGAACGAAAACATGATATACGATCCCTTCTGAGTACTGACCGTCGGTCTAGTGCTCTTATGTAATCTAAAATTTGTTTATCATTTTCCATATGCTACTGGTGACCCTGAAAATTGTCTCTGATTGTTTTTGTCATTCTTAATTGTTTTTGTGATATCCCAATTGTTGACCGATTTTTGAAATTCGAGCGTTTCCGTTCAAGACGAAAAGCCAATTTTTAATTATTTTTCTGATTTTTGTTATTTGAGCGTTTCCGTTTAAACAAAAATCAGAATTGTGATTTTCAATTGTTTATTCGATTTTTGTCATTTGAGCGTTTTCCGTTTGGACAAAAATCGAAACATGTGCATACATATGGAATTGTCTACCCGACAATTCCCACAAAATAGGAAAGTGCATAATCGACCAATTCTGATTGGTTAAAGAATAGGTTCGATTTTGAATAAAAAGGCTGTTGAAGCGAAGCCAACGGAGAGAAGTTTTTTAAAGTTCAACCTGGAGAGTCCCCCTACCCAAGGTAAGGCCTCCAGTGTTTCCCAGTGATCAATTAATTTTGAAGAGTTTTATTTTTATCTTAAAAGTTTTTTCTACAAAGTACAAATTCCAAAAAGTTTTACTAAGTGTATTTATTCTAAATAGTTTGCAAGTGTATTAAAGTCTGTTAATGCGAATTATTCTGTGAAAACTATACCGAATAAACGATAAACGTTATTAAAAACAAAAAGGAGTTAAATTATTTGAAAAAGATTGTTGTACACCAAGTGGCGTGCAACACAAACCTTTTTTATTAAATCTAAAAGTTTGAACTATGTGCAGGCAGACATATTGCTAAGCATCATGCATAACAATCCTGTTCTAAACACTACTGTGGCCATATTTCGATATTCTTTTATCATTGGTTCTGGATCGGTTTTGCATTTTTGTCCCAAGTTTAGTTCGCATTCTTCTAGACGTTGTTTTACGAGTTGACCAAACTGCCTCACAGTTTCTCCATTGAGGTGGCTACAGCTTTGCATGTCTTGGGTGAGATCTGCTAAAGTTTTACAGGGAAAGTATTAGGCCGTTAAGGTCTCCTACAATTCCTTCCATGCTTTAAAACTGGTATTCTTGCAAATCTCATAAGAAATTTTGCACAAATTTAGTTTGGGGAGAAATATAGGAAAACTGCTTTCTCATCTTCATCCAATGAATAGCAATACGACTGTGAAGCATTCAGAAATACATGTAAGTCGGATCTGCTGTTGAAGATGGCTCACCGGAAAATATTGGCACTATTTTATTTTTTTGTATCTAAGATAATAGACGTTGGTTCACAATGCTAAGACTGGTGCTGTTATTGGCGGTAGACATTGTTCCTGAAAGAGCTGGAGTTTGTGTTATTTCGGAAGATGGAGAAGTTACTTGGAAGTGTTCCAAGTCAATGAAAAGATCTTGGATTTTCTGAACCAACTCCTTAGTTAGTTTCACAGAATGCCTTAATCTGGTCTTCCATTTTTCCAGCTGTTTTGAAGAGGAGATCTGTAGCTGTGGTTGAATGGACTGCATTTATGAAAGGAATTGGCTGGGCTGAATTTATGAAGATTTCGACAAAGCTCGTAGTGGGAGTAGGAAGTTTCGCTATTCTTTTACCTGATCGCAGTACTGTTTGCTCAAACGGTTCAATATCAACTAGAAGAAAACTTACTTACAAGGTAACTATATATGTGCTTACTTTATTTTTCTAGTCTGCAGGCTGCTTTATTTCTTAACAACTTTACTTCTTCCTCGATCCGTGTATTTGTATAGGCTACTGGCTGCTCCATTCCTTAACAGTTTTTACTTCTTTCCCACTCCTTCTATTCTAAAACGCTGCAGGTGTCTCTATCTTCTGACAAGTTCACTTATTCCTTGATCCTTGTATTTGGTTCGGCTGCTGACAGTTCTATTTCTCACCAGCTTTCACATCTTCCTCATTTCTTGTGTGTTTATGGGCTTCTATTTCTTGGCAGGCCTCAGTTCTTCCTCAATTTTTATATTTTAATAAAATGGTGGCCACTCTATTTATTGTTTACACTGCTTTTACTTCTTTTGCATTTGTAGATCGTAAATAGCCTCGTTCTCGCCTTAAGGTAGATTTGGATTCGGATATAGCGCCTTTAATACCATTTATAGTATTATTAGACGTATAGAACTTGAATTCTATTTCAACACTATCTTAGTTACTCCGAATCCTATCGGCTGCACCAAATGTGGTAGGATGTTTTGTCCACTACTAAAAAATGGAATGTGGTGGCTTTGTCTACAATCCAAGATTCCATTTTAAATTTATCTATCCAAAATAACAACAATTCACGTTATAATTTACTTATTTATCTTGCTGTCTCTAACAAATCTGTTTTACTAATTATTTTATCTATATTGAGCAATTCAAAAACCGATAACTAATTTATTTATCCGGTCGTCAATTAACTTTATTACTAAGCGCTTGTAACTTATTTGTTTTTCTTGTCTTCAATTTACTCTACAACTCAGAAACCGACTCGACTAACTACTCTTAAAAGCTGCACTTTTGCTGGTGTACTAAATATTAATTAGTTCTAGATTCTAGAAATGCAGAATCGGCTACTCATAATTCTGTGCCACATATTTATTCTTTTCGCAATTAAGTTGATTATACTTCCTACTGCAGTTTTTTTACCTTCGACGTAGGTCATTATTGCAAAGTTAAATCACTCCGCAATAAATTTGATCAGCCACTAGGCCATTTCTTACCCTAGATGAAATCTATAATAATAATATAATATTAAAAGTTGTTTTGATTTTTGCCTGTCCGTCCGTCTGTCCGTCCGTCCGGCCGCGCGCACGGTAACTCGAGAACGCGTTCACTTAGAAAGCTGAAATTTTGTACACGGATTTTAAAAAGAAAGTAAAATTGAATTCGAAAATGAGACATATCGTGGGGTTGCTATACAAAAATTTCGCTTTTCACTGTATATTTGTACATTGAATGAGAACGCGTCAACATAGTGAGCTGAAATTGGATACATGTTGTTTTTACAGTAATAACAAATAAAATTTCAAAAATTGAATAATTCGGGAAACATCTTCTTGGTATTGCCACATAAAAATTTAGGCTTTTTACATATACATACTGTGAAAACAATCAGTCCAAGACATTTTCATTGTACTAAAAACTTTTTCGGAATATGAAATCATATAAAATTGGTTATAATCAGTCCTTCTCTCCAATGAACCGTTCTAGACATATACGCGTGTTTCAGATAAGGATGTTATCCTTGCAGGAGGTGAAGGGGAATTCGAGAAACGAAAAAAATTGTATGGATAATTTTCAATTCTCCCAACGGTTTTCGAGGAATTCGACTTAAAAAGATTTTCCAAAATCAAAGTGCAGGGTTTTGCATTTTTGCTTATAACTTTGAAGCTACGCAACGTTGCATAGAGATCTAACACACATTTTAAAGCAGACAAATAATTCTTGAATTGATGTAGTTTTGAAGATAATTGTTGAGATATAAAAACTTAAATTCAGACTTTTTGCACGAAATATCACTATTTTTGTACTAAAAGTCCAATAACTCGGAAATTTCTCCGAATTTTTTTTTTATTTTATTACATTAAATAAAGCCTAATTTTGTCTTCTTTTAGCTGCTTTGTGTTTCATCACTTTATCTTTGTCTATTCAAAAGCTACCGAACTTAACATGTTGGCTTTGTTTCTAATGCTTAATCCAAAGTTTCAAAGCAAACGCAAAAATTAAAAAAAAGAAAGATTTAAATTTTTCATGATATACAATTTATTATTAATTTTCTCATATAGCTTACTTCCTAACTATATTTCTCCATACAAACTAAAAAAACAACTTAGACTAATTTTCAAAGTTTTCAAAATTACCCCCGTCTGACTGCAGACATTACAAAGACCTTTTTCTTATGGACTTCATTATGTCAGTCGTTTCCAACTGTTCTCTTATTTTATTTCCTGCGTCCTCAATGCGATATACCAACTCCTCTTTGGTACTCACTTCCTTTTGGTAGATAATTTCTTTCATTTGTCCCCATAATTAAAAATCCAGGGGTGCAAGATCTGGTGACCTGAGAGGCAAATTAATAGGACCCAATCTGCCAATCCATCTATTGGGAAAGTTGTGGTTTAACCACAGTCTAACGCCTTTCCACAGTAACTTGGAGCACCGTCATGTTGATACTACATATTCCTCCATATTGACAACGGAATACTTTCGAGTTCATCGCGAATTGTGGTTTCCAGAAAATTTAAATAACTTTCGCTATCAGGGAGAATACAAGGACCGATGAGTCTCTTCCGGATTATTCCTGTCCATACATTGACAGATAATCTGTGCTGGATTGAAAATGTTCTTATCTTTCTAGGGTTCTCTTCAGCCCATGTATGGAGATTGTGAAAATTAAGACATCCAGTTTTTGTAAACTGGATCTCATTTGTCCAGATTATCTTTTCAAGAAACGTATAATCATCGAAGTTCCGTTCAAGAATCGAGTTGCAAAAGTCCCTCCGCTTTTCAAATCAGGCGGAAGCAGGTCTTGACTGGAGTAAAATGATATGGTCGTTGATTTTCATCCCTTAATAACCTCCATGCAGACGTTGTTGAAATACCGGTGCTAAGAGCAATCCGGCTAATACTTGTTTCAGGATTTTCTGTTTCAAGTTCCATTACCCGGTCCCTCATATCTTGAACAAACCTGGTTCTGGACCGATCTCTTCAATGTTCAAAGAGAGTTCGTTCTCTTGCTCTTCGATATTATGCAGCGAAAACTCTGCGATCAGTGCAATATTACAATAATTCATTTTTGTGAATACATAAAATTTTAGATAAACATGGAACGTAAGGGTCGCGCGATAGGTTTGGTAACTTTTGAGTAGACAAAGATAGAGGGATGAAACAAAAAGGAGCTAAAAGGAGATAAAATTAGATTTTTTCTAAGGTTATAAAATGAAAAAAAATTTAACAGAAATTTCCGAGTTATTGGACTTTTAGTACAAAAAAAGTGATATTTCGTGCAAAAAGTCTGAATTTAAGTTTTTATATCTCAACAACTATCTTCAAAACTACATCAATTCAAGAATTATTTGTCTGCTTTAAAATGTGTGTTAGATCTCTATGCAACGTTGCGTAGCTTCAAAGTTATAAGCAAAAATGCAAAACCCTGTACTTTGATTTTGGAATATCTTTTTAAGTCGAATTCCTCGAAAACAATTTTTTTCGTTTCTCGAGCTTCCCTATCACGTCCAGCAAGGATGACATCCTTATCCGAAACACCCTGTATATGCGAAAATCCACTTAAAAAGTCAAACTTGTATAGATCGGCGACCATGCGAAATTTTATACCGGCATTCATCTAGGGTATCATACGAATTGATCTTAGACCTATTCTAGCTTTTTTACTTGTTTTGTTTATACTAATCGGGCATTGATCGGTGGACTTAAAACGTTCTTTTATTTTCTTGTATTTATTTATCTTTGCAATTATTATGAGTGCAAAAATAAGATACGTACATATGTAGATGATGATCTAATTATACAACAAATTCTATGTCAATCCGTGGAAAGGTTTTAATAACTTTGTGATGCTATCTGCCCTAGAAGAATTTTTACCTTCAAATATCTTGATTAAGGTGGAAACGCTGGCAAGGTCTGAAAAGATACTTAAGTCATCCCAGTTTAATGAAGTGGTTGTGGATTTGAAAAATTTTGTCCTTGGTACCTTCTGCCTATGAAGCCTTCTGTAACTGAAAATACAGTATATACTAGCCCGAAAATATGCATCGCTCAGAGACGAATTAGCCCTGAGAGAAGATCGGAAATTGGTTGTACAGTTTGTTGTTGTTTTTACTTGGCCTCTTGTCATGGTGTGACATGACAATGGTTCATGATATGTGCAAGGGTGATTGAGCCGGAACTGAATTGTTGACTGTTTACCTTGGCAGCCTTAATGGACATCGAGGGGCTTTTGACAGGGCCACCCCCGAGTCGCTATGTGAGGTAGCTCGTCGACATGGCATTGATCGCACTGTAGTGCTGTATGTATATCGACCAAATGTTTAACGACGGTACTTAACTGTGGAGGTGGGCGGCCGAAATTCTCTCAGTATGCTGGTGGAGACAGGCTGCGTGCAAGGTGACACGGTGCAGAAAAACGTGGGACTCTCATGTGAAAAATATGCGGATGACATACCTCTGCTCATTGCTAGGCACAACATGATTGCTGCCTGTGCCTTCATGCAACGAGGCCTCAATATTGTTGAGGACTGGTGCACCCGTCATGATATGACTTTTAACCCAACAAAAACCAGCCTGGTGCTCTTCTCGAGAAAACATAAACTTGGGTAATTTGTTCTTCCAAAGCTATTTGGACACAATCTGCTCTATGGCAACAAGTGTTAGCCTCAATTTTGGATGTCCAGAATAAACTTCTCTTTTTGGACTCGAGATAACCTCAAATTATTGGGTAGCCAGAATTAACTTCTATCTTAGAATTTAATTAACCTCAAATCAACCTCCGTGTTATGTTTTCTTTTGTGATTTGTTATCTTTTTAGTTCTATTCCCTCGTTTTCCTTTTTTCAATTGAAACACTATAATAATTTCCTCTTCTAGAAATCTTTCCCTATTTTTTGGCAGATGTATCTATTATTTTTTCATTACATTCAACGGTCTAATCAGTATATTTTCTTGTATTAGAAAATTCACCAAGCAATCGCCGATCCGTTTTCCTTCTCCATTTTTTGATTTTATTTAATATAATCGCCTTACCGCTTTTCTATTTTCTTTACTAGAACATTATTTCTCTTTAATTTTTTCGTCCGTTCCGATACCACGAAATGTTCAAAACCAACTTTTCCTTGATCACTTTAACCGCGGTCACGTGCCGCGGTTCAGGGTAGAAAGTCCTTAATTTGCATGTCTACCCTGAGAAAATTTTAATATTAATTCTGGACTTGACTAAACTTGTCCAGAATATTTTTCGATGTACGGTGACTTGAAAAAATTTAACTTAATGTTTTTATAAACCTCAGCTACCGTACCGTCATTTGAAATCGCAGCACGCATGTACATGTAATGAATTTATGCGGCGCGCATTTCTTATCGCAAAAGCTCTTCTTCGTAATTCATATGTGCGTATGTACATACATATTGTTATTTTCGCGACAAATCGTACTGAAGGTACGATTTGCCTTGTCATATATTTTTAAATTAATTATTTCTACTGAAAAACTAGTTTTGGTAATTATTTCTATTAAAACGACTTGGTTGAAAACTGAAAACTTTGCTTTTCCCAAGTCTTTTTTATGGGAATATTTTTATGAAATGTATAGAATGTGAAGAAAATTGCAGATTATAACATACATCACCCTAGCAAACCATATTTTTCATCAAATTCCCACGCTTGGGAATTTCAAGGTCTATTGAGGAACGCCCGCAGCAATTCCCACGCTTGGACTATTTCCAAAGCCGACAACGAACACCTGCAACAACTTCTCACGTTTCTGGATATTTTATGTGGCGTGGCTTCTCACGGTCCTCATATAAAAGACGAGTGTTCAACTAGATAAAGTTATTCATTTCTGAACATTGGACTGATCAGCACCCTAGGGTCTCCTCTAAAAATTCGAATAAGTGTTATTTTTATATATTAGTAAATGTTTACTAAGAGTTTTTATGTAGTAAAGAGTTTTATTTGCGCTTTCGCTACAATTTGGCGCCCAACATAGTGCACGGAAAAAGTAAAATCCTCACCACGAAGAAGACACTGAGCCTGCCCCTGCGGAGAAGCCTTCGTCTGCAACCCGCAATGACCATTCAAATGTCGTCGGAGCATACAACAATTAATTGCTACCCTACGGACAGAAAACATAATACCAGTGGCAGCCAATCACAATGGAAGTTTCTCCAATTGCTCCGCCCGTTTTAGCGAAACATGTTCAAGAGCAAAAGTTGAAGAATTTATTGTAGCAGCAACAGTATACAAGGCAATCGAAAGTATAATCAATGTCAGTGGTATACTTGGGCTTCTCCTCCTACTGCAAGACATCGCAGATACTTGGTTGCAAGGCATCAAGACCAAATCGACAACTTCGGAACAGGCATCAATTCTACTACGAAATGCTTTTCCACCCCAGAAATCCACTTATCAGGTCTACATGGAAATTATTGAAGCTAAGCAGCACGATGGCATGCCAAGATATCTGTTCATATGTGGAAAACGAGCCCTCCAATCGGAATTTCCACCCAACCCCCATACCGAAGCCCAGAAATGGACCTAATTTTCGGCTTGCTAAGTCTAAAAATTTGACAGCACGTATCTCGCAACGAATTCGACACATTTCCAGAACTATTGGATCAAGATAGGATAATCGAGAGGAACAGCCAAGAAAAATACGCGGGAAAGAAAGCTGAGTCCGCCCGAAGCATCCAAAGCAGCCAAACTACTAAAAAAAACTTAAATGCGAGTTTTGCAATACCTTTGGACACAATATAGAGGTCTGTACCAAACGACAAAATACCTTTATAAATACACCAACGGGAACCAGAACATCTAGATATGCCTGAATCACTTATTATGGTTGTAGCCACCCCAGCTCAGTCGGTAGCCAGTGCCCAAGATGCAACAAGCCCACAGAGCCAGAAAATGTGAACTTCTGCTCCATAGACACCAAAGGCATCCAGCTTCGCTACCGACCGGTAGTAGAAATATCAGTAAACGGCATCCTCGGATGCGGTTTCATTGACACAGCAGCCATAGTGGGCTTGGCCAGCTCTCAACTGTACCAAGAGCTTATAAGACAAGGATGCAGCGTTCAAACTCACAAAACGAAGATCATTTTGGTTGACGACATCAGAAGACTCCAAGATGTTTTGTTAGTACAAACTAACATCCGTTTAAAGGAATGAGAATTCTGACTCACATTCATGGTGTTGCCTGCATCCACGGACAACAAAACACTGTTAGGTTTCGACTTCATAGAAGACGCCAACATCGTAATCAATTTACCACAAAGGTTTTTGTACTTTGCTGACAACCAAAAAAAAAAAGTTCGATCCTTGGCAGAAAGAAGACAATAACCTGCATATAATCCAAACAACTGACGTTTCTCTCGACCAGTGACACCGGAAATTCCTTACGATGTCCCCAACATCTTTCATCTACCATGCTCGCCTGGAAATAAGACTGCTAACTCCAGTAAGTGCAATTCCATACACACCCTAAAAGAAACGAACAGGAGATTTCTCTAAGTTCTACGTGGCTAGAAACTTTGACGACATGGAGCTACCCGAGTTCAGTACCGAAGGCCCGTCTCAACAGAGTAATGACGAACCAAGCCTCACCGATACAGAGCGCTCTCAGCTTGATAAATTGCTTGTTGACAACGCTGATTTATTTATTTCAAGAGGTTCACCAGCAAAATTCGTCGATCATACTTGACAACTATCCACTACCGAGAACCGACTACCTCCTACATTCAGCACAGAGGACAAATTATATGTCAACCATTGACCTGTACGCTGTATATTGGCAGTTAAAAGTTCGCGGCGAAGATAATGATAAGACCGCATTCATCACACCATTCGGATTATACATGTTTTGAAGGATACCTTTCGGACTTCGTTATGCGGCATCCACCTTCCAAGAATGATGGCCCGCCTCCAAACAAAGTGCAGCAGTGTGAAAAGTCTGACGTACCTAGATGATCTAATTCTATCATCATTATTCGAACAATATTTAAAGAACCTAGACGAAGTCTTTGATATACTGAGGAAGTCCCGACTACGATTCAATAGGGAAAAATATAAGTTATGTTGTCACGAAATTAATTTTTTGGTCATATCATTGGAGAGAGTGGTATAAGCGTCGACCAGAAAAAGATGGACGTAATCTTAGAGAGGCAGCCACCAAAAACCCTGAAATAGTTGATAGCTTTTCTTCAGATGTGTTCATATTACCATCGTTTGGTGCCCAATTTCGCAGAAGTACCGAAACCTCTATCATCTCTAACAAAGAAGAATGTTCCATGGGAATGGTCAGGAAGTCAATAGGTTTCTTTCGATGAGCTAAAAAGACGCTTAACCTCTTCACCAATACTCCGCCAGGCAGATGTAACTAAATCCCAGGCACGCCGAGCGGATGCAAGCAGCTACGCAATCGGCGCTATCCTATTGCAAGAGGAGGGCACTAACGAAGAGCCTGTAGAGTATGCAGCTCAAGGACGCAGACCTATCAAAAATCATCGGCTGCTTCGAGAAAAGTTCTCTAGATGAAAACTACGCCAGATGGGCATCCAAAGAATTTATAACGAGCAACGGAGTTTTATATAGATACTCGCCCCAGAAACCGAAGACGCCCAACTGGTTGTACCCGCGCATGAGCGCGAAGGCATATTGCAAGCTTTCCATGACGCTCCAACGGCTGGTCACTATGGTATCGAGCGAACCATTCAACGTCTCCAGAGAGCTATTACTGGATGGGGATGCGCAACTATATAAGCCAATACGTGAGGAATTGTAGTGAATGCCAACGTTACAATACGAGCAACTTAAAGCCATGAGGTTTACTACAATCACATCCACCAAATTAACGTTTAGAAGCCCGCTTCCCAAAACATCAAATTGAAAAAAATGGATACTGATTGTCGAAGACTTAGCCAGTAGATGGGTGGAACTTTTCTTGCTTAAGGAATCTACTGCAACAGCTTGCGGAATTATTTTGATTCAGAAGTCTTTCTTCTGTATGCCCTGCCCAGGCGAATCATCAGTGACAACGGTACGCAATTCGTTAACCCTATCAATGCAGCACGTCCATTGTTTCAACGTTAAATAAAATTTTACTCCAGTCTACCATCAAGAAAGGAACCCCGTCGAACCGAAAAATCATGAACTAAAGTCAAGGTTAAGCATACTAGTTGGGAACGAGCACAACACCTGGGATGGAAAACTACCATCAGCTAGGTTCGCTATGAACACGGCAAGATGTCAAGGAACCGGTTACTCCGCAGCTTACATTAGAAAGCTTAGGACAACTCAAGAAGTCATCGGTAATACCTCACACGTGGCGATATCGGGAAATTTTATAGCAGAGCTGATGCCCTACCTACAACGCCTCACAGCAAGCCTGAAGGATGCTCAAGAAACAACAGACAAACAGCAGGACAGACGGAAGACTTACGCTGACGCAAAACGATGTCTCGCACCAAACTTCCACCCATGAGATCTCGTTTGGGTTACGGTCCAATTTCGAAGTCAAGCAGCACGCCGCATAACAGCTAAATTCTTCCCTACAAAGGGCCAACTAGCTCCAGGCAGGATCCTAGAAACATTCTCGGCACCCATCATGTATCAGCACTTATCCTACACTTATAGGGTCAAGTAATCCACACAATCCCTATTTGCCCTATACGTAAAAGGGGTCGTTCGAAGAAGAAGTAAGAGCCCCCATATCGACAATATCGCGCCTCCTCATCGGGACGAATCTCGAGGACAGAAGGGAGACTATAACAAATAGCATCCTAACAAACCCTATTTTTCGTCAAATTCCCACGCTTGGGCGATATTTTAAAGTCTTTGGAGAAACGCCCGCGGCAATTCCTACGCTTGGACTATTTTTAAACAACGAACATCTGCAACAAGTTCTCATGCTTCCGGATATTTTTTGTGTCGTGGCTTTCTCACGGCCCTCATTTGCGCTTTAGCTACATGATGTAATTTTCTTCACCCATTAGAGAGATAAGCTAATCATGTTTTAAGCATGACTAGCTTATTGAAAATATATGATTTAAGTATATATTTTATTGCCCTTTTTCAGGTATATTTTTAGATATATTTTACATATGCAATTATCCTTCCCCCTGAGAAAAAGAGAATTATTCTTTGAAGAGGAATATTCCTCAGGGGAAGTTGTTGTTTGTGCTATTTTAGGGGCTCGGGTCTTGGTCGGTTTTCGGTTGGGCATACAAAATTGTTGTTTGTATATATGAATATATAATAATTTCTGATTTTAATATTATTATTTATTTTTTTGGTAGTTGTAACCTGGTAAAACTTTTCCTTATACTCTGTTTCTTTATTTTCTAGATTTCTAAATGGTTAAGTTTACTTGTTTCTGCTATTATTAATCAGGTTTAGACACTGTTTCATTTTTATATGATTTTGTTATGTTTTTACCTACTTCGAATGCATCCTTTCTTTAGTTTTATTATTTTATCTTCTCTATTTTTAATTCTATGTAGTTTATTTATAATATAATGTTTATCTAGTGATATATATTTTCGTATTTATTTATTTATTTATGTCTACTGTTAAGGTATTTTTCTTTAATTTTACTACTTTATCTATTTATTTTTGTGTTTAAATCTAATGCATTTTAATTTTATTTTGTTATTCCATGCATTTTTTTGGTTTACTTGATTTTTTTTTCTGTTACTTCTACTGTTCAAGTAGGTACGCTGTTTTATACCTTATTTTCCTTTATATACGTTGGTAATTTATATCTTCAGTTATGCGTGTTTTTATTCCTTTATGTTTACTTTCAAATTTCAAATTTCAATTTACATGCATTTAGTTATTCTAACTTCTTTTGTTATGTAATTTTAATACATTTTTTCTTTGACACTTCAGGTCTGCTTTATTTTTCTTTTTATTTCTGTTACAATTTATTTTGTTATCTATTTATATGTTTTGTATGTAACCAGGTCCAGTTTTTGTTGTTAAGTTTTACATTGATCAAGTGACTTATGTTGACAGTGCCAGTAACGCACAAAACTGACCTGGTCTTAGGAAGCGATTTCGTTCGTTTTAAAGTGGTGGGGCAGCGTGCGTTGACTCTTCTATAGGAATTCCATTTTTCGAAATTTCTTTGTTACCTTGTGGGTGACTCGCCTGTTGTCTCATCCTGGTGACAATAGGGTGAAGATATTTCGCTTCCACTACAATCATTATGGCCAGAGCTACTAGGCTCGTTAATGATATAGAGGTCGAGGACAGGATTGGGCTTGTCTGCTAGATACCTTGTAATTGTATTGGTCTAGTTTACTTTGTATATCTTCCAGCGAATGTGTGCCAGTATAAACTGAGTTACGTAAGTCCTCTCCTGTTATAATCTCAATTTGTACCACACTTTTGTTTTGCGATTTGAGTAATATTTCGGTCAGATTCAGGTTGAGTAAAGAATGATTTCGCACAGGAAACTGATTCGGCTGAACCATTTTTAGTGGATATTTACCTTGACCTTCATATTTACGCACTTTTTTGGTTATTTAGATCTGACATGGTTGTATCATGTCTATTATTCCCTGTCCTTCCAATTTTGCGATCACAAAGTGATCTGGACAGGTATAAAACATCGTTAAGGTGATAAACGGATTTAGTCACGCATTTCACTTGTTTAAATTTATCAACATGTCCTTTGAGGGAGCTTGTCCTCTAAACCTGCAACTAGCCGCTTCCTTTAAAGGGTTATATAATATGATTTCTTGGAAACAGAGTAGGAAATTTATGTCAACCTGGCTCGTATGCAAAATGTGTTTGTTATCCAAAATATGGTTTTAAGCAGTTATTATGTACCGTTACTATACGTTTAGCATTCTTTATAATGGTGCTCACATCACTCAACAATACTGTCCTGTGCGGCTCATGAGGCGCATCAGGTACAGATGAGATAATCATTTCGGCTCATTCAAAAACTCGCAGAAAATGTACGAAAAAAGAAACTCAGGGCCGCCAACAACTTTCCACCTTTGTTAGATAGGCGTTAAGATACCAAACACAGTTCTGCACTACTTTCTTCCGCATCCCAATAGAAAGTCAGTGAACTTCTTATTAGGCATATCAAGAACCAATTTCGTACACCTCCAGGTGCTCAAATGTGCCCACCGCTACTCATGCTTCGCACGCATATTTTAAGTAAGACTTCAAGCATTTTTAAGAAGGTAAGTTTGCTAATGATTGTTAATTTCATTTCTCTTATATTACGAGTTGTTTCAGTTATTTTGTAGGAACAATTCTTTAAATGAATAAAAAGTATTTCAAATTAACTTTTATCAAGTAGCGCCAAAAATTCAAATTTTTTCCATCGAGTTGGAATTCATGGAAATATGTTTATTATTACAATCATGATGAAATTTCAAATATGTATGTACGTGTGATTTCTGAAATTTTCAGATATTCCTTCGGTACCCACCTATAACCAAAAATTTTTTTCTATGGCTATGAATAAAATTTCAATAATTTTCAAATTGAATCCGATAAAAAAAAGCCGCGGTAACGAAGTGAGTGCGAAGTCGAAGCAGCCATATACAAAATTCATATCAACTGTGAATTGCTGATGTATTACCATCCGTTCGCAGCCATCTACTGCTACCGTAATCTCATCTGCTTTCAGGAACTTTTCCAACTTATTTGATTTAAATGTAAAAGTCCAAGAGAAATGAAAGGATCCGGAAGAAAAACACTTTTTACTCCATCACGACAAATTGAGTAAAATCAATTTTAAACAAGGGAAGTTTCGTTAGTCCCATTGTTTATATGATTTATTGATTTTTTTTTGTTGAGAATCCAGATGTACTTCTTTGTTATAAAATGATTTCTTGAATTTGAGCTTTCATTTAAATTAAAGATTTGAGGAACTTTTCAAATTTATTCCCGCCATATAATTTTTCACACCGAAATAAAAGAAGGAGGTAATTTAATTCTTTTTTATGTAGGTAGATAATGATTTATTCATTTATTAAATTTATTATTTTGCGAGCCACCATTGATTAAGTACTGTTTTAGTTGACTTTAATATTTTTGGCTTACAGACATGCTATAATATGGATGTTTAAGCTCTTGTCTATGCCAAATATAAAAGTAAACTAATTTATTGAAATAAACTGGGTGAACATTAGGTAGATCACATCTGAACTTTATGCGGTCTAAGTATGGCTATCAGGCTGGTTGTCCTAATGCGCCTAATGAAAGTAATGGAACATTACAAATATTGCAGTGCAGCCTATTTAATTGGTGAATACTTATTCCAAACACTTGGACAAATCTCTAGATTCTGTTAATTAACAGCTTTTTCGCTGCAACTCAGGGCAGCCAGATCTTCTATTAATACTGGATATGAAACTTGGAATGGTCAAGATTTTCTAAAACATAAAACACTTAAGGACTCTGGCATTTCCAATAGGAAATATGTCTCCTTATTCATGCTATTCGTTGGCCTAAGATGCAAAGGGCTTCAGTAGCATAACCAAAAATTTACACGAGTAAACAAAATTCTGTAATTCCTCATTATTTGATTAAGCATTCTTAAATTTTCCGGAAAAGATTTTTTTTTTTATATTAATATGAATAGGTACTTGTGCCAAAAATCAAAAACGCTTAAGGTCGCTTTCATATTGTCGAGCGGTGAGCGGTGTGCGATGAGCTGTGAGAGGTAAAACACAGCTCAGCCAGGCTGTCGCTACGACAGTTTTCACATTGAAGAGCGTTGAGCTGTGTCGCCGAGCGGTGTATTTACAGCTCAGCTGCACTGAGCGGTGAGCGGTGGCTGTGCGCGTTGCCCATTACTTGTGGTGTAATTTAGTGTTATATAAAGTCTTTGCTCTGGACTTATTGGCTTTTTGAAGTTTGTCTCTGCAGGGGATTTGTAAGTTTTATTAAAATGTAATCGAAAGTTTCAGTTGACATTCGTAGAAATTCAAAAAATTGCTCAACATTTCTGGGAAGATCTTCATATTATATGTTGAATTCACGACTAAAATCTGTTTTTATTTATTTTGCAAATTACTAGTCTTTTCCGTTTTCTTGCTAAAATCAATCTCTTTAACCGTAAATTATCGAGTAATAAAATTTTTCTCAAAGCCTTGACACCATTATGCGGTAAAAGTTACGATGCAACTAAAATCTAAAGCGGATAAATGTGAAAGCTTCGCCGCATATCGCGCATTGCTCAACGGTCACAACCCATCGCTCACCACTCACCGCTCGCTCATCAATCTGTGGGCGGCCTAAGTGTGCTCATCAGGCAAGAAACGCAATTGGAACTTTTATGCCAGCTTGAACTTTACTTTTACCTGAATCAGGTACACGGCAAGAAATTACAGATCTGCCAGTGTAACTTCGCATTCTTCCTATTTAATTAACACTCTTTTGCAAGTTAATTATATAATTTTCCTTTGTTCTGAAAACTGAAGTTTGTTTCTTCGTTATGCTATATAGTGAGTGTTACCTTTAGACGCCTTTCAAAAGCTGTAAAAGTACTTAGCTTTTCGAAAACCCTAAAAGCTAGTTCAAAGCAAGGTTGTCCCGTAAAATAAGTTCCAATATAAAATATGCCATTTTTCCCCTTCCGGTGTTTTGATTATTAGGCCTTCAGATTCCACAGATTTTATTTCTACTGTAAATATAGTCGCAAACCGATGGCTGTGGGTTATCTGCTCGTTTTAGTAGTCAACGAGTCCTATTTCTAGAAAATGCACCAAAATTTCGATTATCAGAAGTGGATAATCCTCTAGATTATGCATGTAACTTGCACTCGCTGGCCGTGGTGTGGTACAATTGTTTCAGCGGGAGTTACACAATTATTCCACTTGGGTGTATGGTGCGATGTCGCAGGAGCCCCACCCTGGGGAAAACTCACGTGTGACGCTTCGGTTTGTCAGGTAGTAGTACTGGCCTTATTCTTTGTGAAAATAGTTTTGTGGTGAAATACACACTTTCTCCTTCTTTGACTTTTAGTCATTTCTTTTATTAATTCTTAGGCAACACTATCTTTGACGAGTCACAAAGTCGACCAGAGCATGCCACACCCAGTCTACAATCTAATGTAGTTGAAAAAAAAACTTCTAGCTTGTTCTGCTTCTTTTTTTACACACGTTTCTTATTCTCTCAACTTCTTTTAGTATACCCGATAACATCTATGTGTGAATAGCTCCTGTAGTGAGGCCACATTTACTTATTGCATTACATTGCTCTAATTTTCACAGGTTAAGTTTTTCCTATCTAAAAGTTTCTTTTATTTATACAGGTTAAGTTTTTCTTATCTAATTACATTTTGCTTCCTCGTTTTCTACAGGTTAAGTTTTCATGATTTAATCACATTTCAGTATTTCTATTTTTTACAGTTCTTCTAATCTTTTTAAGTTTTTTAAATATTTAATTACATTTCATTTCTTTGTTTTGTACTTTAATATCTGTCTTATAGTTTATTCTTATTTCAATAAATGCCAACAGTTTCCTTTCTTCTTGGTCTAATACAGGTCACAGTATTTTGCTGATCCTTACTGTACTAGTAAGAAAATATCTCTTTCATCTTTACTTTTACTTTAATTCAGGCCAGAGAATTTCTTTGTCGAATGCAATTGACAGTTTGCATTGCGTAAGATTGGTAAAATTCACCATGTCTCAAAATTATTTATTGGGTTTTATCTTCGATACCTGTCAAACGCGTGATTATATCTAATTTTTTAATTCTTTCAAAAAATTCTTTCGTCTAAAATTACTTTATTGATTCTTGTTTTCCATGTCTGTCAAACCATTTTACATTAAAACTGGAACTCAGTGTCAAAATTATGTACTTACTGATTTTAATTTAATTTACAATATTATAGTGATTCCACGTCTAGGCACAATACTAGCAAAATGATAACCCTTCGTGCTCCTCCGTATAGGTTGGCCGTTTGTAGAATCAACTTGAGTTGTTTATCTGAGTTCGACTAGATTTAAAGAATTGTAGTGTCAGATAGGGGCTGGAATGGAAACGAGTCTGTACTTAGGTTTTAAGGCTCTGCTATGGCTCAATGTCTGTTTGTTGATACTGAACAGCTGACCGATTAAGTGGCAAGTTCTGATAAACCACTTGTTTGCACAACCTGTCAGGAAACGGTGCCCGTAAATAACATTTAAATAATCATATGCGACAGGCTCCTATCAATATTCCATTCTGTTGTAGTGTGTGCAATAATCCTCCATGAGAAAATTGGAGATATTCCCATTCGGCCCATTAAGAAAAAGTTTTGTACACCTGCAAGTACTCAGGTTTGCCTATCTTTGCTGATGCTCGAGGTAGCAACGCCTAAGGCTTGTTCCGGTACGAGGAACGGAGAATCAGAGCCAGCCCTAGCAAAAAATCAGGCCTTTCTTTCCCCATAATCCCCATGTGACCAGGAACCCACAGAAGGGACACCTTGTTGTGGATACACAACTTATCCACAGACGACCTGCAATCCCCCAGCAACTTAGATGTTAAACGAGGACCTTCCCTTTGATACTAAGGGCTAACTTCGCTTCCATTGATATGGCCAAGACTTCAGCCTGGAAGACAGCCTTGTGTCTACCAAGTGAGTACTCCATCCCAATATCAGGCACATGAAAGTACACACCCGACCCAACTCCCTCATTAGTGAGAGAGCCGTCGGTGAAAATTTTTAGAGCGGACTGCGGAAGGCTCGATAAGGCACTTTCCTCAGTCCACGATTCCCTTACAGGAAAGCTGATAGAGAAACGACGCCCGAAATGAAGCTCCGGTACTATCGCGTTACTATTTCTATTCGATCATTGAGTCTTTGAAAATACATATAACTCCTTCTTTTTCTTTCAACATTTTTAACACTTGGGCGTTTATCTTCCATTTCCTGAACGTATTCGCTACAAAAATTAGTTTTTTCAGCATCCGCTTGTTTCCAAAACTCTTTACGAATTGTACTGCGAACATCATTGGTAAATTTCTTGGAACTTAGGAATAACAAGAATAATGACATGGGGGTCGCAATACTCATTTTGGAAAATTTTCCCTTGGTTGCTTATATATTCTCCTCCTTTTTCTCTTTTATTTGTACACATGTACAAATCCACTTATCTCTTCCTTTTCCTTTCGCAAAACTTCATATAAATATTAGAGGCTCTTCACCATCTAGCATTAAGATATACTTAAGCCGTTTTCACATCGAAGGACGAAAACGAAAACGCTGAACTGAAAAACTCGTTTTTCTACCTCCAAGGGTGAATATTTCCAATTAAACTAATTTTAAAACTTTATAAATTTCTTAGTCTTTGATTTTTCAAAAGAAATTATTGATTTCTTACGTTGTTTCCCGAGAAAAGTATGTTTCAATATTTTCGTTGAATTTTCGGTCAGAAAGTGAACAATTTGGCATGCACATACATTAAACCAATACTTATCTTGTGTGACTATGAAATCGCATATCCATAAGAAAATTCTTATAAGCGGGGATAGACAATAAAGCAATATTAAATGAGTTCTTTCAAGACAAATGTAAGATGACAAGATATTGGATATACGACAAATCAAGATCTATTATTAAGGAATATGTTATGTAGAATCAGTATAATAAACTCAAATACAATAAAACAATAACCTTAACCAAGTATCTTAATTTACATAGAAAAAAATCGTATATTCCAAATACCTATTTGGATTTACAACAAAGCAATATTGTAATTCTATTAAATTGGGTGATGTACGATAAACATCATAGTAGATATCCGGAAAAATATAAGCAATTTTATAAAACGGGATGTATTTAATAATTTTGTGATATACGACATCCCAATATTCCGGCGACAACCTGTCCCTAAGTAATATAATATAAGTAATCGATTTCTTTCTTATTTTCAATTATAATTTTAAAATTTTTGATTCGTCTCCCCTAGACAAAATATTTTGGATCCACCTTTGATGCCAAGGGAAGCTGAGGCGCACAACGGTGGCGATCATCACCACCAGATCCAGACTATCATCTCAGAGGGTGGTTTGTGTACGGTCCCACCAGGATTCGATGTGTGTAGTCCCTTTCGGTACTATTTTAAAGGCACAAGAGGCGCGACTCGTTCCATACACTCTACTTCCAGCGAGCTAGCGTTCCGCCTTGTCCGCAAGCTACCACATAATGGCCTGTAAGCCTCGGCTGACAGATTGAACTTCACGTTTAAACCACTTCTCTCAGTCTCATTAGCTACCATAACACACAGCGCGCAAAGTGGGGCTCTCCACAGTTACACTTAAGTAGTCAACATACCCCTATCACATGTGTCTGAGACACCGACGATACTGCCGACTGGGAGTAATTAATTTTTGCCCATTAATGGATTAAGGAGAGGATGTGGCTGTTTTTAGATTTAGGTTCATTGCTTTCGAGACATTAGAATTCCCTTACAAGAACGGATCACTTCCATACAATTGATATGAAAGTATTTTTAGCCTCGTTCCGTTTCGTTTCGGTTGCGCTCTGATCCGTTAGATTCTTATATGGTGTTATTTCTATCATGTGTCCTGGCCGAAAATATTCATTAGTGCTAGTACTATACTGCCATTTATCTCTATATACTTTTCAAAGCGTTTCTCCAGTTGAGAAATTATTTTAATGCATGTCGTCATACATATCACTGAAAGCAGCATTCCGCAGTAACAAACGATATTTCATCTGTGTCATTTTTTGGAAATGGTAATGGCGCCTCTTTGAGAAAGGTACGGATACCTTCGAGTGTTTTTGTCACCCGTTTCTATCCAGAAACGATGAGTGAGGACATTCTGGAGTATCGGAAGTTCAAAAACATTGCAGCAGATTGTATTTCTTGTCAAAAGATTGGAAAATTCTCTAAACCTTTGTTTTGGCTGTCTCAGCTGGTGTGCAGAATAGGTTATTGCATCCTGCATTTTAGTCCTCTGGCGGTTTTACTAAATTATTTATGTAAGAGAAGAACATGTACGTATGTATTTTAAATTCCAGTGCCGTGTCAGTGAACACTCAGTCTGCTCCGATCTACCGATTAATAAAGACGTAGCAATAAGGCTTTGGAGTTTCATTGCAATCCCTATAAAATCAAGCACGTCTCGCAGCCGGTTCTTTTTCGAGCTACATTATTTAGAAACTACTCAATCTATTAGTGGAACTAAACAACGAAAATAAAAATGAATATCAACCCACGTGCCACATAGAACTAACGTAAATTTAAAGTGCTACAAAGAAAAATACTTAATGACTAATGTAAAAAAAAAAAAGTCTACGAATATATCCTGAAGTAGCTTAAAAAAACGCGCAATTTATAATTTAAAAATGGGAAAATATTATCTCTTTCTACTGAAAAATCAACCATAAAATAAAGGAGCGCATAACGGCGTTGAACAGCAGTATGTACCATGGCAAATATTTCTTTATTTCAAGCAATAAGAGCAGTATAGTGGTACAGCTGTATAATCATGTTTACGTAAATTAATGTCAACAACACCTAAACCAAGTGAAACTTATGATAACGTCAGCAAAGTCAGTGTCGCTCAGAAATCTGTACAAGTGCTGGTAGGCAAAAACAAACGTCCAGCAATGAACAACATAAAAAAAAGTATCCAGTTTGAATTTAGAAAGGAATTTAACTGAAAATTGACGCAAATTTAAGCAAGGATATGAAATAAGTGAAGTTGCTGCTAAATTAGAAACAAAAGATGAAAAAATCAAAATAGCAACATTTCTAAATGCTGTAGGTGAAGAAGCGCTGGACCTATATCAATAGTTTTTAAAGCCTTTGAGGATTATTGTTCACCGAAAAAAAAAAAAGAAATATCGTGTATGAACGTTTTTTGTTTTACAAAACAAATCAACATCAGGATGAACCACTTGATCTCTTTGTAAAAGATCTGAAAAAAATAGTGAAATCTTGTGACTTTGATGTTAAAGAGGAAAGTAATACGTGATTATATTGTCTTTGGTATCTACAATGAAACACTGCAACAGAAGCTGCAATGTTCAGAGGATCTGGATCTAAAGAATACTATTGAATATTGTAAGGCTCTAGAGACCCCGGCTGATGCCAACCAAAATATAATCAAAAGCAGCTCAGTTGACGTACTTGCAACCAAAGCAGCCTCGCATCGAAATATAAGTGACCGCCAGGCATGCAATAATTGAAAAATTATGCCCAGTGGAAGGAAAATCATCACAGGAGCCGCTCTAATACTAGGAATATTTATTACTCAACAAAGAAGTGTGATCGACGTAATTTGTTACATGCTCCACGTGAATGTCCTGCCTTCGGAAGAAAGCGCGACCTATGTAAACAATGGAATCATTATGCTATAATGAGTCAACGGAAGTCAGTTAAATCCGTAGATTGTCAAAAGGAGGAACGTGAGTCTTCAGATGGTGATAATGTTTTTATTCACACATTAAACAAACTGACATTCAGTAATATTAAAGAAATCTGTAAAGTAAATATAATCATTTATTGCTAAAGGTACCTAAATTCTGGAATAAAACTATAATTATACAAAACAGGAAAGCTGAGTTCAATTTAGACACGGCATAAACACTAGAGCTCTCATTACGAAATTAGAACCAAAACCGAGAGCTACTAAAACAAAACTCGTATTAGAATCATATGGTGGTAGCACAATTTTTCCTGCAGGTACGCATGTACGTGCAAATCCTCAAAAAACCAAAGCTGTAGAGCAGAGTTTGCTGTTACTGAAAATAACATAACTCCATTGTTGGGTTTACAAACTTGCTTAGAGCTCTTTTTTCATTAGCAGAGTTAATAGTGTTATACTTTAACCTAAAATAAAGATGATTTTATCAAGCAAAATAAAGATATTTTTCAAAGTATATGTAAATTCAAAAATAGTTTTAAAATAGAAATAAAAAAAAAAAGATTGAATCCTCCTAGAACAGTGCCATTAAAGATTAGAAACGTTAAAGAAACTTGAACAATTAAAAATAATAAGTAAGGTGACACAAGCACGTGAATAGGTAATTATGGAGAAAAAGGAGGGCTGTCTACGAATTTGTTTATATCCAAATATTTAAATTATCAATTGGTTAAACTTTAGAATGAAACTAACTGGTAATTCTGTTTTTGGGGTGCTAGATTTAATAAACGGATTCCGGCATATTGAACTAGATACAGAAAGTCAGTTCCAGAGAATGCCGTTTGGGTTAAGTTAAGTATAGCTAATTAAGAAGCCTTCGGTGATATTGAAGGAGTCATCGTCTACATTAATGATATCCTAATAGAGGGGAAATTGAAGAGTGAATATGACGCAACCTTTTAAAAGTAATAACCAGAGCAAGAGAACTTGGTGTTCGTTTTAATGATAAAAAAATACTATACCGTGTTTATGAAGTAAAGTATTTAGGACAAGCATTATTATCCGCGCGGGTATCGCGCAAAATCAGGGTCATTGTAGTATTAGAAGATCCCCGCAGTAAACAAGAACTGCAGAAATTCTTAGGTTTCTATCCAATTTGTCGGAAATAACAGCTGATGTATGATAATTGCTGAAAAAAATTCTTCTTTTCAGTGGTCACAACAACACTACAATACGTTAATGATATCAAACAAATCGCAAGTGCTACTATTCTACAATATTAGGATGTTAATATACCAATAGTGATTGAAACTGATGCGTCGAAACGTGAGTTAAGATGTTGCCTTTCTTAAGACAACAAACCAGTCGTTTTTGCCACTAGAAGTCTGTCTGAGGTAGAATGTCCTTATGCATAGATAGAGAAGGAGTTTCTTCCGATCGTTTTCGCATGCAAACGTTTTCATCATTATATATACGGTCGTAAACTGACAATATTCACTGACCACAAACCACTAATTTGCATTATTTAAAAGGACATATTTGAAATCTCATCATCCATATGGCAAAGGATGAGACGTCGCTAGCTAAATTATGATTTTAAATTAGCACACACGCCAGGAAGAAATCGTTTTCTAGCAGATTATTTGTCCCTAGACTATGTGAAAACCGGAAGCACATAAGAACAAAAGTAACTTTCAGAAGCTGTTCTTTCAATTAATGTATCCTACTACAAATTAAGTTTGCTTAAAGAAGAAACGAACTAGTACCGTAAACGCAATGAAGTGTCTTCTTCCTTCATTATAAATGTGCTAGATTTGGCATATAATTTAAATGTGGAGTACCTGCCGATTTGAAAAATTAAAAGAAGAAATGCAAAGAAATGCAAATTACAAACCTCATTTGTAAATTGTTAAATTGAAAAATTAAATAAATAAAAACAAAGCTTAACGCGTTGATTCGATCCATGTCGCTTTTTTAATGTCATAAGTATATCAAAACCAATTTGACACGACAGTACAACTTAATAAAAGAAATGGCTGTGTGTCTGCAGTTTATAATGAAACAATATAGACTAGTGAGTCGTTACTTATTTCTTCATTAACAGCGCCGTGTGTTTAGGACAAAAGACCAATGTCTGAAAATACTACTAAATTATATTCACAATGGCTGGCCCCCTATCAAATCAAAAGTAACTGAAGATGACTCTAAAATATATTTTAAAGTAAAGAGGAGCAAATTAGTAGAGAATGGCGCACTATTTTTTGACGACGGTATCATAATTAATAGACCTATGCGTGCAGATTTTCTAGGACAACTTCACGAATCTCATATCTGAAATTCAGAAATTCAACTTCGTGCTAAAGATATAGCATACTGGCACTCCATAAATCATAACATAGAAAAACACGTAGCAAAATGCTCATAAAAATGCAATGTTAATATTATTCAACATGAAATACCCAGAATTCCATTTTTTGAAGCAATGGCAAGGCACATCTTATAACGGTCAATTATTTTCAAAATGGTTTGAAGTAGCTGAGTTGAAAAACAAAAGTTCTAATGAAATTATTTGAATTTGGATCCGAGTTTCTTCTCAACTTGATATACCTACAATTATTATTGCTGGCAATAACCCATTTGCATCTTTTGAATGTAAAAGCTTTGCGGAGAGGTGGAACTCATCAATTGTTACCCCAGCAAAGATAACCTAATAAGAAGATAGGAAACAAAACTAAAAATGTTCGTGTTTTTTTAGAATGAAACAAATAATGTCATATACTTTCGTCTTTTGCACAAATGGGGAAAAAGAACTTGGCAATGCACTATTGTAGAACAAATGAGACAACGAGTTAAAATTCAAAAATCGAGAGAATAACCCGAACGACAAAATCTTATTGAATCGCTCAAAATCCTATGAAACTATTCATAATAATGTACTTCGTGTCACACTACCTCCCCATATTAAGAAAAAGATAAATTTCGCTTTGGCCAAAATGCTGAAATAAAATAAATTGAATTACTTACTTAATCGTTAACTTAAGATAACCATGAAACATAGTTAAACTGAATAGCTAACAAAAAAGGAGATGTAAGAGATAAAAATGTCATGTCACTGAGCGATCAGTGCACTCCGATCTACCGATTAATAAAGACGTAGTATAATGGTTTTGGTGTTTTGTTACGGTCCCTTTAAAAACAATCACCGATTTTTGCGCCAACTTAGGCATACAGCTAAAACAAGCGATATTCAAAAAAATTCAAATAGGTTTTCCTTTACTATCAAAACGAAAGGGAAATTTGGACCAAAACTGCTCAAATTTTCAAATCCTCTACTGCGACTTGTTTAGATATAGTTAGTTTTACTAAATTTTGGCTGCATCATGACTACCATGATGCACAAATCTTTGACAATTGTTACCAAATTTTTGGAAAAGAGACATGAACAGCCTTAAATTCAGCCAAATTGAGCTTCCCAATTTATCGAACTCTCTCGACATTGAACTTAAAGCTCTTAAGCTGTCATTCTTAAAATATGACTTATACATTCTTTGTTGCTATATTCCTCCAGACTTCATAAACATCGTTGAAAACAAAGGTCCAAATATTTAGAATTTTAAAACTCTTTTATGACAGTCATAGGAATAAAAAAAACTCAAATTTTAATTATTATTTCAAGATTTTTTCAAAAAATCCCATAACAGTTACGGTCCTTGGGTAAAATATCCATTGTAAGATGGAACCTCGTGACGAATTACAATGGGTACTAAATGCAAATGATGATGACTATCTCTGTCTTAATAACCTGACAACAAGAGAATCACTCTTCCTGGACACAATTTCAGCTCTTGGTCCCATAAATCAGTAGTGTTAATAGTGACATGGGTAGGCAGTTAGACCTGGAATTTTCTACTGACGCGGGAAACTTGATAGTTGAACCTAGTGAGCCTAGTCTGCACCTGACAAGTACTATTCCCCCTCCCTCTACTAATTACATATTGCTATGAAACCGAGAATTTTACAAATTGTGACGAAACACACTTTTTCAATTTAAGAAAACCTGATTTTTCAGAACTTTCCAGTAGACGTACTTCTATTGATTTCAACACATTACTGTCTAGAAATAGTGTTGACAAAGACGTTTCTAGGTTTTATATAATTCTCCTCTTATGTTCCCCGTGACTGACAACGGTTCTCTAAAACATCTAAAACTAGAACTAAAATGTCTTAAAAATAGAACGAATAAATTGTGGAAAAATTATATGAGTACAAAGACTATATAAGTCATAAAATCTTCGTCATAGCCTATCATGAGTTCAAGGAAATTTCCTCTACCCTTTATGTATGCGTACCAAATTATTCAGCGCTTCTCGTATCTTTTTAAATCTTTAATATGAAGAAAAAACGGACAACTACTCCAGTACCATGAGGTACAAAGATTCATTCATTCATTTTTTGACAATGCGTTTGCCTCGTTAAATTTTCAACGTCAAAATAGCAACTTCAGTCATATGAACGACTCCCATAATGTCTCATTCATTATCTCTTGAATTACACATGAGGATATACTCGACCATATTAATGAGCTTCCATATGACTTTTTCAAGTTATACTGCCTCTCTTTGGCAGCTCCGCTAAGAGCTATTTTTCAAAAATTGCTCAATAGTGGTTGTTTTCCGCAGCTATGGAAAAATACTTTTATCATACCCTTCCACAAAAAAGGTAAATATTTTTAACTATAGGCCTATTGCAAAATTATATTGCATGCCCAAATTATTCCAATCTATCCTTTATTCTCAGCTATCAATTTCCTGGAAGAATTTGCTTTCTTCAAACCAACATGGGTTTATTTCATGCTTTAAATAAGCACTCGCCTGAAAAACGGCGCCAATATATCTTTTATGCAGCAACTGTAAATCGTGAATATTGATTCTTCGTTGATACCAAGGCATAGACAATCTATTCTCATTAAAATGTTGACACATTGCAGCTGATAGCCTGTGACTTACTTCTGTGACTAATGTATAAAAATTTGTATAAGCAGGAAAGAAATTCGCGGTCGACTTTATTGTAAATGCGTTAGTATTTGTCCCGAATTTCGTATGAGGAGATTTCAGCTTGATTGACGCTTGCACATATTCACGCGCGGTTTGTGTTTTCCCTATAGTCCCTTGATTTCGACATGAGTTGAATTTTGTTGTAATTTCAACCGCTAACTTGCAGATTCAATAATGAAGGACAATTGAGAGGCTGAATCTATCAACGATATCATTATGTGGTTTTCTCCGTTTGGACCTTCAGTAGTGACTAATACAGTTGACAGTAATGCTCGGCTGACATTTGTCGAAAAAATGACTTCAAGGCTGGGTCATTACTCCCACTAGGCTCGGATAGCAGATTTATATAAAGGAGGGTATTGTGCGTTTTGTGACATTGAGAGCATAATATTTCGCTTGGGCAGCCATTGAGGTTATGTCCTGATACAAGGGGTTTTTGTATAACCTGTGTTGTTATACGAAATGTCATCCCTCTTTTGATAATAATTTCGTGAATGAAACGAAATGAAAAATTGTATGATTCTGTGCCGCTTTGAGGCTGGATTCCCGCAGCTGCGGGATTCACGAGTACAAACGCGTGCCTCGATATAGTTTTGGAATTTCTACGATCATACATTTTACCTTTCCTTAATATTTTGACCATCTTGGAGGGATTCTAGACGACGGAAGCGTGTCCCTAGAAAGAGTGAGAGATCGGCTTATGTCGGAATTTCGCTCTTCTCTTCCTTCCTCGTACTCCATTAATTGATACGTTTCTAATGGGAGGCGTTGATGAAAGTTGTATATAAGGATTGTATACCAATGTTTAACTGGTAAAATAAATATCTTAACTCGAGGAGACTATGTTCTGATTGGTACAGAAGAGAGAGAATGGCGTGATCTGGTTCGGTTTTGATTGATGCTTGACTAAACAATATTTTTAATTTAGTATTGAATATAACTGATCTCTTTTGTTAGAGCTCCCATGCTTTCGTATAATTTGTTTCAATTACCTCGAATTGCCGTAGTGAGTGCTCTTCTTCTCCGGTAACGTTGAGTTAGAGGTACGAAAGTTTTTGAACTTTGGGGAAATTTGAATCTTTATCGATCATTGAAATGAATATATCATGGAATGTATTCCATGATTTGCAATTGCCATCAAATGTTGGTATTTGTGTGGGCTGAAGCAGAGTATCAAGCTTTGGTAGACGTGATTCTATGTTTTCGATTCGCTTGTATTGGGAATCAGTGTTGGAAATGACTTCTCTAGCTCCCCTATTAAAGTGGAAATGAGATTGATATATAATAACCCTTTTATTTCGTATAAATTACCTTTGGAATATTCGCTTTCAGAACCAATTTCGGCTGACCATAGTACTAAGTACATATGTATATGTGAATGTTTACCAGAATTTTCAAGTGACTGAATGCAAGCCGCTTAATACTTCTTTCTTATTTAGTTTTTTCACTTGTTTTGTTATGATTTATGATAGCCTTTCTAACTTGCTCGTGAGGAGCTTGTTGTGATAAAATAAATGTATTAACGTCCGACATTTATTTTTGCCAGTCTTATTCGGCTCGAAGGAGAAATGCTTAGCCCTAATATGGGCCTTATCATCAAAATAGGGGAGGTGCCGGTAGAAATGGTAAGACAGGATTTTGATGCGAAATGGCAATACTTAAGTCTTTATTTTTCACAAATTTTTGCCTTAAATCTACTAAAACTAAATACTAAACAATTCAATACTTACTTAATTCACATTACAATTAAACAAAATGGAGATTCAATAATATTCAATAAAAGTTTAAAAAAAACAATATACGATGAAAAACTTCCACTCAAAATTAACCTGAAAATATGCACAAAATCGTAGTTAGAAACGATTTAATATTTACGATGAAAATACAATGCCTACACTTAATTGCTAGGTTCAATTCTACCTAGTAAGGCAACTTGAAATACAATTGAAATTTAATAGAAAGGTTAGTAAAATTATTTGGGTTCAATGCTTCTCTTATTTTGTTAGTCAAGACTTAAGTTTGGTTTAATTCTGCCGATCTGGCTTGCTGACTACTCAAATCAGAAGTGGTTGATAACAGTTGAAGCAGAGGGAGAAGTAGTCAGTGCTGCCTCGATTGAGTATGGTGGAGATATACACTAGGGCGGAAGAAGAAGACAGCTTTCCAGCTGCTCAAACGTCATTGGAATATTGACGGCAGCTGCCGTCAATTGATAAGTTTTTTTATTTCTCTTTATTTTGATGATATTTATTAATGATAAATATTAACTTATTTTCAGACGACATACTGAGAAAAAGTCATTGTAAAATTGAAAATAATCAACTTACTTCGAAGGTTTTCCAATATGAAATTGCTTAACAGGAGTTCTTTTTACATTAAAGCGAATCTAGTTATAAGAAAAGAGATAAGAGATCCGTGCCGTACTTTCCCCAGTTTTCGAGTTTTGAATGCTTGAACTCTCTCCAACTCTCTTCCTCATTTTTATTAATGATCTGCTAGCTCTCACTTTCAATCCTGTTCTTAGTTTTACAGGCGACACCACCCTTGATTTTGTCTACTCGTTCGACTCTATGGCTGATTCCCATGCGAATGTTATAGCTGAACAACGAAGCCACATGTTCACTTCACTAAACTATGACCTCACAAAAATACTCTCTTGGGGCAGAGCGAAACGGGTCTTTTTTAATGCTTCCAAAACGCAATGTTGCCCGTTATCACTTAAACGTACTCCAATAGCCGCTCAACCTATTTCCGTCGATGGAGAAGATATCTCGATCTCACTATCTCTTAACATCTTAGGCATTGCAATATCCAACTATCTTAGTTGGTCCGATCACATTTTTGGTATTGCCAAAATCGCAATGAAATGCCTGGGCTTCTTTCAAAAATGTACGAAATATTTTACTCTATCACACTTTGCGCAAATCTACAACATCCATATCAGGCCTAGATTAGAAAATAACTCCCATGTTTGGGTAGGGGGCTGGACGCATTAGATAAAGTCCAAAAGAAGGCCTTCCGGCTTATTAGCGATGACAAGTCAATAGCAACTATTGATTCCTTAGAGCACCGACGTAATTTCGGATGTCTGGCTCTATTTATTGCTACTTCTATGGTCATTGTTCTGACAAAATTTCTAGTCTGATCCTTTGTAGAATTCCTCCCATGCGCACCACACGAGCTGTAACCCGAGCTCATCCTCACACCCTTGAAGTCAAATTCGGCCGTATCGTGAAATTCCGTGAATCATTAATCATTAAGCACGAATATGAAGCCATTTTGCCATCCTCTACCCTTCCCCCCAGCTATGAACCACAAACATTCAAGCGTAATGCGTACCGTCACCTAATTGTCTCAACCCAATAATCCTCAATTCCGTACCCATTATTCATTTCCTGCCAAGTCCGTGCTACGGCATCATAGGGTATCCCCTGAATTTTGGCAGCATCATAAAAAAAAATAGGTTGCCCTTTAATTCAATATTCTTTATTATCAAAACATTCAAATTGGGGAATTTTTATTATTATATCATATTATTTTGAATCTTCCCATACTTATAAAATAAAGTGGTTGTGTTTATTTTACAGTGAATATAATTTTACATATTTTTGTGTCGTTTTAAATTAAGATGACTTAAACTTAAGCTTAACAGTATAATCACAGCATTCTAAAGCTAAAATCCCCTTGAAAAAAAGTTATTTAAGTTAAATGTGATATTTGGTGAATGACAGGGTACAGTGTTGAATTTAAACAAAATGGCTTAAATGAATATTTATTTTCAGTACCTATATTAGATATATATCAGGTTTAGATACTTCAGAAAAATGAGCCAAGAAATAAAATAAGTTACATATCCTTTTTTACATTTTTAAATATATTTTTATAGCTTCTAAAGATATTAAAGTCTTTTATTCCAAAGGTAAAATTTTTCCATTATTCATAGGGTACAAATTACAGAATTGGTAAAGATTGGTAAAGACTATCAAAACTCTTAATTTTAACTTCATTTACGATAACAAAAAGACAGCATTGTCTATAAATAAGAACCGAATCCAACAAAATGTTGTTTTGTTAAAATGAGAAGTAGTTAGATACAACTTTCTGAAATGAATTTCTGTTTCAAAAGGTTCCACTTTCTCTACATTTATTCCATAAGTACCTAAAGCTTCCTGTAAAATAATTGGTGTAATACCGGAATTTTGAGAACTCTTAAATGAGTATTCTTCTATATTTTTAAAGCCGACTAGAAAGTTAGAGAAGCGCAGACCTATCTCGATGCACTTTGAAAGTAGCGCATTTAATTTAATCTGGAAGTCATTTTATTTAAATAGGCTTTAGATAACTTATGTTTTGCTTCAAATCTAACGTTTCATAAATGCTTAGGCCGACCAGATGTTTTTATCAATCGGCTATAATGTACAAGAAAATGGTGCATGGGCTTAAGGGTTTGCATTGTTAAAGTCTCAGATCGGAAATGATCTGAGACTTTACCTTTTGTTTGAATTTTTATTAATCGGTTTTGGTTTTATTTTGACGTTTTGTACAGGTACAGAATACATATCTACATACATATAAGAAATACAGTTTATAATAATAGTTTTTAATTAATTATAAATCGTAACAATATTTCTGGATCATAATTTCATTCACATTTCTTCAATGGACACAATTACATTATGCTCAATGTCAGCAATGATACATATTTTGTTTGCATGTCGACATAATTTTATTAATTAACTTTAGCAAAAAAAATTATTATATATAGCATATATATATATATATATATTGAATTGTTATAATTAAAAAAACAGTTCAGTTCTTGAGTAAAGACTATAAACGTGAGTTGAATCTTTTACTTTTGAACGTAGACCATAGCTTGATGAACGTAGACCGTAGCTTGATGTGACGAAAACTGTGCCAGAACCCATGTGTCACAAGGGGAGCCAGAGGAGGTGAGTATAGGTTTAGATTTTTATATTTAATTTTAATATTGTTCTGCGACGGATGGCTTTAACTAAATCAACTATGCCGGGAATGAAAACTTATATGCCCCATAGGTACCAGATCAGTGGGCTACCGGCAACTAATTCGAAAATAGACGAATATAATTGATTTGTCACATTAACTTAACTTTCCTTTTCAGAGAGCTCAATAACTCGTTCTTAAAATACATTTAGAGATTGACCCTATTCTACTGATAATCGGGGGAGGAGGATCCAGATAGGCGTCGCGGGGGACGGCCCCTTGAAAACTACTAAAGAAAAAAACTTGCAGTAGATCTTCTGAATTTTTTTGAGCAGTAAATCTATTCTACTGCAATTTTTATAAAAGACATACAAATTTCTGGAACCGTTCAAACTGACACGTAATGTGTAATAACGCATCGCGTGTGGCTAACGGCTTGGCTTTCGCTCCACTTTAGGTCGTGGCTGTTGAAAATTATAACGAAAACAGAAAGATACGTATAATTCGTGTACATGAGCGTAGTTTTCCTCGGGGTGTTTGAAACGGGACAGAGCCTATTTGGGTAAAAGCGATGGAAGGTTTGTTTTAATTGAAAAATCTGCCAGGGTCTTTGATAAGTCATCGACGCAAAGACTGCGTGTTGGTATATTGTCAGCATGGGAAAACCGTCAGTTAAAGAAGCAATTATAACTCGAATTAGATAACGGCAAACAAATCGTGTGTATTTTTGTAGTGAGGTATTACATTTAATAATTTATTTTGGAATATTTTTTTTATTTAGTAAGTTGAATGTGCAAAAGTTCTTAATAAAATACTTAGGCCAAACATTAAATAAAAAGAAAATAAAACTGCCAATTTGCGAAAGTCTCAATAAGTATCCTGAAGAAATTGACTGTTGGGTCTGTGTTGCACACAGCTTCACAGCTTTTAATAAAACTTTACGTTTTATAACATTAGTGTTGATAACGTTCTTGCAGTTTCTATAAATCCTCTATAAAGCCGATTTGGGCACACTGTATAAAGGCAACGGGAACCACTTTATAGAACCTTAATACGATACTTAAGTTCCTCCGGGGAACGTTCTAGGAGCACATATAAAACATCTTATAAAATGAGTTTTTTTGTAAAAGCGTGTTGCGTAAACATTCTAGCAGCGTTTATAAAACTGATTTATTATTGCTGTGAAAACGTTCTCCGAATTTACATATACATATATTTCAGAGTTTTAGATGTGTCTGTTAGACATGGTTATTGTACTTCTTACAATATGTAAATACAAATAATTTTGCTGGTATGCGATATCATCCTATAAATGAACAAGTATTTATCTTTATAAGTTTAATCATATATGGAAAATATATTAGTGTATTGTAATTGTCGACTTTAAAGTAAAATAAAGTATACGCCAAATATATGCACTTAAATTTATTGCCAATCAAATTTTTCCGTAAAAGTTTTAAATATAGCTCGAAATAGTACAACGCGCCTGTGAATTTGTGAAAATTTATAACATTGCTCTAAGGTCCGGAATAATTTGGATTTTTGATAATTTGACATTTTACTCTAAACGTATTTTTAAAATTGTCAGAATAGACTCTTAATTTCTTTTTTTAGCATAAAATTCATATATGCACCAAATATATAGATTAAGAAAATATTAAATTTATGCTTTCGCAAAATGGCGGCATTCGCAGCTTTATAATTTTTGAAACAAATGGCCGATGTTAAACAACAATTTAGCTCTTTCCAGAGCTATAATAAAACAATATAGTTTTTTTCTAAAACTTCTATAAAACCAGCAAATCAGATTTTCGCGCTTGAGAACTTTATAAAACTATTTAGTTACTCTGAAAACCTTAATAAAACCATGCAGCTCTTTTGCTTTTTTTAGAACCCTTATAAAATACTTCAGTTTTCTTCATAACCTCTATAAAACGATACAGCTATTTGGTTTTTTACAGAACTATTATAGAACTCCTAAAAAACATACTTATCCCTACCGGTAATATCCAAGTTTGACGTTTCCCTTCTACGATCATATTGAATAACGATGTCGTTTAAAATTGTGCAAACAATCGAAAAAGGGTACTCCAACCCATGTCTCTGTATAGTGCCTTCAGCTTGGGAGTCTGATAATCTGCTGCATTGGCCTAATAAACGCTCAAGCAATATTAACAAGCTAATCAGAGATAAGTATTCGCAGCCTCAGACTGACTGGTCGCAACAGGCTTGCATAAAAAAACGAGGCAATTTTCATACTTATGAAGCTGCGACAGAGGAGCTAAATAAAATGACCGAAATTTCTGATAGTGATAACAACGATGTTGTAAGGTCTGCAAAATCTGCAGTAAATAAAAAAATATTTTTGAGACAACAAATAGGGCGAACTCCACAAGTCAACTTTAATGAAGTTTTAGAAGCGGTAGGTATTATTTCAATAATTTTGGGATAAATAAATAAATAATATTTCTCATATAGCAACAGTATCACAAGCAGCCCGCATGCAGTACCATCAATACATGTGATAGTTCTCCGTCAAGTATTGCAGTATCGCATCTACCATTGGAAACTGTATGATTTATATATTGACTTAAATTTCTATTCTATCACTATTACAACGTTTTTTTATAGGATGAACACATTGTGTACGACGTACGTCACACATGGAGTAATGCAAAATGAAATAGTTGAGGCGTCCACTACTAAGACTGTTGAAGACATTGTCCAATTAAATGAAGATGACGGCATAAATCAGCAATTTCAAGTTATTTTATCAAACCAACAAAACTTAATGTCCAACCAGGAAAAAATAATCAGACAATTGGCGAAAATTGAAACTATGATAGATCAGCTATACTCTGAAAAAAAAAAAAGATAATTTACTTCCACCTAAATCATCACAATCATCTTCATTGTTGTCTCTATTAAACAAGCCCATAGAATCACTTGAACAGCTTGAGGAATTGCAAAAAAAACTATCCAATGAAGACTGTATGACCGAAATGGTATGTGAATTGCAACGCAATAACTTATAATATATAACATGTTTCTTTTCCATTACAGGTTGAAAAACTTAAGTTAATATGCGGGGATACAGGAAAAATGGACGGTAATAATTGCTGTTATAACCTTGTGGATAAATTTTTCACGCGAAAATTTCTCACGACGTGCTCTTGGACAGGTGGCAGCAAAAAATTTATTGAGGGGAAGATAACATTTAAAGCATACCGAAACGTAATTAACTTATTTTCGAAATTAGTTATGTTGGCTGATAAAGATTTTTCTGAGATTGAATGTGAATCATTTCTTAAAAGTGTAATCAAAAACAGCACAAGAAGAAGCCAAAGTGATCCGTGCAGAGCATCTGCAAAGAAAAAACGTCCCACTAATCTCGAATACAGGGCCAAAGACAAACTCCATTTGAACACTGTTAGTAACGATGATCACAATAATAATGATAACTATATCATATTTGATGATGAAATCAATGATAATCTAGCTGCTAATGTTGAGGTAGCTGATACACTGAGGTAGATGATACACTGTGTTATAAAAAGATGTGAAAAAAAGATGGATTATTATTTTCGTTTTTATAATGTGTATTTTCATGATTACAAATAATTTATTAATACATAACTAAGTACATTGCTGTAGTTGATTCCAAACAGTAGAAGATTGGGGTTCAAATAAAACTTATATTGTATCTTGAATAATCTATAATGGATAAGAAAAATATTTTCTTGTTTATGTTGAATTAAGATGTTATGTTTTGTTTTCTAAATAAACTGAAGTTTTTTCATATTAAAATTGTTTTATAACGTATGAAGTAATGGTATAAATACAGTTTCTTCGTCATTATATTTCACTGCTACTAATTTACACTTGATGCTATTTACATTATATTCCTCAGGTAAATTTTCCTCGCAATCCGACACGTATATGTTTAAGTAGGATGATCTTATGGGTGTTTCAAAAAAATTACTAAGATGCCGCAAACTGGAACCGTAAATTGAGACCACATTATTTCGTAAAATTCCATGTTTCATTCCGACAATTTCATTTCCCTGTGTCAGAAACCACTTATTGCGTATATCAGGACTCAATAAAAAACCATCAAATTCTACTTTGGCATAGATATCCGTCCTTATCTGTGTTAATATGTCATTACTAGTAATTTTATTTTTTTAAATTGGAAACTGTTTTGGAATATCCATTGTGATACTATCATCTACTTCACAGGTTTCGCTTTCATATACTCTTCTAGCAACTTGAGACAAAGGATTGTTTCCATGTCGCAGCATATTTTTGATATGGTAAAGCTTACTCTCGAAAGGATATGAAGAAAACGTCGACAAAACTCCAAACTTTTTCACCTCATCTACTAAATGGCAGAGATTATGCACATTGCTAGTAATATAATCTTCTCCATATATGTCTCTGTAGTTCTCGATATAATGATCAAGTAGAATTTTAGCTAAATCAAGATACTGGCAATATACGTTCGAGGAGCAAATAGTAATAGCACAAAATAATACCAAAAAGTGCTCATAGGCATCATATGGCAAATTATCTTTCAACACGACAATTCCTATGTAATACAAAAATGTTCGATATTCCAAACCTTTCCAGAATGAAAGGCAATCAAGGCCTCTGATAGCACGATGCAATTCCACTGGCATTTTGCAACGCACTAGGAACCTTGAAACTTTTTCGATTTCACGTGCTGGCCATTTTGTTCTATAAGTGCCGAAGTTTCCATCTCTCCATCCAATCAAGCATCTTTTCATAACACCAAGATCTATTAAGTGTAAGCTATCACCTACGACGAAATCTTCGATCATATCTATAGGTAGCTGTTCTAATGGTGTATCACGTTTATGATGTAAACTACAGGTTTTTGCGCGAAATTCTGGATCCGTTCTTTTAGGACAATGAGTGCGTGGAAAAATATTGCAGTGAGAAATATAAGAATATTCTCCAACGGTTGTACATTTTAAACACCCGTTCTGACCATTGAAGTTTGTTACACCTATACAAATAAAAAAGAAATTACTCTAATATCTACCTAATGAATAAATCATACTTATAAAGAAATAAGTTTACCTTTTATAAATGCTCTTGCAGGAGAATCACATATAAAACATCTAATTTTTACAGTCAATTTCATTCCATTGATATCGATGCCATTTTTCATGATTTCCTTTAATTCATCAACAAATGGAGACAGAAATTCTTTTAAATCATTAGGTTTGCCCTTTCCACTGTAAATAGCAATTACTCTAGGACGAAAAAGAGATATTTCGTGGATATTAAAAAGAATTGGCCAAAATTCTTCTTTAGAGCTTTTGTATATTGGCAATCCGTCAATATTGATATTTAAAGAAATTGTTTTTGATTCATCAATATCCCGAAAGAAACTCCTTAAACAAGATTCCAACCCTTGATGCCAGTATTGACCTTCACCGACTTTTAAGATTGTTATAATTTTTGGAGTTTGCAATAGAGTTCGTGGATCTTGTGGCAATATGTTTGGTAGACGTTTATTTAAGATTTTGAACAACTCCCTCAAAGCCCTTATAAAAAGAAAAATATAGGGTATTATAAAATGTTGAATGACTATTGAAAAGTGTTAAATTTGTTATACCTCTGCCTTATATTGAATGTTGTTGCCCAGGTTCTCAGTTCTTGTTGAACGTTTTCATTTTTTATATCATCACCACAATCATCGCTTGAATTATTTTCGTCAATGCAGGAGGTACTGTCTATATCGTCATCCAATTTTACAGACCAGTTATCACTTATTTCTAATCTTTCATCATCAACACAAATTTCAAAATCACTTCTGGAATTACTATCAGAATAACAGGGAGACTTATCCGGTGTAGAAAAACTCTTAGAGAGAACGGAAGATAAGGCGAAATTTTGTGTAGTGTAATTGGTAATTGGCTCTCTCTGAATATTTCGCAAATTACTTTCTACTTTTCTACGAAATCCTCCACTTCTTTTCACCTTTTTCCACTTCGCAAAATCCATTATCCACAAAAGTTTTACTTTATAGCGTGAAAGCGATAGGAAGAATATGACAGAACGCGAAATAGTTTTATAGGTATTGCTTTGGTTTTATAAAAGTCTTCTCAGAAACTGTTTGAAACCAAATAATTCCCAAGTTTTAAAAATGTTCCAATGATGCTTCAGGATAGCTAAATTGTTTTATAACTGCTGCTTTTGATACTGATTTGCTGTCGAGAATAAACTGTTTTATAATGGCTCTCAATGTAGTTTTCCGAGGCTTTACGAAAGCTTTATACAACTAAATAGCAACCAGAGCCAAAGTGTTTTAATAGGGTTCAAATAAATGGCATTGCAGACCACTATAAGACCATTATATAACCAAGTAGCTCTCGAAGCCAAATAGTTTTATACCTAGTTCGGAAAACGTTCCTAACACTGCATTATAAAACATTTTAGTGTCAAAAACCAAGAAGCAAATCTTGTAACTTTTACAAAACAATTTAGCCACGTGAATCCATTATAAAGCCTTTTTAAAACACAGATCGAATTTTCGCAACCACGTAGCTGCTAAAATTGTTCCTTGGGGTGAGATTACTGGGGGTTTAACCCCTCCCCATGATTCCAATCAGTCGTGTTTTTAAATTTTCAAACGTGTGTATTTTTTTTTAAACTTTTCTTGAAAAAAAAAAAAAAATACACACGAGTCGTGCTTGCTTTGTTCAACCTACTTTGGTTTTTTGTTTTCTCTTAAACTTGAAATTCTAATTTTTGTTTCCTACTGTTCATTTTATTATTTGTTTTCTCTTGAGAAAGTCTTTTTTTCATTTCAATTTAATGTAATTTTATAATTTGTTAATTCTAAATAATATTTTGTGAATATGAATAACAAGTAGAGCAAATTAAAAAATTTTACTTTGAAAAATTAATTTGTTAAAAAATCTAAAAAAATGTGACTTAAAAATCAAACTGTGTTGATCAGGTTTTTCCTGTTCGTGGTAAAAATCATAGTGTTGCAGCTTTGATAACTGGATCTGGATGTGAGTCTCTATCAGATTCAAATGTAAATGGTAATGATATTAGTGATTTTATTGGAGGAGAGCAATACAACGATGAAAAAAGATTTTTTTGTAGAAGCGTTTGGTATTCTGACGACAAACTTGTATTCCCACTTAGTGTAAAAAGTAATTTGAATTTCAATACAGCTGGTTTGGCAGGTTGAAATGGTTAGTATACTCAAAACATTTTGATGGTGCTTTTTGCAAGTTTTGTAAAAAATTTTCTGCAAATTATGGTGGTGTTGAACGCCGCTAGGAAAACTTGACAAAACTGCTTTCTCAAACGGGAAAAATGCTATAGAAAATTCAACAAATATCAAGAAACTGAGTACCATAAAATAGCCGATGTTCACGCCCAAAATCGTAAAGCAATTTTCGAGCATAGAATGGAACCTACAGTGTTAGCATTGGACTCCGCTCTAAAAAAAAAAAAGCAAGTAGTAGAAAATCGGAGTAGATTACCTCCAATTAGAAAAACTAGACTTTTTTGCGGTAGTCAGGGTTTGCCTTTAAGAAGACATAGGACTATGGAACTTAAACATTTCATAATCCAGAGAAAAATTATGGAAATTTTCGAAAACTTTTACGTCTTAAAGTCCACTGTGGAGATGAAATACATCTTCCAGAGGTCTCAAGAAAAAATGCAACTTATTTGAGTCCAAGAATTCAAAACGAAATTATAAATGCTTGCAACATAATAGTTGTTCGTGCAATTGCTGCCAAAATAAATACTGCGAAATCATTTTCGATTTCATTATGCTTTTGATATGTAGATGCCGAGAAGGTTTTTTAAAGTTTGTACCGGTTAAGGGTCTTGCAAATATTTTAATGCAAACTATACGTAATCTAGAAGTAGATTCCAAATTCATGATTGGACAGGGTAATGGTGAAGCTTCAGCATTGAGGGGACGATTTCGTGGCGCACAAAAATATGTAAGCAATGAAAATAAGCTTATATGTACCCTGTGCATCTCATAGTATAAGCCTAGCTATTTCTGATGCTTGTAAAATTTCATTTGTACAAAATTGTATAAGATCGGAAGTGTACACAATTTCTTTAACACTTAAAGCGCCAAGCTGCGCTAAAAAAATTGTAGGTATAGATGAATCAACAGCAACGCAACTAAAGCAAATATGTCCCACACGATGGATTCAACGCAACGAGGCTGTGCTAGTATTTCTGGAGCTTCAAAAACCTGCAATTTTCGCGATGAAAATTATTTCTGATTGGGGTGGCAAAACAATATCTTCTTCTGCAATTCAGCTTCTATCTGTCATTAATGGTACAGAATTTCAAGTATTCCTTCATGTTCTTTCAAAGATTTTTGATATAACCCCGCCGCTAAGTCGATTACTGCAAACAATAAATCTGGTCCTGACCGCTGCAATCGACTGGCAGAAAATGTTGAAGAGGTGCTAGATGAAAGACGACGCGAAACAGAAAAGCAATTTAACACAATTTTCAGTGACGTTAAGAAAATATGTGAAGAGCGTAATGTAGAAATCCCAATTCCTCGTCTAACTGAAAGACAAGCTCATCGCTGCAACATTGCAGTTGAAAATCCTGAAGACTATTATTGTATTTTTATCTTCATTCCTTTTCTAAATTCTACAAAGATGCAAGTGCACGATCGGTTTCTGAAACATAAGAATATATTTCAAAGTTTTATTTGTCTTTTGCCAAATGAACAAAACATGTCATCAGAGCATAAACATTTTGCCAATATTCTTTTATAAAAATATAAAAATATTACGAACTGTAGCATAGTTGAGGACATTGGTGAACTGAAGCTATGGTAGCGGCATGTTTTAAATTCTTCGAATACACCAAGAAATGCTTATAATGCATTTTTGACATGCGACGAATCAATTTTCCCAACTGTTCGAGAATTACTTCCAATATCTGCAATACTACCGGTTACAACATCAAGCATCGAACGATCTTTTTCAACATTAGGACGACTTAAAAATTATTTACGCAACACAACTAGTGAAGATATAGGGTAAATGGTCGCGGTTTCTGCAGATGCTGTTCTACGTGAGTTAGCAAAAAGTTCAAGTAAATTAGAAATTCGCTTGTAGTAGGAAAAGAAAAAATTTTTGAACTTCTTTCTAAACTTATATCGCTTCCTAATTTTTTCAGAAAATAGTCCTTTCGCTGCATCTGCCATTTTTATTCTATTACATAAGAAAAAATGTATACATATACAGGGTGTCCCGTAAGGCGACGTCAAGCCGGAATCGGGTGATAGACCAGTTACCTAAGTTATCTAAGTCACGAATTTTTCAATTCTTTTGTTTTCGAGAAAATGTAAATTTGTGATATTAGATGGTGTACATTTTCTCGAAAACAAGAGAAGTGTCTATAATTTTAAAAATACATGACTTAGATTTTTTTTTACATTTTTCTGGTAACTGTTATTATTTGGTTTATCACCCGATTCCGGCTTGACGTCGACTTACGGGACACCCTGTATACATCATATGTATAATTTTTTATTAATTTTTCTTACATATATGTATAATTATTATTCATATTTCTTAATAAATTTTTATTTCGTTTTTTTTTTTACAATTTTCAATAAAAAAGTTGAAATACCTATAGGTACCTAATTGTTTTTATAGTTAAATAAAATAAAACATATTTTAGTACATAGTCCTATTATACGTGAAAAAAAAAAGCTTATATAAAATACGTTTTCGGAAACACTCCCATGGCTTCATTCTGCGTACGCGCTTGCTTCAACAGATGTTGATGAATGCCTGCTAGAACTTAGTAACATTCTAAGTCTTAGCGTACGTGAATATATTCAACAACAGGAAAATAGTTCTTGGTTAACGGTGCAACCAATCTACAAAAGCGAAAGTTTGCTTTAGGCACCTACGGCATTCAAGTCTTCAGGACTACACGGAATATATGCAAGTCCATTATCCTGAGAGAAACATTTTTTCTTGACCTGAATATTAGACAAAAACTCTTGACGAGCCACAAAGCAAACAATAGTTTCTGTATAGCTGGCAGCTGTCAAACCTTGATCTCTTTACACGAGGAACGTCCAACTCTTCATCATGTCTTTACTTTTCAATTATTTCGGCAATTCTGTCCTCCTTAAGCCAAGTAGGCAAAGTGTTGCGTATAAAACGTTCGTTTAAATATGGTCTTAGAAGACTGTTTTTTTTTTTTTTTTTTGAGAAAGGGCGTCTGATTTCACCAGATACTTGCTATTTTTTTATTTATTATTAAGCCAAACTCAGGGGAAACCCTATGATGTAAAGCACAGTAATCCAGAAATTAGATATGAAAAGGATTAGCGGATATGAGGAGAGTCGCGGACGCGTCGATGAACGTCGCACTTAAACTTCCACAGATTGTATGCCGGAAGAAATCTAAACAAGCTGGGCTTGGCTGAAACATCATCCTGCCGTTTCTGTCAGGATGCTCACGAAACCTCGGAACACTTGTTCTGCAACTGCGAAGCATTGGCAAAGCGGAGACTACTCCACCTCGACCATGCTTTTCCTCCACCAACCTACGTGTGGAACCTCAATCCCTAAATGGTTCTGGACTTTATTAATAGTCTGAACCTATAAAGGGAGTAAATGCAATGGGGATTCACAATAGATCTTTCAGGTCGCAGTGACAGCGAGGCTAACGCCTACACACCCCTTCACAAATTGAATCTAAAAAATTTCCGGAGGAAAAACAGAAGATGGTAAACTATTCCACATTCGCACACATTCGGGATTAAAAAGCACGGCCGAAAGTAATTTGAAGGGTAAAAGGATGTGCGGGGTTTGTTAACTCGTTTATTCGTACAGTATTTGAGAGATTGGTCATCGGCGTGTTTTTCTTGACACACTGCATTTGTGACACAATGGGTCAAAATTATCCACAACAACTTTGGTATAGATATGTACCACAAATTTGTAAAAATTGCGAAATACATTTTAAAGTTTACTTCCACCTTACGTATTGGGTTTTGTTAATTTTACCTGAAAAAATTTCTAGAATTTTCCAATTTGCGCTATTCGTACACTGGGATCGTAAGCGACCCCAGCCATTTATATTTCTCAGAAAAGGCACCGATTTATTTTTTATATTGGGTAGGAATGAATTTCAGTCATCCATAGTAACGCTTTTAAAACAATGAGCGATGAGAATTTTCAATATTTTTAAGTGAAAAGCATAAATGAGAATTATTTTTGGGGTCGATCGCAGCCATGTAAGTAATGTGCTGCCGATCAAATGATAACCGCTTGGCAATTAATTTTTTAAGTACTGACATTTATCCCCTTTCACATTTCCATTATTACAGCTTGGTAAAGATAACAATTTTTCGTAAAAGCTACGTTGCTTTAGAGACAATACAACCTAGTTTATTTTCTTATCACGATACCTTAATAACACTGTTAACTCCTATCGCGCTGCAAACTTTAATCTATGGTATCATCATCAATTAATTATGTTATTTATTTTCAAAAATATATACTGTTTAGGCTATCTTGTATGCTCCAAGCTTGTTAAATTACCTCATGTACCAGATACTCAAGGTTTGCCGAATTAAACCCTCCCTTTATATATTGAGAACTTTTAATTCAAAACATGCGCCAGCATTGACCATGAAGAATGTAATGATACCCCGCAAATGAATGAAAAATTAAACCAATTCCGATGATACCAAAGAACATTGAGAATTTTTAAATATCAGTGTTGAAAGGTAGTCGTTAAATTCTATCAAAAAACACATAAAATTCAACTCGGGATTGACTTTTAATTGGAAAGCAGTTTTTTGAATTATTATGTCCAATGAAGCGAAAGAACCTATCAACGCGAATCAATACAAAGATTTGGCAATTTAATCGAGTTCATTATGCCACCAACACTAGATATTATTGATAGTTTTTTCTTGCATAAATCAATTAATATTTTGATTTAAAGTTTGCTTGAAGGCAGTTAATGTCTACCACAATTATTAACTTCGTTGTAATTCAACGCGACATACACCCTGCTAAGTCAATTATGAGACCACTGAGGCGCCGGAGAGCGTTCATCAATATTCCATACGCGTACACATATGTATCATAATTTATATCACATTCATGAAGACTCATACAGTAATCTGAATAAAGTGTGAAGGCATGACTATAGGTAACATTTTAAAAATACGATCAAATTCTCTTCCACTGTGAATAAAAAATTTTTTATGAGAAGGCTATCAATAATTTAATTTTATCGTGGCTCTCGGGTAATTTAGAGTTAGATGCAATGTAAAATACATATATACTTCCAGTAATGTTGGTCCATTGATAAACTTACAGGCTATTGAGTTAAGTAGAAATTAAGTTTTTGAAATTTGTTAACAAAGCAGACCACAGTAAAAGAAAGATGAATGAATGTATTTAGCAAAGCTGTTTTCAAGAATTCCATCTACCGCCTTCAAAGAGATGGTCATTTCCTTTGAATATACAAACGCTTCTTTTTTTTCATCCATCTTATTGTGATCAGTACCTAAAGTACTTTGGGCTCTTGCGAACAAAACTTTTAAGAAGGTTCATCACGGTTTAGATGACCAATGATTACGCCCCCATGCTCAAGTTTCATTAAGTACGTGCTTTCTATATTAATTGTGTTAGTTGGCGTAGTAAACGAATGGTTGAGATGCATTACAAAAGTTGCACAAGGCATGGGACGTACATGGACTGAAGGAATAACCTAAACAGACCGAACACCCTGGGAAGTTGGGCTGATGAGTAGTACAAACTTTTGGAAGAATTTCAATAAAATTTAGAAGTTAGGTTCTTGTTAGAAATGTAAATAATGCTCGGATGGACCCTTGAATTGATTTAAATGATATTAAATTGTTAAGACTATAGAATATGCATGACCAAACTGCAATTCCTTATATCAAACTGAATTCCATAGTTTTCTTTGCAGTTATTAAATTCCTAATTTGTGGTTGTACTGACGCAAAACTATATACTATTAGAATACGTCGGTCCTCAATTTGACGAAGAAAATTTTTAGCATAAAGAATTTTTATTCAAACAATGCACTAACATATTTATCACAACTCCAATAAAATAAAAGGATTATCTGGATTTTTGTTTTCTGATTTGAAAACTAATAATTTCGATTACGTAATAGTTTGTGGGTTGGAATATACGATTTCTCATACAACTTGACATTCACATGCAATAACAAAACTCGTCAGACTTAGAAGTATTGCCTTTACTTATACCAACTTACTTGACGATCGACTTGGAGGACGCAACCCGGGTAACTCGATATGACAAAAAAGTGACAAATTTTTGCCGTTAGTCCACAAAATATGTCACAAATATGATTTGAAACTGTGGTCAGGGTTGACCCAATTGTAACATAATATGTCATATACACAATATTTAAAAGATTGTCACACTAATGTTAATAAATTCTGTGATACTTGATTAACTTAATTCACTTATATTTGTGACATTTAAATGTCTGCAATTTGTCAAATTATAATAAATAATATATAAAATAGTATATAGGTATTTAAACTGAAGTTGTGAAAAATACATGGCTTAAAAAAAACATTATCTATTTCTGAAAATTTTAAGATATCTGGAAAAAGAAAAAGAAAATCAGTTGAGACTTTAATTATGTATAAGAGGAATAGATAATATAAATTTATCTATATTTTTCTTCGAAAAATGTATTTACTTTTGAATGCTGATGTCATATCAAATAGTCGGTTGGTTATTAACACGATGGTCGCCGTTTTCAACATTTTTCCCTTCGATTAATTTTCCACACAAACAACGCATGTTATTAATTTGTCATACTTTGCTGGCAGTTTTTTGTGAAATTTTTTTCCATATAAAATGGTGACAGAATGGAATTAAGCTACGACTACCATCCTGAAGCTTATACAACAACAATTTTGCACAACAAGCCGTTGCCAAACAGTAGCAGGTAATTAAAAGTTAATCCATTTATAGAGAGAAATGGATTGCTACGATGGAAGTACTTTCAGAAAATAGTCAAACAATTTTGGGATAAATTGTCCAAGAATTATCTCAACCAACTTCAGCAAAGACCAATGGTCCCCAACGCAATCAAATATCAAAACTGGGGATATCGTGGTTATAAAATTCTAACATGTTCCATAATTTAGTAGGCCACTAGAAAAAATCAAGCAGATGTATCCAGGGACTGGTCCGAGTTAATCAAAACCGAACGGAGAATAGCATAAAGCGCCCTTAGCGAGGGTATGTCGATGATTTCCCATGGAAACTTCCGTCCAACAAAATGGTAACAAACTAAGCGGACCACAAATATATCGTTACATTTATGCCATGTGTCATACATGTTGTTTCGTTATCGTCTCATCTAATTATCAAGTTAATTATTCAGCACAATTTCATATATCCAATCCTGAGAATAATGATGAAGATGTATTATGCATCCTAGAAGACATTCGCTTCTCTTCTCGCAGGGGTTCAACGGTAGACCTAATTCTGGAACCTGGTTGTGACGTGTGGATTGGGCTACCCAAAAAACTTCATCCCAATGTGTCGCGTTATGCAGACGGCGCTCATTCCAGGGAACAGCAGAGATCCAGGCATCAACCATCAACAACATATTTCACCACTCCACATACGAAAGCTACTCCATCTCAAGCTGAGTCCACCAATGCCAGGTAATTGAAATGAAACTCATCACAACTATAGATGAACTCAGGTTGTGTGCTGAAAATCCCCATCAGCGGTTTATAATCACAGAAGGGATCGACATTTATCTACAGCGGTATGATCTGACATGAATCGATAACAAAAACGATCTTCCCGATCGGTGTCCAGGATTTCTGCATGTACAAGCCGATAGCAAGATTATATCCCATCGCTATAACAAACGAAGGGGAGATTATGCAGCGTCAGAAGACTAATATTTATCTACAACTGGAACTTCCAGCAGGTTTCTAAACAAGTATTTCATTTATCCTAAGCTCCAGCGCTATGTCGATGAATTTCTGAAATAACTAAGATGAGAAATGATTTATTAAATATTAAATAATGAATATTATATGCTAAATTACAACACTAAGAACAACGCACAGTACTATATGCATGGTACGAAACGTCAACAAATCACAGATAAAACAACAACAATATTTCGATGAACTCTAATAGTAGAATAAAAATCACGCTCCTATTAGGTATTTCATGTGAAAATCGCATAATTTTCACCATTTGACAACTGCCGCGTCCTCAATTCAAATGCAAGAATACTTGCACAACTTGGCACAAAAAAGCAAAGGTGAACATCGCACCTTGGGTTGATTCTGCTCTTTTGTCGTACTTTAATATGAGAATATACAACAAATTGAAATGAACTTTTCCACTGCTCTTTTTGGTTTTATTATTCAGCTCAACAAGCCTTGCATTAAGTGCAATGAACTAAAAATATTATTTCGAATTTAAGCTCTTGTATTACTCTAATTAGGTGTAGAATATCCACTCACCATAGTATAAAACTTTTGCCACAGCCTCGGCAGTAGTTGACAAATTTGTCGTACTTTTAGGCGTGTATTCTGCCATTAATTCATTGCAAGTTTTGTGGTTGATGAAAATTATAAATCAAAATTAATATTATAAATATAAAAGTACGATAAATTTGAGGTGAAATGTCAAAATGTGTGAGAAAAATATACGCCTAAGCTACGACAAAGAGATCAGAATTACCACCTTGTCCAGGTAAAGATATTTACAAGTATGTAATTGCAATAATTCCACTGAAAAATTTATTATACATACCCAAGTAAATCATAGCAACCCAGAGGGAAAGGGATGCAACACCGCATCGAAGCCGTACTGCACTTTGGAATGCATCGTCGACCCATTTATGCAAGAAAACTTCGATGAATTTTACACGCGACGCCTAGGCAGGGTGTGATGCCTTTCTGCAGGAGTAAATGTCGATGAAAACGTCGATGAATAATCTTTGAAGAAAACGTCGATGAATAATCTTTGAAGAAAACGGCGATGAATAATCTTCGACGAAAGTCTCTCAATGAATATTTACAGATGAAAATATTGACGACCAATAAATTTTTGCAGATTCAGGGGTGGTACTATGTAACTTGAATGGAGTAAGTTGGATCGCTTCGTATAGCTAAATTTCATGTTAAATATCTAATTAGCTTTTGTTTTCAATTCACCTATAAGAAGTCGTTTCGACTGTTATCCATTCAAGTTCCATAGTAGCGCCAGAAAGGAATAGACTTGGGATGGAAATGGAAGTCTAATGGGTTTCTGCAATACCAGGAAAATATTTTGATGTTTGGAAAATTTAAAAACATGTTTTTAACCCATTACATCCAGCAACTATTTTTTTGGAATTTTATTGTAAAATGCACATATCTTAGTTAATGGTTTTTAATAAAAAAAATAATAATAAAATAATATTAAAAGTAAATAAGGATCATTTTTCATCCTGGTAGCTTTTCCTACCACTGGGATATACCTTGGTCTTAATATGTTAAAAGCCATAGTTATTTATTTTTAAATTTTTATTATCAATAAATCCATTTGTTTTTATAAAAAAATTTTACATAAAGTCCTTTAAGTACTGGACTGGTGTACTTTTCACAGATAAATGTCGTTCGTCGAGAATAATGTTTACACCGTGAATTTGGGTGTTTACTGCGAACAATCCAATGATTTTTTCCATCAAACCGGATTACTTTAAAGGAATCTCCTTTTGTGTGTAAATGAGGCCCAGATATTTTTTCTCAACGCCATACTGCCTAAAATCTGCAAAGCACATTGGTGCTGAAATTCAAGAAGCGGAATATTATGACCCACGTGTTAACTGTTGCTGTATATAGTCCGCAACCATTTATTTGAACTGATTCGCACACGACGCGTTGATACGAACTGGTCGTGGGAATCCACGCCACCCATATGCCGATAATAAATTGATATTGGTCAGGGCAAAACCCTCGAGAATACTTCCCAAGCCATGAAACAGAAACCTATATGTGTGCGTTCGGAGTCCGTTCTCTAAAATGTTCTATATTGATGCTTATGGAAAAGTACCAAACATTGATTTTATAAATGCTAGCCCAAACTACTATCCATACAGGAAAATAGTCTACTAGTAATTTACAGCTTGGTTCCTTATCTTCCCAAAGGCTGCCCTTACTACATACCTTCCTTAACAAAATAATAAAATAGTTTTGATTACAAAGTAACCTTACCATTTTACGCTCAATACCTCTCAGCTGTGCATGTGTGTATGTGCAGCCGGAGTCCGAATCTGTAGGCAGCTACATTCGATATCACCAGCCCACGGCATCGCATGACGGCACAGCGACATTACAATTACTCAGCTGAGAATTTTTGTATGAGAAATCGTAGTCATTTGGCTAAGATAAATTTTTTTAAATAATTTTGTTAGGAAAGGTATGAAAATTTTATTACAGTTCGGAAGATACGAAAGCAAGCTTAAGATTATCAGAACACCATTTTTCGGTATGAATAGTAGTTTAGGGCGGAGGAGCTATTCAAATCAACTTTTGTCAGTTTTACATAAGAACACTGCAAATATTTTAGAATGTAAGTACTACGTTGGGCCTCGCATGTGGTAGGGATGGAGTCTCTTTCATGGCTTGTGAAGTATTCTCGAGGGTTTTTGGTCAGGGTTGAGCAATATATATATTATTTTTATCCTTTGCACTCCATCTTCTAACTGTTGTGGAGGTGTTGCTTTATAAGCATTTGAAGCAACAGTTACCATACGGATGTCATTACACCGAATTAAAACAATGTCATCTTTCACGGCTTTAGCACTGTATCGTCTGTTTTGTTTTTGCATTTCGGCCTTACTTTTTAAGGGTGTCATATAATAGTTGTCTGCCTGGCAAAATATCTACTTTACTTAGTAAACCATTAGCAACATCGTAGCATTGTCCCTTCTCAGAAACTATTATATCTGTACCTTTTCCACAATATGGTGTAGAATGGAAAAGATAACCATCAGAAGTACACAGGGACCAAAGCTTGAAACCGAATCTTATTGGTTTAGCGAACGAATTGCTTCGCAGAATGCTTTCCGAAATTGGGAACAATTATTTCGTCTATGCTCAAGTATTCGGGTGGTTCAAGTATTTTGAAAGTCTTTTTTAAAACTTCATAAATCGGGCGAAATTTATAAAACATATTATTATTGAATTTCATATTATCTGGGAAGTGAAGGCGTGTCATTATGTCATCGAATGTATTTCGCCACATGGATTTAGAAATTAAATTGTTATGTGTATCAAGTGAAGTGCTCCAGTACATATGATGAGTCGGTAATTTATTGTAACCACTTACTAGTAATATTTCAATGAAAACTTCCTTAGTAAGCATTTCAGTGGAGAAATGCTTTTGTGTCGCGTACAGTATACTTTGCTCATATATCAGGTCGAGGTCGACTAACTCAGAAGGAAATATCAGGTTGAATGAATCTAACGGACTTTTTATAGTTTCTCGCAAATAATAAAAATGTGGCGTAGAAAGATTTTTCCTAAAGTGTGGAATATTTGAGCCAACACTGCAATTGAAAATTTAACACGCTTATTGTATAGAAAAGAAAAACTGCAGCCAAAAATTACTTTCTTTCATTTGTGGACTATTTTAGTTTTGATGGTCGTTTTCTTCTTACTGTAGTTGTACCTGCTCTTTTCGTGTTATGTCAACATTACTATCTTCATTTTTGCTATTTATTTTCACTTGAACTTCTGTTTGCAATACTGTACGTGGTAAATCGTGGGCTTCCATTTCCACCTCATCGTCGCTTTTATCAGAGTCAACATCAGTATCTGCTTCAGGATTTTCTTTCGAAGGAATCAAAATAATATTACGTGCCTAGTCTTAGCTATCATCATCAGCTTCCCATAGATTTTGAATATCATTTAAGTAAGTCTTTTAAAAAAACATGAAAGAAAAGGGGAAAATAACGAAAATTGATGACGGTATATCCCGGTGGCAGAAATTCCTGCAATTAAAACTAAAATAGGAAAAATAAATTATTTTTCTAAGTTATTTTACCAAATATAAATAAATTATCACAAATCATAATGTCACAAAGAAATAATGGTACAATATTTAATAATATTGTATAATAAAATGGAAAATAATTACATTTTTTGGGATCGTCTTCGAGCCTGTGTTCCTTTATCATGGACACTACTCTATGCAAATGCTCAAATATAGCAAGCCACTGAGCGGGTTACTATAAGAACTGTAAAATTATGAGTCATCAGACAAAGGAACATATATAAATTCGAACTGCGCGATATTTTAATTGTGTGAGTAAAAGACGACTACTTAAAATCGGTGGCGGCTTTTTACCTTTCACTTTTTAACTTTCACTAGTACTCAAAACGTGAAAATTTATCTAAATTCAGAGGAAATAATAAGAAAGAAAGGAGAATTACGCTTCGACTAATAAAAGTTTCAAACAATTAAAACTATTTTTCTGGGAATTTGTCATTATGGTTGTGGATTTCTACACAAAAAAACGAAAATGGCGGTTCAGACACTATGTAAAGGGGAGCCTTTCCACAGATCTATCTTTTATATTTTCTACAGTCAAGAAGTTCGGCTCGTGTAAACAAAATGCGATATATTCAGTGCTGAATTAATTTCGAGATTCGGTTTCCCATACTCCATTTAAGAGTATTAGGCTGGTGCCAAAACGGATTGTGAAGACTAAAACGAAAAAAAAAAAAAAACAGGCAAGGACCGGACGGAAAATTTCGTTAAGGTTATAATTAAGAGACAAAACAAAAATTAAACACGACATAAGGTGAAATTGCGAAATGGGAGGGGGTTGTTAAGGGGTTGAAAGTGTTTTTTTGTGATTTTCGACGATATGTGACTTCCTAGCGGAAAATGTTCTTCGCGAAAGTTATAGATAATACAAATATCTAAAACTTTCATATAATGAATTTTTCAGCATAACTTCAAATTTTTCGAGTAATGACGGAAAACCGATTTTACAGTTATTTTATTTTTTATCTCGTAAAAATAATTCAAATTACATGAATCTGGGAAACAAGTAAGTTCCTATATATTTACAATTTTCGAAAAAAAGTCTTCCAGAAAAAACTTTATTGGTGTTTTTTTTCCGACATGAATATTCTATATGGACTTATTTTAACCGTTGAAATGTCTACTTCTATTATTGTTGATGGTTTATTTTTGAAGAACCCGCTTAAAATTCAGAAAAAGCTAAAAAACTACGTTTCGGATCTCGAATTTTTTAATTTTCTTTTATAATTTTTAACTTTTTTTATTATGTAGGTATACGTTAATAATGGATTAAATTTCAATGACCGAATTTACTTTAATGCAATATTACTAAAATTTAATCAATTGAAATGAAGACAGAGCCTGAAACCATCCTGAAACTTAAATTTTTAATGGCAATGCACCTTACCGCACTGAAAGTCGTAAGCTATAGTTAAAACTCGTTGAACTAGCGTGTAATTTTACGTATATTTTACAATTTTTTCACTAAATAAATTGTATAACGATGAGTAATCTGGTTTAGGTATATTTGAATAAAATAATTTGAATACGTAATTGTTAAGTAGAACAATTAATTTATTGATATTTTTTTATAAAAATAAGAAATGTATGACAAATTATAAAATTCTAATGAATTTCACATCTTTTGTATCGTGGTTATACTTCTTCTTCATCAATAAAATTTTCAAATTCCGAAAGATCTTCGAGATTGTCGACGTCTTCGAGCTCCTCCATTTCAATATAAAGACTCTTTGCTTTCATCAATAATCTCTTACAAATCACTTACATCTTCAAATATTTCCTTATCTCTATTTGATCAGTTTTAATTACAATTATTGCATAAATTGGTATATTGTAATTCGTGTTTTCGGCAGCCACATCTTTGTTTATTACAACCACTTTCACAGTTGCAACTAATACATTTTAATAATTTTTCGAGAATTAAATCTAATTTGTCTGGGATTAACTTGGGCAGGAGTTTTACCTAGATGTTCGTTCCAGCCCCATTGCATAGCTTTTTTGTTATCCAGCCCGTTGTCCAAATAACCAACCCAAGGTTGTAATTGGCAACAAACTCTATAGAGTGTTGTGTCACTGATGGTGGGTTCTTACTACATAAAGTCATTTGACAAAAGAACGCTGCTATTGAAGAAATTTTAAATCAATATTTTAATTATGTTCGAAATCATTATGCAGCTAATAGTTTTATAGTATTCGATGGATATCTCGAAGTAAATAAAACTGTAATAATAATACTTACAGCATCTACTTCCACTTGGATGAGCACGAAACAAGCCGAACGTTCACGTCTTAATAAAATCCGCAAGAATCCCTACATTTGAATATCACGATATAAGTAAAATACCGTTTTCGCAGGACAAATTTTTATTAAAGTAATAAAAAAAAAATTAATACAAACTATATGAGATAAACTACGATCAGGGGGATATTTGTGCAAGCAAGTTTCCAGGCGCCCCAGCAAGCTCCCAGCTCCCCACGTTCAGGCAATGAAAACGATTCATTTTATACATCTAATTGTTTCAAACACGAAACGTACACAAATAGAATAGCATTTCTTCACTCTTTTTCGGGTTGCGATTCAACTTTCCGGTTTTGCTGGAAAGAGAAAAAAAAAACAATAGTAAAATCATTATTGAGCAACAAAAATTTCTGAAGCCTAGCAAGTGTTTTTTTTTTTTAAAAAGATGCAGACGAAATAACCATTCCAAAAAATGGATCTCAACTAATAGCTGGTATTTACAAAAGTGAAAAGATGGATATGTCCTCAAATCAATTTAGATTTGAGCATTACCAACTGGCAATTAGTAAATCTACTTTCATATTGGAAAAACTTCCTCCAACTGATGGGATGAAAAGCTGCCATTTCGGAGGACTTGCCATACTTGGGAAGAGGAATGATAACAGCCTTCATGCAAGACAGCATACGTCCTTGATTTAAATAGGTGACAGTTTGGGAATGCATAAGCTTCTTTAATACTTTACTTAGAAACCAGAGTAAACTCATGGGACGAAAAACTGCAATTTCGGTGGATTGCCAAACTTGGGAAGAGGAATGATAACAGCCTTCTTCCAGCGCGATGGATAAGTGAAGTTGTTAAACATGCATTAAATACATGCAGCAAGACTGGAGAAATAAATGGCGCAATAGTTTTATAAAACCTAGCCGGGATAACATCAGATCCAACAGCAGACAATTTGACACTATTCATGCCAATGAAAACCTCGGAAAAATCAACACATCTAAACGAAAATTTTGAATCAAATTGTTGCTGTTGGGAGATGTATGTAGGGCACTGATTCGACGCAAAACAATTATTTAAGACATTGTGATCGAAAGCACCAAGCCAGAGAGTCACTGGCGTACTGGCCCAGATTTCGCAAGATACTCCACAATTTTCTAGGAAGAATTCCAGGACCAAGCTTCGATTCGAAATATACTTCTTTAGCTGCACGAATGGTATAATTTACCTTATTCTGACAGCGTTTAAAACGGTCTTTATCATCAGAAGACCCAGAAATTTTGTAACAACGATACAAAGCATCTCTTTTCGCAATTATCCTGGTTATGTAACTGTTATCGCCCAATATAAGGAAGATTCTTCCAGCAGCCAAGGGCGTATTCTAGCGAAATCATGAGCAATTGCTAAACAATAACCTCGCATGGTATTGTTCTACAACTGTCGGTTATTTTGCTGATTAGCCCAACAGCTGGCTGCGATGAGTGCTTAGTGGAGCAATCGACGATTACGATAACAATTAACCTGGCATGGTAATTGTTATGTAAAACGATTGCTTACTACTAAGCGACTCAGGTGCTGCCACCGGTAGAACAAACGACAAGGTTGTTGTCGTTTGTTTACATCCGCGTTGTGAGTAAAGTTTACTTCCGAATATTGGAGCATATAAGACCGGCGAGTGCCGTTCAGTATTCAGTTAGAAGAATATCAAGTTTCCGTTCTGTGCGGAGTACCCTAATTGTTAAGATAGGTCAAGCTTTGGGTGAAATAAAGATTTATACATATCTTAGAAATTCGAGTGTTGTTTTCATAAAGTTTTATGGTATTTAATTTGTTTATTTATTGGACTGATTTTGTGACACGACATCACTTTAAACCAAGAATACCCCGGGTACGTTTTTTACTTCCTCTGATGGAAATATACTTATCATATAAATATTTAAGATACTCGGTAAGACAATTTGCTTTTTCGTCACTCGTAGGACAATTATATATATTCTCCTAAGGCAACATCTGCATTTATTACAAAGGCCATCGCAGTTTATGGTACCATAATCGCGATATGTTAGCTCGTTTAAATTAGGAATAGACTTCACCTGAAAATCATAAGTTATATACATAGATAAAATCGTGGTCGAAATTATCGGGCGGACTAATTTCATTAACATCAGTTAAGAAAAGGTCTAGCTGAGATAGATTTTGAGTATTTGATTATGTAAGAACCGAGTTCAATAATTTCATATCCAAAGTTTGTAGAATATATTTCAAACTACGCAATTGGGTGGACAATAGACAGCTCTAGCACGCAGTTTTGTCCATTTGAGTGGTACGCACAGAAACTTAAGTTAGTCTCCAGGATCAGAGCTGATGATAAGCTTGGGTTTCAAATAATCTTCCACGTAAATAGCCACACCATAACACCTCCGATTTATTCGGTCACAACGAAAAATATTACATGCAGGTAAAATATAAAACGAGAGTTGGAATTCTCCTTCAATCACGACGCAGAGACCAAGACAGCATGGAGTTTGAATCCCTCGAAAATTTCTTGTAATATATCTACCCTATTTCTGAGACTTCTTGCATTCAGGTGGTAGATATTAATACTATTTTGAGCACCGAGGATATTGAGCAGCGATCTCACCCTGAGCAATGGCTACATTATAAACTGAGATAATATATGCGTTTAAAATTACACTGGTGCATCCGACGGGCAAACAATCTCCACCTCACACCCCACGGCAAGCAACATATTGAACGCAACGAAACACAAAATACTCGATATCCCAATTCCAAAAACCAGATTTACCGATTTACACAATAAAGCGTGAAATTTTCGAGATGTAAACAAAAGATTACAAAATAGAATAGAAGACTGAGTAACGGTATTTCAAAATAATGTATTAAGTATCTATAAGAGAAAGTAGAAATAGAGAAAACGAAACGAAAAGCTGCTGATATTTCATGACAAAAACAAGTTACTAATTACCCTATGCAAGTTCACTACATCTATGCTCCTAAAATATTATGTATGGCAATTTGATGCTATATAGTCCAATTGATTGTGGCTAGATATATTAACTTCTGCAACCTCCTGCGTTAGCTTAAGGTAAACCAGACCATTTCAGGTAAAAACCGTATGCAAACTTCCTAAGCGTCGCAGCTCGAGAGCCGATCGAAAGATTGCATTATTTGTACGCGTAAGACTCTCCGTAATATATATAGTCCCATCAGAAGCTAAGCCGCAATTGATTTCATTCAATTTCAGTCTATCGTGACGTCTAAGGTGTTTTAAGTATGATTTTTTCTCGTTTTGAGACGTAAACCTGGCGACAAGTGGAATGTTTGAATGCCCCTCACGTAAACCGGAACCAGAATTTTGCTTCGATTCAACCAAAAAGCATCCACTGACTCGAGTGCATTTACATGCAGAACAGTTTTGACGACAATGTCATTCAAGCGATATGCGCACTGGTTATTATCATTCGGAGCGAAATGCATTTAATGTCGATTTCGATGGGACTTCAGTGCAATACCAGTATTGCACTTTTCCCACAATGCAACACTGAAAATGTTCGATGGGACAATTTTTATAGCAAAAGTTCAACACGAAGTTTGCACTGATTTCCCCTACTTTGCACCGGATATTTTCTCGGTGTTACAAATACGTATTGATGTCAAATTGTCATCTGCTCTGTCAAAGTGATCTGTCATATTGTAATAAAAGGAGTATTTGTGAAAACTTTGAGTTAAATTAACTAAAAGATTTTATTTAGGTAATTTTTATAAAGTGTACTATATTGTATAATGTATAACAATGATTTTCTTTATGTAGTAATAAAAAATTACGTTACGGTGTTACGGTATGGCGAGCACTTCAATTTTTCCCAGTAGCTCATTTTGTTCATCATCTGAAGACGAATGGGATATTGAAGAAAAATTCTTTTGGACATCATAATTGATGCATCAGAAAATGAAAACAAAGTTGAGAACTTTGTGACTGAAGTGGTTGACAAATATTCAGCGGCAGAGGTATTTATTAAAGAATTACTGAATTATTCAATAAATAATACGTGATATTTTAATTCAAGGAAAACGTTCAAGTTTCAAAGGAGACCGCTGCACTGCTTGTAGAGGAATATGAAATATGAGTATTAAAAAAAAAAGTTTTTGGAGGAAAAGAAGGGCTCAAATGTTGTCATTTTTATGGTTTGTTTAGCATTGCGCTTGTTTGGCAGGTTTAGTGGTAGCTTCCTATGATATGTAAGAGAAGTGGAAAGTTAAAATTGCTTTGCTGAGGTTTATTGAGCATCACAGAAAATTCAAACAAAATGTTGTTATTCATATCTGACACAGACAACAGTATCCACTGTGTCCTTGCTAACTATTTACATGTTTTCTTTAACTTCAGTTTAGTTTGGGAGAACTATTTGCCCTGAGCTGTGAGCTGATTTTATTTGAATCATATAAGTACGATAGCATAAATTGTGCATGGGGTAAGTGTGAACCTAACCTTTTCATAGAAGGAGATTTGTAGGATGTTATAAGGCCCACTTTGGTAGGAACGCTGTGAGTTCTCATGGATTCTATTTATGGGGGGTAATTATACAGTCTGGAGTCATTAACGTTTTCGTCCATGATTTCCCATGTTGTGAAAGTAATATTTGTAGATCGAATGCAATGCAATGTGATGACACTCATCATCTGCACAATGTCATGATGAGCCATGATTGGCAAGTGAACAGTTCCAGTGTTGTGGAAATTAAACACAACATAAATTGGCGCAGCCGGTAGGATCAAGGAAGCTTCGTTAAATAAACAACTGTAAATGCTTTAAAAGCCTTGATTCTATACGAACAAAAAGGGATACCTGTGACAAAGAGCCAAATAAAACGGCCAAGTCACCCCAACGCTCAGGGTAGATAGGATCTGTAGGCGCTTCTGCTCCAGGCGGACAAGCGTTCACCCCGTGTTATAAATAAGAACGCAACAAGGGACTCAGGCCAGCAACACATCATAGCCAGAGGAAGTCAACGCCACCACCAACTCAATCTCATCAGCAGCAGACAAAGTCATCAGTAACAGAAAAACTCCGTTCCTGTGTTGATAGGGAAAACGAAGACGGCTTTAAGCTCCCCTTTTATCAGATCCAGGGGAATTTAAGAAAGCTTAGGGCCCTCCCGAAAGAGACACAACAACAGACGGAAACATTACAGTAAACTGGACAATAAGGAAACAGGAAAGTCATCACTACGAGGAGATGGGCAACAATAATTGTTCTAAGTTAATTAAGGCAAAACTTTACTTCATTCTTTAGGCAAATCTATTTTAAAAAGATATACTTAGATTAATTTTTATTACATTTATATAGAAATATATACTATTAAATAATAATTTTTTTTTCTCATCAAAAAAAGTGTTAGAAAATTATTATTTAAAAGAAAAAAATTAAAAAAAAAAACAATTGGTATAGATTTAAGATTTTTATGATAATAATTCCTTCAATTTGATCGGTTTTAAGAGTGATATTTAATTAATAATGGCAAGAATTGATATTCGGCGTGACAATTAAAAAAAAAAATAAATTTGTGTAATTCACCTTGATGTTAGTTACTTTAAATGTGACACTAGTCAGTTGTTATCTTTCTGTTGATTTTGTTTTTTAATTCAAATGCGGATACTGCACAGGGGTCCGGTATCTCATTAGTTAATGGTTGGCCGCACTTCCAATAATTGCGAACAAAATCAAATAAACGATGATATAATTCTGAATCCTTTCCAAAAGTCCATTTTCAACCGAAGTGAACTACATACATAGGGTTTACAAATACCTAATTGATTCATTGAAATTTCTTTAATCTGAAAAATTTGTAGATATTTCACGCTGTAGCCTTACATTACCACTTTAAGTGTGATATTTGTTTTACCCGTTCGCAAAGTACGTGTTGAAATCATTTTGTTTGATTCCTGTTTCGGTTGTTGGTCTCGTTTGAGTATTTTTTCGGTTAATGTCAAAATTTTATATAGAGAAGTAGCGTTGATTGATATTGTGTTAAATTGTGTTAGTGATAAAAAATAAAAAAAGTGCAGTGTGAGACCAAAATCGATTCTAGTTAAGACGTTTAATGTCGCAAGAAACATCAGATGACCAATGATCACCCAACGCCACTTTAAGCAGTTCACCAAATAGCCATTCCACGCCAGTGACGAGAGATCAGAGCGATTATCCGTTCTATGTATTTAAAAAGAAATTCTGGAAGAAAATAAATTTTTTTTCTTTCGAGAACACCGGTGCGTCTGTTAGTATATAGGACACTAGCTCAAGAACTGATTGTGGAACTTTAAGCAGTTCACCAAATAGCCATTCCACGCCAGTGACGAGAGATCAGAGCGATTATCCGTTCTATGTATTTAAAAAGAAATTCTGGAAGAAAATAAATTTTTTTTCTTTCGAGAACACCGGTGCGTCTGTTAGTACATAGGACACTAGCTCAAGAACTGATTGTGGAACTTCTAAAACAGCAGAGGATAAGTTAATTTTGCCAGAACTGGACGAGAATAACCCAGTTATCTCCCAACAAATAGAGGAAAAGTGTATTGTATTATTGAAAAAGTGAATGTGGAAACTCCGGCTAGGGATACAATAACGGAATTGGTGTCCTTCAAATCTGGAGGAAGGTACCGACAATCCTTGGACACACTAGCATCAATCCAAGAAAAAGAAGAACTACGGAATCAATCTTCAGAACAACCAGAAGACAATATCAGTGCAGAGCAACAACAACAACAACATAGACAAACTTGGGATAGTTCTGTGCAACTAGACGGGTTAACCCATGGAAAGAGCTCATCGGAAAACTCAATTTTTGAAATGGAGCCACCAGTGGATATAATTAAAATTAATCAATTAATATGTACCAATTTTAATGGGCGAAATATTTATAAATTTTTGTAAGCATGTTATTAATTGTCTAACCGAAACTGAAATTCCAGTATTCCTTAAATTTCTTCCAACGCGCTTCAGAGGCAGGGCGGCAAGTGTTCTGCAAGGTACAGGTTTCAATAACTTCCAGCAATTGGTGACCCAAAACCAAAATAAATTAATAAATACAAAAAGCTACGTGGCCCTTTTAAATGAACTTAGGATGTTGTTCGAACTACCAGCAGAAACTTTGACAAGCTATGCTCAAAGGATAAAAACATTATTTAAAATCTGTGTTTCTAAAATTCCTAATCGACACTCTAGCGCAGCAGCAGTGGCAGTAAAAAGTGATTTAGAGGAAACAGCCATATATGTATTTAAGACAGGTATAATCAACCCAAACCACAGAATGTTTCTCTTACAGGTCTCTATTGAGAGTTTTGCATTAGCGCAGAAACTAGAAGAAGCCGAAAGACGAACACTGTCGACTTTACAAAATTGCTTATGTATATCATTGGCCCTTAATTAATAGTTATCCAGTCAATACTTCTTGGATGCCTAGAGTGAGATTAGGCAATATCAGAGATCCACCAATGCACAATCCACCCCAAAATAGGCATTATAATAATTTCGCCCCCAGTGCAAGGAATCGGTGTGATAATACCAAAAGCTATCAGCGCCGAATTAAATGTACTTATTGTAATAAAAACAATCATACGTTTCGGAGTGCTACCAAAGGAAGAATGCGACTTCCGGTAATAGTTATCAGAACTCTGCGTACGTTTCTCGAAATAATAATAGGGATAGTAATGCTCAAAGTCGGCAGAAAAACTTAGTACAAAATATCAGGTCTGCTGAAGGTGGCATAAAAAACACAGTTGGCTCAATAAAATGTGATTTTTGTCAAAGAAGAGGTCGCACTACAAACCAGTGCCGAGCACGGCAAGACTGGGAAAGTAGGTCGAAACAAAATAACCACCAGTTTTGGGAAAACTAAATAAGGAGTTGCGAGGACACCGCGGAAGTCCAAACGTTAGTAAAGAAAAACAGTGTCAGCCCTCCCAAGTTACTAAATTTTCAGTTAAATTACCCCTGGATATAGCAGCTAAGTCCTCGGTAGAACTATTAGTCGGCACGGGAGCTGACGTGAGCCTATTAAAAAAATCCATGTTACAAGGTGAGAAAATAATAAATACACAGGAAAAATCACAACTGAGTAGTATTTTTGGAAAGGGACAGACAATTGGAACATATACAGGAAAATTTCAGCTAGAAACTTCTCAAACATGTAAATTTCACGTAATTAAAGATAGTGAAAATATCCCAAATGATGGAATACTTGGAAATAGTTTTCTATTAAATAAATATAATATAAACGGTCCAGGTGGAATATTATAATATCCAGCGACACCTACAAATTTAGCAATATTTTCAGTGCCACTTAATATGAACTGCGAATTTCGCGATTCTAAGGAGGTAAAAACGACACTATAAGCAGGTCTACGGTCCAAGCCCAAAAGGAAAAGCTTGGCAAGCCTCAACCTACGCAAATGGAAAACGCCACTCAGATCTCTGAGAGAAAGTGCTCCATTCCGCATCAGAAAATTGTTTAACAAGACCATGGAAAGGTACAGTTGTGTTACCTATTATTAACGTCAATAATACTGATCAGGAATTGGATAACAAAGAAATTGATCTTCACCCAATAGGAAATTACGAATATTCTAACATTAAACGGAATGAACTGGAAAAAAACCAAAATAAACAACGAAGAGAATAGGACCTTTGCAAACAGAAAACATCCGTTTATTAACAGTCGAGACAGGAAACGAATTGAAATTCTGAAAGAGTAAATCAATATGGATAGGTGCCAATTAGGAAGAAAAATACTGTCCTCGAAATATGTTATGAATATAACAATATCTTTCTTCTATCTGGAGATAAATTGAGTTATACGGGCTCAATAAAGCATGGCATTCCAATTAAGCAAGATTGTCGCCCTCTCAATCAGAAAAAGTATAGACTATCGGAGAAGCAAAGAAATATCATCCATGAACAAGTTGAAGAAATGCTTGAAAATGATATAATAGTACCTAGCACTAGTCCATTGAATTCGCCACTCTTAAGGCACAATTGTTACTGCAGATGGAGAACGACGACGAAACTCCGTTGTCAAACTTCTAAAAGCACAACGTCTTATCCAAATGCAACAAATTACGACGAACGACGGTAAGAGGACGATGATGTTACCGTCGAGATTGATCAAATTCTAATTTTGCCGTCGTCGCTGCAGTGTTACCAACAAAATTAATCGAATGAAATTGTTTTCGCATGCAGTTTTGTCTTTTGAGGTGGTAGCACGCCGCGGTAAATTTCAAATAATGACATTTGAAGAAAAATTTATTGAGGAAGTACTAAATCAGAGAATAATTTATGATTTGCAAGACAAGTGGTCAAAAAAGACGTGGTTTGGATGGATATTTCAAAGCGTTAAATTTAGTTAATTTCTGCATTTTCAGCTTTTTTTCACACTTTGGGCCATTGCATTTCTTTCAACACAATATAAAATACTCTTATTAAAAATCTCCTAAAACGCTCGAACCATTTAATAAATGAAATTTCAGTATCTTCTTCTTTCACAATCGTCGCTCACCGCCTGTCGTTGCAATTGTGCTCCCAATCTTTCGACGGCCTGTTTTGAAACCCGAATTTCGCGCTGCCGTCTGCGGTTCTCCGCTCTGCAGTCGTGAATGTGCTTAGGCCCTTAGTTGTTCCCAAAAAGGCTGGAATAACTGGAGGGGAAAATGGCGTGTTGTGGTCGATTTCAGAAGGCTAAATGAAACCACGATCGGAGGTGCTTCCCCTTTACCCAGAATTGAAAATATCTTCGATCAATTGGGGCATTCAAGGTACTTTACCACGCTTGACCTGGCCAGTGGTTATCATCAAATGCTAGTAAAAGAGAAAGACCAACCTAAAACCCCTTTCAGTATTCCACACGGGCATATTGGATTTAAAAGGATGCATTTTGGGTTGAAAAGCGCACCGCTGCATTTCAACGATTAATGAACCACGTCCTAACTGGTTTGCAGGGTTTTTAGTGCTACGTATATTTAGAAGACATAATCATTTACGGGAAAAATTTTTAGGATCATAACGCTAAACTTAGGGAGGTAGGTACTCAAAGGACTACAGTTAAATAACTTAAAACTAAAAATGCAAAAATGTCAGTTTTTGAGAAAGGAAGTAATTTATCTGGGACATAAGTGTTCCAGAGAAGGAGACTTGCCAGATCCCTCAAAGGTAAGCTGCTTCCAAAGTTTCCCCCAGCGCAAGACAATAAGGCAGGTACAATCTTTCCTTGGGTTGGCTAATTATTATAGGAAATTTATTCCGGAATTCTCTAAAACCCCTCAAAAAAGTCCCACGAAAAAAATGTGAAACTCAAATGGACGGATCAGTGTGAAAATTCTTTTAAAGACCTTAAGCACAAGCTAATCTCGCCACCTATTCTAGTTTACCCTGAGTTCGATATACCATTTTCCTTAACTATGGATGCTAGAGGAGAAGCTTTGGCTGTAGTGTTATCCCAAGGAAATGTGGGGAACGATCGGCCCATTGCTTACGCAAGCAGGAGTTTGAACAAAGCCGAGTGAAATTATTCCGCCACAGAAATAGAAAATTTACTATTTACACTAAACACAAGCCACTTAAGGGAATGAACAGTACCAAAGATCCTGGCTCGCGATTACTAAGATTTCGCCATAAACTCTCTGATTATGATTACATCATAGAGTATAAACCAGGTAGGCTCAATCGTAGCGCTGACGCATTAAGCAGAATCCAGAGTTCTAGTGAGATGGAGTGCAATAAGAACGAAGTTCCGCAGACAATGATAACTAAAGCACAAGTCCACCAGCAAAGAGTTAGAGATGATAAGGAAGACAAACCCAATCCCACATGCATGGCTATTACCAGAGCGCAAAGCAGAGCTAAAGGAGACCACACAAGTTTTCTGAAAGACAAGATGACGCGGATGATTCGTCCACAAATAAGTCTAGTTGTATAGGAGAGGAAAATTCAGTTAGTTCCCAAGAGTCCAAGATGGATGAAAGTGTACAAATACTTGATAACCGGAATCAGATCGAGACCATTCTTCGGGATTACCATAACGCACCTTTGATAATTCATCTGGGAGTCTATAAAACTCATAAACGTATCAGAAGAAACTTTAAATGTAAAGAATGCTCAAAGACATTCACAAGCACATCAAAAATTGCATTAAGTGTAGAAAATATAAGCATAATAGAATCACCAAGATGCCGATGGTAATAAGCTCCATTGCAGCGAGGCCATTCGATAAGGTATATCTCGACTAGTGGGCTCACTACCAGAAACCATTAAGGGAAATAAGTATATACTTACCCTACGGGATGATACAACTAGAGTTTGTGATTGTATACCGTTGACTAATAGAGAAGCCATCACGGTAGCCGAGGGATTTTACAAATTAATGATGAAGTATAAGATACCCAAAGCTGTCATCACTGATCAGGGAGCAACTTTCACCAGTAATTTGTTTAAACGATTTTGCAAATTATTCAAAGTGAGGAAGTTGCAGACCACTGCCTACTATCCACAGGCAAATGGCGTTCTTGAAAAAGCACACGGACCCCTGATTGAGTATTTGAGAAGTTTGGTGCACGAAAATATTACCGAATGTGACCAGTGGGTCGAGGAAGCAGTCCATCTTTGCAATCATTCAACCCATGTTGGTGGAAAGCATACACCGATGGAGGCTCAATGGTAATTTGACGACCCGCCACACAACAACCTAAAATGACAGCCTGAATCCATCTATAACTATGATGATTTTGTAAGCATTCGTAAAAGAAGTATGCAAATACTGCACAAGCGTGCTACGGAGGAGCTTCTTAAAAACAAGCTAAAGTCTAACGAATATTACGATAAAAATACCCGTAGCATTGTACTGCATGTAGGAGACCAAGTCTTACTAAAAAATGCAGTTAAAAAGAATAAATTATCACCAGTTTGGACTGGGCCGTACATGGGAAAACAGGTTAATAATGATGTAAACTTCACGATCCAAACTGGTCGGAAGCTACGAACGGTGCATAATAATAGGTTAAAATTATTTTAGTTAAAAATAAATTATATCTGCGATATTGGGGATTAGCAGAAATTAATTGTTACTTCCTCATTACCCACAGGGAACATTAATATGGCTGTGGGCGGCAATACATCTAGCGAACTCTCAAGCTGCTATAGAGACTCTCACCCCCATAGGCGTATTATTTGAGTCTTTCAATCCAGCGTACTTATACTAAAAGACCTGGGTTGTTTATACAAAAATTCAAATCACTGAAGAAACGGAGGCGTTAGAATTTATGTCTCTGTCCGTACAAAGAAGCACCTAGTAAATATACTCGTGTTATACGTGGAAATAGACTTAGATCGGCAGGTAGATAAGATTAAGAATAGGCTAAGAGATACAAATTTTTATTTATTAAATCGAAGTAGGTGGTCATTAGCAAATATAGTAGGCAGGTTTTCAAATTTCTTATTTGGTACTATGGATGATAGGGATGCTCAAACCGTTTACAAAAAACTAAAAGACCTTGACAGCCAAAAATTCAGAGAACATACATATAATGGGGAAAAAGTCAGCATAGCGAAGGGAAAATTTAATGCCATTGACCAAACTTCCATGACATACAGCATTACTAAAACAGCCTGGATGAACGCTTTAAAGATTTAATAGACCAAGTACAGAACTCCACGAACGAAATCAAGACGGAACTCAAATCGGTCCACATTTTAATGTCTTCTATTTAAAGCCGACGCAAATGGACTTCTTATATATATATTTCTTATACAGGGTTTTCCAATAAGAGGTGTTATTTTGATATTCAAAGAAAAGTGCCACTTTTTGAGGTAAATGATCGGATCTTTATTTTATTATAAAGAGGAAGGTATGCCGTTAATAATGGAAAATAACATCAGCCAAATGACCACCACGACCACGCCAACAGGACCATATCCTTTTCATGAAATTTTCTATAACCAAATCGCAAAGTGGCTGCCCTATGTCCTCGATACCCTCACGAATTCCATCTTTGAGGTCTTGAATCGACGCTGGGCTGTTGGAGTAGATCTTCTCTTTCACGTGGCCCCAAAGGAAGAAGTTGCAAGGTGTTAAGTCACAAGATCTCGGTGGCCAATTGTGATCACCTCTTCGAGAGATAACACGGTCGGGAAACATTTCCCGTAAAAGATCACTGGGTTTGTTGGTTTTATGGCACGTAGCGCCATCTTGTTGAAAGTAAACGTTGTCCAGATCAATACCATCCAATTCCGGCCATAAAAAATCATTAATCATCTGTCGATAGAGCAATCCATTCACCGTAACTGTTGCTCCAGCCTCATTTTCGAAAAAGTAAGGTCCAATGACCCCGCGGGACCATAAACCGCACCAACCAGTCACACGTTGAGGATAGAGAGGCTTTTCTACAATAACTCTTGGGTTTTCCGAGCCCCAGATGCGACAATTTTGCTTGTCGACGAAGCCATCGAGGTGGAAATGGGCCTCATCACTCAAGATGAGTTTTCGATGGAATTCCGGATCATTTTCATGCATTTAAGGACCCAATCAGCAAAGACTCGACGTTGTTGATGATCGGCTGGCTTGAGTTCTTGTATTAACTGAACTTTATAAGCCTTAAGACCCAAATCTTTATGCAAAATACGGTGTAATGACCTTTGTGGAATGCCTAATTCCAAAGAACGACGAGGAATGGACAAACCTGGGCTTTCTTCAACACTTTCGGCTACAGCAGCAATATTCTCGGCTGTTGTTGAGCGACGTGCACGGGTTTTATTCTTCACATCACTAACTTGTCCCGACTGCTCGAATTTTGCTACTAATTTCTCTATTGCGGTCCGACAAGGTGCTTCACGACGACCCAACAATTTTCGAGTTTTACGAACCGTCTCTACCGCATTTTCACCATTTTTATAGTGAATTTTAATAATTTCAATGCGTTGTTGAATCGCGTGTCGTTCCATTTTTATTAATGGCGTAGTTTCTACTTGTCAAATTTAAACATATGACAGCTCCAAAAGTGACACCTACCGAAATAGCGAGCTAATTAATATAACACCTCTTATTAGAAAACCCTTTATATATTCTACACCAACTCCAGCAGATACATCAACGCTAACAGAACAATACGAATATATGGTAATAACTGCTCTACACTAACATCATTACATCCTTTAGATTTATCCGCAAACGATTTTAGCCGAAATTTTATAAAGAAATCAGTGTGCAGTGTATGGGAAATATTGCTCTAGGTTTTGAATTGGTAAGTCATATAGTTCAAGTAGATATCGTCCAGGATGGAAAAGAATACTTTATCAGAATTTCACTACCCCTACCAAAAGACACCATTTTAACAATAAACAAAGTCTAGTTGCTACCCACAGTGATCTCACTGGTGAAATCAGCTATCTTAGATATCGAAGCAAATTATTTTTTAAATATTAGAAAAGCGCAGAGATATGTAGACCTATCGAGTACAGATTACTGGGAACACTGCAGGAGGATGACGTCCGCTTGTGGCAAGATACACATTTGTTTCCAAACCGTACTTATGGGAATAAATTTCAGTAGGTCTAACTATTTCATGGGTTTGTTCAACAACCCCTCGCCGGGACCCGCTCGTTGCACCCACAGAGTTATAGAAACTAATATGAATTTACTTACAAAAACGGTGAGACCGAACTCTTTGCTATTTGTAGCCACGCAGGAAGAAATACTTTCCTGTAATTGCAGTAACCATTTCAACCACATCACCCTTAAAGGTTCTGCAATACTCTCACTAACCCAACTATGCATATTTACACTAAATGAACAGGAGATATGCTATGAGAGTAGTGTCAGCTATCACACACCCATATACAAACCTGAGCTGCAAATTTCCCCAAAATCAACCTAGAAGAGATGTTTAGGGAAATCCCACAAGTAAAATTCAGAAATAAAATATGTCTAACAATAAATACTTCTGGCCACTTAGTGAAATAGTCAACGCAGACTATTAAGTAGCGATTGTCGCTGGTTGTCTTGTGTAGTGGTCCCAATATGTCTAAGGCTACTCGTTCGAACGGGGCGCCAACAGCGCAAATCTGCAGAGGAGCTTTTGTTTTGGGGCGCGTCTCCTTCCTCGCTTGGCATTGTCAGCATGTTGCGCACCGGTCCTTGACAACATTGCTGTTCCTAATCCAGTTTTTGAGACGTAATTTACGCAGGTGTCTTGTTTACCCCGAAGTGTCCTCCTGATGGAGAGTCATGAATCTGACTGAGAACAAGTTCTCTTAAAGATTTAGGTACGAGAATTTGTTCTAGTGCGTCTCTTCTATTTTCGATTACTCGAAACAGAACGTTGTGTTCTAGACGTAAACACGACCACATAACCCAATATGCTTTAATTTCGGAGCTCATACCCTTGATCTCATCTTTGTCCGGACGTTTCTCTGCTAGTAGCCAACGTCTTATCTCCTTCAAATCCGAATCTCGGTCCTGCATTTCAGCTACATCACCTTGAGCAGTAACGACTCGTATGGTAAGTGAGTCCTTTTCTTCTACTCGCTGACAGTATTTACAGTAGTTTGTGGAACAGGGTCGTCGCGCAGAGCGTCTGCGTTGTTATGTTTGTTTCCCGGTCTGTGTACTATCTCGAAGTTATATGCCTGCAAGCGCTCTATCCAGCGTCTACTTGTCCTTCAGGAGAACGGAAGTTCATCAACCAGCGCAATGAGGCATGATCAGTTCTGATAATGAACTCTTTTCCCAGTAGGTATGGTTGGAAGTGTGCACACGCTTTAATATTAGCCACTAGTTCTTTTCTTGTAACACAATAATTACGCTCGGCTTTGCCGAAGGTCTTACTATAATATTCGATCACATGCTCAGGTACCATCCCTAATTTGCGACAGGATAGCCCCCCAGGCGTGTTAGCTTGCGTCAGTGTCTAGAAGGAATGGCAGCTGCTCATCAGGCTGTACTAATATAGGTGCTGAAGTAAGCCTCTCCTTCAGAGCCTCGAACGCCTTTTCACGCTCGTTTGTCCATTCAAATTTGCGGTTTTTCTCTGTCAGCTCCGTGAGAGGTTTTGCAAGGATGGAGAAGTTCTGCACAAACCGGCGATAGTATGTGCAAAGCCCCAAAAACGATTGAACGTCTTTCTTATTCTTCGTTGTGGGCTAGTCCTGGACAGTGGCAGTTTTCTCTGGATCTGTTGCGAAGCCTTGAGCGCTTATTACGTGTCCCAGGAATTTAACCTGTTGCACACACAACTGGCATATCCTCGGAGATACCTTTAAGTTAGCGACCTTAAGACGCTCTAATATCAGACACAGGTTTTGGAGCATCATTTCAAACGTCGGCCCATGCACGATTACATCATCTAAATAGACCAGGCAAGCTTGTGTGCATATTTCTCGTAGAACGACCTCCATCAGCCTCTGGAATGTTGCAGGGCGTTAATTAAACCAAAGGGCATTACACTAAACTCCCATAGCCCTTGTCCTGTTGTGAATGCCATCTATTCTCTAACACTCTCATTTACTTCGACTTGCCAGTATCCGGATTGTAAGTCGAGAGTAGAAAAGCATTGAGATCCAGCCAATGCATCAAGCGTCAAATCTATCTGTGGAATTGGGTAGGAATCTTTCTTCGTAGTTTCATTGAGCTGACGATAATCGACGCAAAATCGTGTGGAGCCATCCTTTTTCTTTACCAAAACCACTGAGGAAGCCGAAGGACTACTAGATGTTTGAATAATGCCTTGTTCTTCCATTTCTTCAACTAGATGTTGTGCTTCTCCTCGTTTCGCTAGCGGTAATTGTCGGGGGGGGGGGGGGGGGGGGGCTATTTAATAGGTTTATTATCACCGACGTCGATGCTATGACGGAGAATAGTTGTTCTTCCCAGGTCATTTTTAGATTGTGCAAAAACATTCTGGTGCTCATACAGCGTTTGCTTCAAAACATTTTGCTGCTGCCTATCGAGATGGGGACTGTTCTTTCACACATTGTGAGCTTCAATTTTCAAAAACCTGTCAACCGTTTCAACTCGCACTATGCCATGTTCCAGAACATGGGCAGTGGAAAAAACAGGCACTGGCATTATGGCTGCTCAAACCAGAGTATCTGAGCTAGAACATTTTTTCTTATGGCTCAATACAGAGCTGAGCAAATGTTCTTCAACCGAACCCAACTCTAATTTCATTACTAATCTCAAATCCAAAATCAGTAATTTCATCATCTCTTCAGACCTCAGAATCATTAACAGTGCATCCCAACCTCAGCACACAGTAATAAACTAATTTCTTGGTGATCTTTCCAACACCCTATGAAGATACTACATCACAACATTCACAGCTTCAATGCAAATAAATCGCACCTCGAACTCTTCCTGAACTCAGATGCATATGACATTATTCTTTTAAATGAAACCTGTCTCAACGCCAGTCTATTCGTCTTCCAGAGAGGCTATAATTTAGTTAGAAATAATAGAGCCGACGGTTATAGAGGCTCTCTAATTGCCAGCAAGTCACGATTTAGCTATAAATGCATTCATTTTGACTCGGGCATGGACACTGTTGTGATTCAAATCACTGACCCCGGTTCCAGCTTAGTTGTAGCCACTGATTACTTTCCCCCTACAATTGATCCAGCTTGGTTCTAGACTAATATAGAGGATTTTCTCATAGTCCTCTCAAATTTCAACTCAGTAATCCTGAGTGGCGATCTAAATGCGAGTGATTCCTTCTGGGATAATAATATTCTGAGATCTGACACTTCAGTGAGAAAGGGACCTCACCTTAAAAATGCTACCCTAAACTGTGGTCTGTCCATTATCTCTGATACCTCCCCCACATTTTTTGAGCAGTATCCTCCATCAGTGCTGGGGCCACACTCGACTTTATGATATCATCTATCCCCCCCCCCCCACCCAAATCTCGTTTAGGGTAATCCAAAAGCAAGCTGGAGTCTCACACCATTTTCCAGTTGTGATTACATTGGTGAACTCATCTCAACCCGGGACCCCTTAGGAGCTTCCTAAACAAAACTCGAGCAGTAGAAGATTTAAAGAAGCTCGGCAGGTCTGACTCCATTGCTGATGACATCAAACAAATTATTGAGAAACACACTTTCACAATACGTCACAGCCAGTTCTCACCCAAGTCATGGTGGAATCCGAACATCCAACGTCTCTATGAAAGAAAGTAAAAAGGCTGCTTTCTCTGAATATATTAGGAGCTCATCGGCTACATCACTCAACAAATAACTAGCTATTTCCAGGCTCCTAAAGGGATCTATTCGTAAAGCTAAAGCCTCACATACCACTCAGTTTGTAGACGACCTGGAGCAGCTGGACTCTAGGAATTTCTTCAAAATCTTCCGAAACCTGTCTACCAAATTCCAGGGCTCTGATGCCTATCCCTCGAGTTTGTCCAAACCCCCAACAGACCTCTAACAAAAGGTTAGACTCAGAGGCTACTAGCCTCCTCACCTTGCACGAACTTCTGGATGTCCTTAAGAAGAAAGTCCAACTTTTCAGCGCCAGGCTTAGATGGCATCCTCTTCTATGCCTTCAATAACGTCAACGAGACAGCCCTCAGCTCAGTTTACTGTACTCACTAAACGCTCTACGGCTTTCAAGCACAATCCCACCTCACCTAATGTAAATCAAAGTGGTCCCTATTCCTAAAAGGAACAAAGCCGGAAATGGCCTGGATACTTTCAGACCGATTGCGCTGATATCCACCTACATCAAATGCATCAACAGTCTTTCGTCTGACCGGTTAAACAAGCACAGGCAGAAGAAATTTCATCTCAAATATTCCTTCGCCTACACTAAGGGGAAGTCTGTGAATCAGTGTATCAACACAGTTCTTGACCTGATTTCCATCAACTGTCACAAAAAACTCCAGATAATCATACCTTCGGTTGATATATCCTCAGCATATGAGTCAGTCTGTCTGAACACACTCAAGATATCGCTCATATCTATTGAGACTCAGTGCAATCTCACTCACTGGATTTTGAAGTTCCTGTCTTGCAGGACGCTCAAGCTAATTTCGGTCAGTGTGCGGTCAAACAGTGGGCTTCCACAGGGCAGCTCGCTTAGCCCCCTCTATTCAACATCTACACTAGAAAGCTTCACGGCATCGCTAGTGAATATGTAAATATGGCCCAGTTCGCTGCTGACTTTCTTCTGATTTCGTCAGGTAAAACCTTTGGCGATGCCCTGCAAACACTACGTGCAGCACTACAAAATTTCTCGGAGGCGGCATCCCGCATCAACCTTCAAATAAACAAGGACAAGCTGGTGATGATGCCAGTCCGCTGCCACAAGCTCTCCTCGCTCTCACTTAATTTTCTAGGCTCACAAATCCCAGCTCAAAAGCACCTAAAGTTTCTAGGCAGACATTTTTCGTCAAATTTGTCTCTTGGTCGGCAGATGAATCACGTATCTAAGTCCTCCTCCTACTATTACACCATCAGGATGATCACTGCCAGAAGCCACCCCATCCACCCAAATACAGCACTAAAAACTTTTCGGGCTGCAATCAGACCGAGAATCGAATTTTCCAGCACCACAATGGCGTGTCGTCCAAAAGTCCATGAAAACAAGCTCAGAGCTCTCACAAACTCTTGTCTAAGGTCTTCTATGGGAGTTCCACCCACCACTCCTATTCACGTCTTATATGGACTGGCCAATGAGTTACCACCCAAGTATAGAACTCAAAGAATGCTTGCGAAGGAATTCGGCAAGCATGTCAGCACAGGTGACATCTCACCTTATGCCCTCATAGACGATGCTTTTCAAAATTTCTTCTCTCGATTTAGCTGGTGTACGCTGACAACCCCCCCCCCCCCACACTAATCACTCAGTAGATCATGGCAGACTTGCAAGGGCAGGAAAGACCAAGTGCACCATCTAAGACGAAGAACTTTCTCAAATATACCTGGATGCTGTCAATGCTCACTATTCCAATGACTGGGCTATATACCCCACTGACGCTTCGTTCAACCCACCGGATACAGGTGTGTGCGCGGTTGAATTCCCATCTCTGAACTCTGTCACAAAAAGATATGATGTGCTCAGATCCTCCACGTCAGGTGAGCTACTTGCCATCAAACGGGCTGTTGAACTGGGAGCTTGCAAGCCCTCGAACAAAATCTCTCATTATCACTGACTCAAAAGCAGCGTGCCTAGCCCTAACCAAAGAGAGTTCAAACTAATATGTGAGTTCAACGTATAGCTCAGAACCACCCCTGTGGCTTTCGTATCCTTCGTCTGCCGGGTCACAGGGGTTTAGCCCTTAATGAGCTGGCGGACAGAAATGTCAAGCAAGCTGCAGTGTCAGGTCAGATCTCAGAGACCTCCCTATCCCTGGGGGACGCCCTACTAACGATAAACGGCCTCATAAATACTGGGACGAAGAATTCACCCGCATGTCCACCTCTGGTGCCTTCTACAAGAATTTTATTCTCTTACCCTGAAACCCCCCTGGTTTTATTGGAACTTCTCTCCTAAGGAAACCAGGTTCATAAATAGACTCTATGCTGGCCATAGGTACGATGCTTAGCTCTTTCAGACTATAGGCAAATCTGACCTAGTCAACTGCGTTACATGCAGCACACCAAATATTATAGAGCACGGTATTCTAACTTGCACCCGGTTTGGATCAATCAGAAATGGCTTTGCTACCATCCTAGGCGCCAGTTCTCTGCAAAGCCTGCTGGAGTCCTGTGTACTCAGCAGGCTCAAAGAACTGACACGTTTTGCTGCAGCCGCAGGACTGCTGCAGGTATAAATGCACCAACGATGCATTCAACTAAACTCACTGATTCACCCTGAATGACGAAATGCTAAGAGACCTTCGTATCCCACTCCCTGTGTAGTAATTGTATGTACATCCTAGTATGTTATGGGTTTTTCCTTTGTAGATGTCTCTTGTTTTGTTGTCAATCACTGCTTAAACCAGTAGACATTACAATTTTTTACCATCGAGAACATCAATACAATTGTAAGCATCAACCAAGCAATAGTCGGAAGTGACTACACGACATACTCAAACAACAAACAGCTGGACCTTGCAATCAACAACTAGCCAGGCATGGCATTCAACATATAGCCGGACACGGCACGATTTTTTTCTGGCATTATTTCCCATAGGGTCAAGCCATTGTTAAAGAGCCCCAGTTCGCGTGACGAGCTCACAGCTCTGGATCAAAACCAATAGCAAAAGAAGAAGAAGAAAATTTCGCTAACGTTCACGATATTTCTTCGTTAGTTTTCTTCACATTTTAAGAATAGTTTACTACTCTAGGCCTGTGCTTAATTATACTAGTGTGAGTGAAGCAACACGAGGAAATGGTGATTTCTGACGCAAACGTACATATAATTAATGCTTCAAGCACACATAACAGACCGTCAAACTTGGTGATATTTCGTACGTGTTTTACCCCCGTTCAACGGAAGTATTCAAACTTTCGTTTACATACGTATATCTCAATTATAATCGTTCTGCTTTACTTATTTATTTAACCGATTATTCTATTAACATAATTGTCTGCATGCGCCTATATGAGCATGTAGACATTGTGAAATGTTTAAAATGGGCTTCTCAGATCTCCCAGTTTGTGTGGACCTTGCTGGGCATCTTTATTTATATTCTGTTTTAAAATACATCGTTTTATTTTACTGAAATTCTTTTATTTTGAACATCTGTGATTTATGGTAATATACCTAATATTTTATTCAAAATCTTGTCTTTTAGGAAATATGTGTTGTGATAATAATTAATGGATCCTGTAACGACACCGTCCGTTAAAAATTCTTCAGAAGAAAAAAATAAGAAGTACTTCAATTAAAGCGTTTTGCCTGCTGATCACCTGATAAGCCAAAATATAATTTTCCTGTCGAAATGACATTATCGATGTTCTATGAGCATACATAGAAATTCAATGAATTTTCGAGAAGACATGCTCAACCCTGGAACACCAATAGTTTATTTTGGTTCGTTAAATATCTAGAAAGGGAACCGAAACCTTAGACAACACTATGTTGTGAGGGGAATTGAAATTTAAAATATGATCAAAGACCCGTTAAGTTTTATAAATCTAATTTCCCATTGGTTGAAGCTTTCTAGAAAATATAGATAGCGGGTTCATAAGAGTTAAATCTAAAAAATATCTAACTCATAGCACACTTTGAAAAAAGTCTGTAATCGCGACGGAAATTTTGGTGCATTGGCTCTATCTTTCAGAAAGTCTTTGTGTTTTTTTATTGAAATCGATTCTGAGTTGGTAAAAAGTTAAAATCGTGAAAGTAACACGACTATAGAAATCTACTTTTACAGTGCCGTTACGCTTGAAATCCTGTGTGAAAAGTCATTGTCGTCTCTGGTGCTTGTACATTTGAAATTTAAAAACGAAAGTGTACTTTGTAAGAATACAGGTTTTCTGATAAGATAGTATTGAACTTTTTATATGAGAAAGTTGTTGTTTTAATGTGTTATTGGCATACATTTTGTAAAAAACACTCTCCGCGTAATGGACATCGTGCTGGGATTTCGGGGTCGATTGAAACTTTTTTTCGGAAACTTTATTTTATGTTTTTTTTTTTTCAATTATTTGGTCAAAAACTATTTTCGGGCTAAATATGCGTACAATCCTGTACACAATAACAATAGAAATCCCTGACCTAGCGAGAAATGTTAGCTTTTATTCAAGAAGGAAAAACACATGTTCAAAAGACACTCTGCACTTAGCATGTGATTTTTAATAAAGAATATAGTTGTGATCTCATGGAAGAACGAATTTTAGTATCAAACTTATAGTATTTTATTTGTTTTGATATTTGCTAACATACGTAAATATTAAAATTGCGAAACAAATGTTGTTTTCCATAAGTAAATAATTTTATAACACTTATAAATTGTGCCTATTTCATAATACGCTAAATAAGAGCTTTGAAATAAACGCAAACCTCGAGTTCATTCGTGATGGTTAAAAACTTCAAAGTGTACGATTTTCAATATCTCAGAGGCAGCATACACCTGCATTATGAGTCTCAAACAGGTTTCTTTAAGGATCGCAGGAAAGAGAAATTATTGTCCCCACAATTTATATCAAAATTATGGGTGCAAAATCCGTACACAAATTGAGTGGATTTAAAATAAACTCACTAAAAAAACATATGCGGCAAAGTATATTCCGGCTGCAAAAATATTTCAAGGAACCATTTCGTATTTCTTTCAGCATTTTAAGATACGTAAAGCAAACATAAAAACTGGTTAAGCTTTTCCTTTTCATTTAATGTAATAATAGTTTTGTCTCACGTTTATTTGGTCCGAAATCTAATATTTGCTTGCTTTAATTTATTCTTCATTCTTTCGTAGATCCTAAGTAAATGGCAACAGCTGCAGATATTTCAAAAGACCATGACAACTCTGTCTTTATGTTCATCTTGGTGTAGAAATATTTAAGATGAAAATTTCTGGTTTTGCACATTCATCTGTCCCCGTTGGTGCACGACGCCCAAGATTTTTGGAATATTGTGTCAGATCCCATTAAAAATTCTCTATCGATTCATCCAAAATTGACGGAAAATATAAGGAGTACCTACCTAAATTAAAACATAAATTGAACATACATACTTAGGAAAAAATTATCCATACATGTTTTTATGCTAACACACACACTGCCTTGGAACCACAGAATCTTACAGGAAATGTAGGAGCTCTCAATTTTTCGTACGTATTATGTGACATTTCTTTTATTATTCCAAGCAGCTCCAACACCAACAGAATTATGTTTAAAATTCGTTAAAGAAATTAGTTAGGATGGAAAATTTAGCTTACTGCTACCAACTACCTTTCATTATTGTTATTATTATTATTTGCAGCCATTTATTTGAAATAAAGGTAAATAACTAAAATGTTTGATAATTAGTAAAATAATGTGAAATCACATTAAAAATATTGCAATCTTACAAGACATTTAGGTTTATTTTACATAAAATAATTTCTTGAATAAATTAATGTGATATTACAAACATAGCAATGCATTAATCCTAACCCTTGTAGGACATGCATCCAGAAATAAAAATGGTTTTATTGATGTCAAGTGCTATTCTTTCTTTGCGTGACTACATTCCGTAATGTCCAGGTGTAATACAGATACGAATACAAACAGTTTTGTCCATGCTTTTGCTTTATCTCAGCGCAAAGAAATTTAAATAACATTCACTTTACAGGCGTTTGCATGTCGCAACCATATTTGTAACTCTCACTTCATTAGGTCAATCTCAGTTGCCAGTTCAACGAAGGCAGGAGGGAATGTATGCAAAGTTATACTGAGTCTAATTTTCCTAATCCATACACGCCATATGTTTACTTTCCTAATTACCGGAATTGCATTTGCGTTAAGCATAGATAGGAGAACGCATTTCTAATTTCAGGTGGATTTATTTCCAGGATTAGTGTTGCTCCGCTGCTATCATCTGTAAATAAATAGACTTAGAAACAGTTCTCTAGGTAGATATGTAAAGAAAGCCATACCGCTGCTGTTGAATTAGCTGAAAAGACTCATCCTTAATTTCTTAAACGGAATTTACATCTTTTGTATTGCTCACTAAAAATGCGGATAATATCTAAAGCAAATAATTCCAATACAAAATGGTTTTATATAATTCATTTTATATACATGCACTGAACAATTATTGTAGTGCAGGTTATACCCATACTCAAATTGACAGAACGATGAGTTTGGAATATAATCGTTTATTAAAAATTAAAACTAGGTCAACGTCATTGATAACAAATTATATAGATATGCAAGTTCTGAGGAATCAGTAATGTCGGCTCTTCTCAGAAGGTGTCGTACGTGCCGTAATTCGCATGTTATCAACCAACCAATCCAAGACGCTAATTTAGGTTTAAAAAAATAATGAAGCTGGGAATGACTTGTTATACTGAAAATGACTAGACAGCGGCGACGCGAAGGGGTAATTTTACTTATTGCCGAGAAATTTTTCTTAGAATAGAAGGAACAATTACGAGTTTTTGTTCATTGATCTATTCTTGGATATTTATTCGTGATTTGAGGTTTAAATGCTTTTGAGTAATTTGCAAGCTTTTTGTCACTTTGACTTTAAACAAATAATTGAACTGTATTGGAATTTACGTTTTTTATACATATTTGCAGAACTTTATTACTATCCCACATTTTAGGAAGATAGACTTCACAAAGATCTTGTTTAGACATTTATCTTAAGAATGAGTTTGAACTGTAGGTATTCAGTTAGAGTAATATGCACTAGTGCACGGATAAACTATTTCATCTTCATGACAATTTGGACAATTAGTTTATTTTTTTTTTTTTTTCATTCCGTACCATCATAATAACAGAATATATCATCCACCATGGAAACAGGGTGACTGATCCTCATGGGAGAATAGCCTGGTGTTATGAAACGAGTGAAAGTTCCCCACGTTGTTGATATTAGCAGATTGTGTATTATTCGGTAATTTTATATAACACACTCTCTAAAATTCAAATTAATATGCTGGCGACGTCAAAATCTCACTCCACCGATTATACTGAATTACAAGGCAATCTAAATCTCCAAGGCATAACGTAAAGAGAAAAGTTATTCATGATGTAATATCTTTTAGAATTGAGTATGATTATGCACTCCCCAGAAAGCATGCCTAAATAAATTTTATTGAATAATAACAATAAAAGATCTTCATATTGGATATTACCAACATTCATAAAAATAGCGTCGATATGGTAGGTATTAATTAAGTTGTGTTGGTGGATTAGTAGTTTTGACTAAAACTATCCGTTGGGCTTCGCTCCGAATATAACTTACAATGGTTGCTATGTTTCACTGAACAAGCTTATACACTGAAACTTAATGGTCACCGGGACTGCATTCTTTCAGAGGAATGAGAATATAGAAGACTTAACTGAAATTGTATATTATCTCCAAGTTAGTGATTGTTATTCTAATTTTAGTGTCTGCAACCATAATTTACCTTAATTTATTTTGTCTGTATTTACTCATGTAATTGAAGGATTTTAACCTGTTCATACCTGAACAAACAAATTGCAATAGCTACGACTACCCTAATTCAGTAACTACATAGCTCTGTAAATTTTTTGTTCTCTGTTCATTAACCCAAGTCGCAACAATAATATTCAAAACTTTTTTCTGCCTTATGATGAGCAAATTTTGCACTCATTGCACTCAATAGCTCAATGAACGCAGCGTAAATATAATTTTGTTGCTTAACATGGGACAATGTATTGTATTTTTCTTAGATGTAAGCATTTAATTTTTATGTTTAAAGACTTTTGGGGCAAAAAAGTATTCAGTCGGGAATCAAATTATTACAACGAGTTTTTATTTGTTCAGCCTATTTTCAGTTTCAAATAATCTTTGAAATCCCAACGGTTAATGGGCATAAATTAAGTTTAAGCAGCGTTACATAACCAGTAAACATATACATCGGTATGCAGGGGGTGCACTTGTAAACTCGCGATATCTGGTGTATTACACACATAACATTATTATCCTCGCAAATAAAAAAAATAAATTACTAGCATAGTAGTTTGCTTGGATAAATAACTCTTCCTAAAGATCCTAACTTTTTTTTACTTTTCGTCTCGTTTGATTCGTACAGTATAGCACGAGCATAAAACAAAAACATCGGTTAAAAATTAAAGTCGTAGGAAGCAAAATTTATAGACACTTAGGTATGAATTACACAAATAAGAAAATAATTCACATGCATTCCTGACCGTTAGTTGTCAAAGGCCGAGTGCGTCGAGTATGCCGACGATGTAACTCTATATATATGTCTATAAATTTATATGGCATGCAATGCTTTAAAAATATTGAATTGTAATTGAAAAACCATAAAACCCACATCGAATGTGCAAAAGTGCTAACATAATATTCTAAAAACAAAGAATTATAAAGAAAATGTTCTCGTTTTGCCTTGCCAGGCCAGGGAGTAGTTAGTCAGCCCCCCCAATCAATCCCAGTTTTAAGAACAATGTATCAGAAAACAAATGCCGGCCGCCAGATGAAACTAAGCATCAAATGAATTCAGATCTATTCCTTGACCCTTGGGTCTCCTACGGCAAACTTCTTAAAGTATACATCACAACAACCATCATTATAAAGTAAGTAAAGTAAGTAAGTCCGCCCGCCCAAGTATCCCCGATGCCGATGAAGTATGTAACTCTACATATCAATACATGCATAGTATATGGCATAAAAATATTAATTTATAATAGAAAACTTTAAAAGGAATAAATTTGTTTTACGAATAATAGTTGCATAACTATAACTCATTATTCTCAAAATGGTACATCTATGTCCATCTAGTGTGGTGAATCATCAACAATCAATCAATGTTAACGTAAAATATAAGAAAAATGTAGTTAAAATGAATGTTTTTAAAAAGCGTGACTAACTTAGTGCTGCCAGTTAAAAAATTTTAAAATCTGAAGAAAAAAAAATATAAAAATATGGAAAATTCCGCAGAAACAAAAATTTATAAAGAAAACTACTTATTTACGAATAATAACTTCTTCATGCCTAAATTATGATCCAATTCGTATTAATTTTGTTTTTGCTTTGCGGAGATGGATATGTATTATATTTTAGTACAATTTACAATAATTCTCTGTCTTCCTCATTGATAGGTTGGAGGAAATCCGTTAAAGTTGTTCCGATTCCGACAACCATATGTAGTTTATGAGATGCTCCGATGTGGACACTGCACGTGCATTGTCGTTGCTTTCGTTGCTTGTTTCGTGAGAATCGCGAGCTCCATTCCCAGCAACCTCTTCATCTTCATTGCCAATTCATCAAAGTAGTCTTGAATCAAATCGTCAAAATCGTTGTGTAGTACACTCACTGACTTATAACAATGGACTGAGCGTATTGTCATTTTCCTATAGGAAAGCATGGCACAAGTTTTACAGTTCTCTCTTTCGCCCTATGGTAGAGTTGGAGCTACCAACAGAAAATATTGCATTCTGGAACATTTGCTTATGCCATTTGATGTTTTTATGTTGGCTACAGATGCAATCACCTCAGAAGGAATAAGGTAAAGATAGTGTTTACCATGCTCCGTCACTCTTGCCCATAAGCAGGATTCAGTTAAGAATAACTTTTGAAAATTAAAGTCGAAATGAGTTTAATTCCTTATAAGCGATTAAAATATCACTTGGACACAAGAAAATACATTTTTTTAATTTAATTCGATTTTCAGGTGTAAAATTACATCTGATTGGTTGACTTTTACATGTTTTTTATGTAATCGTTTTAAAGGGTGCTCTAACGGTGACATACAGAAACACAATATTTTTTGTGCCACATGAAATAGCAAATCGCTCAGTCCATTGTTATAAGTCAGTGAGTACACTACAGCTGTGTTCTTTTGTGTCCGCAGAACAGATCAGAACAAAAGATACACAAAAGAACGCCTCATACATCTTCATAGAAGATTTATAAATGAGGCGAACAGTACAAATAGTTGCTTCAATCGACGGAACAATTTCTTCTCGCCAATATATGGGAGTGCTAGAACAATGTACACATTACATTATGAGTCATGTGTTAAAAAAAATAAGTCTTATGTTTCGGTAACTTGTAATGCCGTTTTTTTTTAAAGGTAAACGAACCATTCTGGCAGTATTATATTTTAATTAGATAACAAAATGACTAAAAAAAGGTGTACGTTTAACATGAAAAACAAAAATTTTAAAATATACAGAAAATCTATCATTCTTATACAAAAATATTGAGCCAGGAACACTATGGATAACAAACAAGTAAAAAAGTTAGAATTGGTCTAAAATCAATTCTTATTATACATGAATGAATACAATGAATGCTCGGATGTTATTACGTATGGTCAGGCATCTGTGAAAGTTTGAATTTTTGCTCGCATGTATTTCTAGAATGGTTCGTCGGACAGTAAAAACAGTTATAACAAATTTCATAGGATTTTATATTCTGAAGAACGTTTGAGTAAAGTAAAAATGTCTAGGACTGATCATTTTCACAGTGTATGTAAAAAACTTGAATACCAAGAAAGGGTTTGTCCAATGTAGCCCATTTTTGAAATTATATTTACCGTTTTTATGAAAACGGCATGTACAAAATTTCAGTTCTCTAAGTTGACACGTTCTTATACACTGTCAAGTATGTATAGAGAAAAACTAAATTTTTGTGTGGCAACCTCACACAGGAGATTTGCGATATGTTCCATTTTCGAACTTAAATTTACTTTGTTTCTTAAGTCTATATGCAAAAATTTAGATCTCTAAGTACATGCGTTCCCGAGTTATGGTAAAGACAGACGGACATACAAAAATCAAAATAATTTTTAACATTAATATTATCAGCATTATTTTCATGCATTACAAACAGAATGACAAAATTAGTATACCCTATGATTTCATCATCTAGGCTAGGACTTCTTAAATTTTTTTTTAATTCACGACCCCATTTATGATTGTGATATTCTTTCACGATCACATTTATAATTGTGATTTTTTCCCAACCCATAAAATAGGTATAAAATAAAAATATATAAATATTGAGAAGATTCATTGATTAAGTAACAATATATATTATATATGAAAAAATATAGCTTTAAAATTTAAACGAAAAATAAAATTAAAAACTGCACAAAAAGATTGTATTTATTAAGCGACCCCATTTACGATCGCGAGCCATAGCTTGAGAAGCCCTCATCCAGGGTGTAATGATGAAAACTAGCAGAGGAAAATTGTTGTATTTGTTATGTTTTCTTTGACTTCAAAATAATACTGAGTCTACATTTTGCCATGTAAGTCTCTTTAGTTTCTTTATTTTACATCTTACTATATCTACCGCGGTTTTATGTATACCTATTTCGACTAAAAGGTGTCTTTTGACCCCTTTGCAAATAACTGGAAATAATTGTTAAAAAAATACGTTCCTTATCATTTCTCTGCACGTTTTTCTCGAAATTGAAATGAAATTGTTTCGTGCAATATTTTGACCCATGTCGTTTCCCTGTATAAAATCCCCGCATTTATTTTGGCCAAATCGAGGATATAGTGAAATACAAATTTTAGCATATAATATTTACCGAATATACCCGGTATTTTACCATTTTTTTCCAATTGGAATGGAGTTCTCTCGAATTATGAATTACAATGAAATGACGCTGCCATAATATGTTATTGATATTTATGTGTAAATTAATTTGAGATTACATAAATCTCTTGCGTGTTTAAAAACACGTCGTGGTAGAAATAGGTATACCATATGTGTATTTTAGACCGATGATGAGGTAGGGGAAAAGACACCTCTAAATTAATTTAACAATCATTATAGGAAAAGTAAAAATCATTTCAAGAAAAATGATTAAACTTATAAAATAGTCTTAAATTAAAATTTTAAATGGTTTCTTTTGACACCTTTGGTAGAAACAGTGTTAAGAGAAGAGCTTTTGCACTTAGCTTAAAGCACTAAACTTAAAGGACATTGTTTTATGTGTCACCAAGTTAATTTATGACAGGAGCTATATAAGTAGCAGATGCTTCCTTCCTCTTTTTTCGCAAAAATTGCGATATATGGAATAAGTAAATTTAGATCATAGGATAATTGCAGCGGTAAAGGATTTAATATATATAATATTATTATATATATTAATAGACAACATAATTATTGATGAGCCACCATAGCGAGTGATAAGAAAATAAAAACAATGGTATGAACGGAAAAGTAGAAAGACTTTAAAATTACTTACAATTATTTCCTTAGAAAAATTGTAGATATGTATGTACTCGCAAAAACTGCTAAGGCACTTTTACATTAATAGTTGATTAACCTATAGTAACGGTTTCTAATGAAACTTTAATTATCAAAAGTGATCAGCGTTGTTCTAGAATTGACAATTTAACTTAAGTATACTTGCAACAAAACAAGCTATCGTAAGTACCAATTTGAATACCTACCTCTTTAAGGTTTTCATTTTTCTTCTTAAATGGATGATATTGGCCTGCGCTCACTTTTATCAGTGGACAATCTTTGAGCGGTTCTTTTAACAAGGAAGGTAAAGAGTTGATGATCCGTCATTATGCCACTATGTTTGTTTTAGCATTGTCACCCTACAATCCATTTCAGGGGTGTCTATTGGCTGTTTGTAATTTGGTTATAATTTATGGATTGGGACCAATATTCCCATTTAGCCACTTAGTGGCTAGATTTAGCCACCTTTTAAAGCATTTGGCCACATTTTTTTACTTTTAGCTATTAGCCACTTTTTTAACTAATTTTTCTTCCCAAAGCTGTTCTTCATTACAGACATTTTTAAGAACTTTTCCAACTTTCTAAACTTTCCAACGCTCAAGCAAATCAAACGACACGGCTTTGCATGGCCCACTCGTATGATTTGCATGAGCGTATATAGCGCAAGTCAGAGCTTGAATTGAGACTGAATTCTGCCATAAATGAAATCGGACAAAACTATTGCGTACAAGCAAACCAAACAACTTTTATATAGAAATGCATTAAAGTTGGAATAAAATTCGTTGTGAGTGGAGGCAAAACTTAATATCCGATCTTGTCTAGTTCAATTCTATAGCAAAATCATAAGTTTTTCTTGCACGCAATAGTTTCTTCCGATTGCACTCATGCTCTCTCAATTCAAGTTCCGACATTCGCTGTACACGCTCATGCAAATCAAATGATTGGACCATGCACAAGTCGCAAGTTTTGCTTGATCGTGTGCAGCGACCTTAAGGGATGTTTTAGGTATACCGATATTTTTCTACGGGGTCCAAATTCTGGGTTGAGTTAAGTTGAAATAATTCCAAGGAGCATAAAATTGGAAAGTGCCATTTAAAGTATGTGTTACACGTTGGCTGTCAATTGAATCTGGCATATCTCGCATACTAGAGCAGTGGGATGAATTATGGTTACATTTATAATTGAGTCGTGAGAAGGGAAACGTTATAAAGCCGATATTTTACACTCAATGTACAAGGATCCAACTCATCAACTTTATTTAATTTACTTAAAAACTGTTGTTTCTGGAGTACAAGTAGCTGTGAAATTATTCGAAGGGGATAACATCGATCCCTCAAAACTTTTAACTTGCCTTAGTGACGGTGATTCAGAAATTAATGCACCATCAAACGAAACGGGAGTGGTTAAGTGATGGTCTTGTTTTAATGAGATGAGACAGCTTTGGGTCTTAGATGCATTGAATTCGACGCGATTCACTTTGCCCCAAGCGAAAATATTGGCAAAATCGTTATTCAATGATCTAATCATGCAGTCTCGTTTAACACATTTGGCGTTCCCTCTGGAATCCGCGAGGGTGTCAAAGAAGTATGCGAAATCAAGGGTACTGTCATCAGCAAAGCTATGGATAGGACTGAAAGTAAGGGAAAGCAGATCATTAATGCAGATTAGAAATAGAGTCGGAGAAATAACAGAGCCCTGGGGGACACCGGCATTAATAGGATGAGGATCAGATATAACGCCATCTAATACAACACTTATTTGGCGACTAGATAAAAAACTTTCAATCCATAATAGAAGAGGAGGGGAAAGACCAAGTGCTTTGAGTTTGGCTAAAGGGGCTGAATGCCAGACTCTATCAAAGGCCTTTGAAATATCTAGAGTAACGATTTTCGATTCACCAAAATTGTGAAGACTACGATTCCAACGTTCCGTAAGAAAAGTCAGCAAGTCTCCAGATGAGCGTCCGTGCCGGAAGCCGTATTGGCGATCGTTGATGAGATGATTGGTTTCCAGATACTTCATTAATTTGGAGTTAATGATAGATTCAAAAACCTTTGAAATAATCGAAGTGATTGCAATTGGTCGATAATTTGAGGGATCGCTACATTCTCCTTTCTTGGTTATAGGCTGAACGTGAGCTAGTTTCCAAGCAGTTGGAAATTTTCCTGTCGAATAGGACAGTAGAATAGTTTGCGCAGAGGTTTAGCCAAGGATGAGGCACAGCTTTTAATTAATAGGGGCGAGAAACCATCACCGCCTGCGGCCTTAGAGAAGTTGATTCCTTTAAGGACCTTGAACACTTCCCTCGTACGGATGTGTATTGGCTCTTGTACACATCCGCACGGGGGATGCACGACAGGTGCCTGTGAAGTGGGTGGAAGAAAAGAATTAGATGCGAATCTAGCAGCCAAAATATTAGCTTTATCCAGGGAGTCAACAACCACTTCACCCTTATTAAGTAGTGAAGGTATAGAGGAACTGCTGAAGTTGTTCCTGATGGTTTTGACCAGGGACCAGAAACCTTTACTACCTTTGCGGCTTGCCAAGATTCTTTGTCTAACATTCTGGTCAAAAAGAAATTTTTCTCTCTGGATAATGGACTTGCAGGTGTTCCGTGCAGTCTTGTAGATTCCTTTCAGTTCTGGTTAAGGATGCACTTGATAGGCGCGAAAATCAGACTCTTTCGCTTTTATAGCTTGGTTGCACTTATCGTTAAACCAAGAGCGATTTTGCTGTTGTTGAGATCTGCTGTAAGAATACGGAATATATTCACGCATGCCTAGACTTAGTATGTTACTAAGTTCTAATGTGCATTCATCAGCATCCCTCGAAGCAAAACAGACCGACCAATCTATATCTCTAAGATACTGATTGAGACTTTCCCAATCAGCGTTCTTATAGTGCCAGAGAAGCCTACTTGTAGGTGGAGAAGTAGGGCGGCGCAGAGTTGAGGTGATAAATTGACCCGTGATTAGACAGTGGTCTGAATTACCAAGAGGGGAGCCGACTGAGATGGAATATTTGTCAGGGTGAGATGACAGAAACAAATCTAGTAAATTGGCCCTATCTCCAGGTGCATCAGGGATTCTCGTCGGTGCATCCACTAGCTGATGCAAATTGAAAGATTCACAAAATAGTTCAACGAATCGGCCCGAAGGACTTGTGGTAGAAGAATGTCTGAGCCATGGCATGTTATGGACATTAAAATCGCCTGCCAGGATGATTTCGGAAGAGGGGGAGACAGAAAGCAGATGAAAGCAGACATATTTGGGCTGCGATAAAGGAAGCAAAAGTAGATGATGTGCCTGTGAAGTTTGAACCTAATCCAGATGTAATTAAACTCAGGATTGGCAGAAGGTTGAAAATCTTTTAGAATGGTAAAGGCTACATCATTCCGAATATATAGTGCGATCCCCCTATGTGGAGAAAAAAGAGGCACTAAGCTATAACCAGGGACGTGATATTGATTAGAATCAGCATCAGAAACGACCTTGGTTTCACTTAGCGCAAGAATTGCCGGATTTTTTGATTGAAGGTGGCAGTACACCGAAAAACGATTTGCCCCCAATCCGCGAATGTGGCAAAATTCTAAAATAAAATTCTGCATGTTCAAAAGCAAAACAAAAATAAGCACAAGAAAGAGCGACACACAACAACACAAATATTTATTTAGGGGCAACCAGCTGCAGTCAACGACACAGCGAGGTAAAAAAACAGCAATAGTGTTATGCCTATTTGCTGCTTTCAGTACCTCAGACCGTGCAGTTCAATGACCACAGCTGGGGACACCCGTATTGCTGATCAGTGACAAGGGCTAATGACCTTGCACTGATCACTGATGTACATGGGAGATCAAATAAACATTACCGTACTGTGCTGCTGGCTTGTGGAATGCCGGCAGGGCATAGAAAAGCCCTGGACTTGGCTGGTATTGAATTATTTTATAAAGTATTAAAAAACGGCGCGGCAGATTTTAGTTATTTTAGTTATTATGACGTGGTAGATATTTAAAAAATTTCACTGCACTGCACTACAGATTGATGATGCTAATTAACACTTTGACACCAGTAACACGCACGATGGAACGTCTGCTCCAGCTGACTCCACGCACTTAACTGTGAAAATCCTGATTTCAACAATGTCAGGGGTTAAAAATCATATAGATCCGTCACCGTACCTGGGTCATAGTTTTGATTCTGCTATTTGAAAAACTAGTATAACGGTTGAGGAAGAAAATATTGCACGCACCCGATGCAAGGATTTTACGTTGAAATTAATAGAAGAGCTGAATCAAAACCTACGTAACAATATTGAAGTATTGAAAAAATTGCAGTATTAAATGTAGTGGAAGTCTTAAAAGTTGTTAAAGGTAATAAAATAAAAGAATTGGTGGAAGTTATGAGGACAAAAAGAAATTATTGACAAGATTTGAACTCAATGGAATAACATTAATTTTATGAAGTAGGAAAACGTCAATAATATAAGCCTCTTTTATGTAGATCGAGGTAAAGAAAGTATTCGAATACAGAAGGTGAAAGACTGTTCAGCTTGATAAACTTGGTCAAATCTAAACTAGGGAATAGAGTGTATTTGAAGATACTAAATTAAATAGAAAGAGTTAGGACTTCTTTAAACTTGTTGGGGAAAATTTGTTTCAACTACGAGCTTCCTGAAGATGTAGTTAAAGTTATAGGTACAAACAACTGACATGTATAATATGGACTGACGATGGGCTCACTTTTTTTTGCTGACTCTTTCGGTCTAAGTACCAACTGAGAGAGAGACTGTAAATAACAAAAAAATAAGTGGGTTCGTAGAAATAAACATTTTTAAATTAATTATTTAAGGTTATTAGCAAAATCATAATACATTGCTCCACTATGAGCAAAACGATTCGGTGACAGAATCACCTAATCAATCCTCCCAAAATTTCAATATGGAAGCTGAATTAAACACACCCACCTATGAAATGATGAACAACAAGTTCAATGTTTTCTAACAGCAAACATGAAAAGAGCTCTTCTCTCTACAGCTCTGATTAACGTCACTGCACCACCAGGACTCACGATGACATTCCGAGCGTTAATAGACTCAGGGTCACAAGTGTCGATCATGACAGAAAAGTCCTTTAAGCTACTACGACTTAAAGGGTCTCCAACCACCCAAAAATTAATTGGACTTGGTACAACTCCCACCAATACAGCTGTACAACAAGCTACAGTCACAATTAATTCTTTACACACCAATTTTAAATTTGCAAGTAACATGCTCGTGATTAGAAAAATCACAGATGTGCTGCCAAACAGTGCAATTAAAGTGTCAAGCACATTCACAACCTTCCGCTATCAGATCCTACCTTCTCAATTTCAGGAGAAATCGATATTCTCCTTGGACCAGAAGTCTACGCCGCCATTATCTAAAGTGGTATAAAGAGAGGATCTGGCAACTCTCCAACAGCCCAAACCCCCCGAAAAACATAAATCCATCAAAATTCATAATACACCTGAACACCAAGAATACCAGAGAAAAAACTGGAGAAATGCTTCAAGTAAAGCAGTAAAACACTATGCCTTAAGCACACTCTCCACCATTAGTACAAAGAGGAGAAATACTTCAAAACTATCGCCATCTCAATCAGTTTCAAATAAAACTCCACCAATGCAAGTGAACTTGGTCATAGAGAAACTCAGAATCTCAGTACTAGCTGGCACCACTATAGTCCAAAACTTACTCACTCTGTACCATTTATGCAAGAGAATACTAATTCCTCAGCGACACAAACTGAAACTATATATATCCATGCTTTGGATAAAAAACACAAGTGGAAGAACGAAATGAAAGTAACCAATATCAAAATGTGTTTTAACGTAAACATCTCAAAACTATTTTAAAATCTCTCCTCTCACCAATAATTTTAAAATCCCCACCAAATCCACTTCTCTCTTCAAAACTTGCTGGTATATTCGAATATGAATAAGTTCAGAATCCGCCAAAATTCACTCTAGTTTTGAAAGCTGTCAAGTGAATATCAGTGCGGTCAGTTTAATTTTTTTTTTTCTATTTTTGAGTATCTCTATTTTTCTACTATGGGGGAGCTTTTGGAAATTTGTAACTCAGAGTCATTGGACTCTGTGGATGGTGGCCTAACCCCAACACCGCCGGAGCTGCTGATGCCACCCAAACGGATTAGGCCGATAATCCCATTACCACCAACGTCAAAAAAAACCTCGCAGAATTAAATCTGCAATATTTCATCCACCACCACATGAACGAGTACCCGTGAAGAAGATAACCGGGCCATTTGAGCAAAACCAGCTTCAGCCAATGTTAAGAGATTGAAACAAGGGCTCAAGACCAATGACTGTTTCAAGTTCAAGTCAAGGTCAAGGAAATACTGCCCAGAGGTGCGTACCCCAACACAAGCGCGGTTACCAAATACAACAAACAGCGCCCAACCAAGTTTGCCGGGAGATTTACACGAAGTAATACACTCCGAGTGAATGGTACCAGGCAGCATGATCACCACACCAGCTCTTATTCGGGAAAGAAAGTCAGATGCAGAGCATCCATCATGCGCTCAGACACATCCTAACGCAAAAAGCAAAGTGTCAAAATATACCAATCAGAATCCTCCAAAAACAAATAAGGTATTACCAAGCTTGTCAGAAGATTCTCACAAAGAACTGAAATCCGTCAACATCAACAACGTGACAGGTTCTAAAGCAACAACTACCAGCTCACCTACATCAAGAAAGAGTGATTTGAAATATCAGAATATTACAGCAGAGCCATTTCCACAATTATTGGATTTTCCGAATAGTCCACCAATCCAACTCAGAGGTCAGTCATGAAAGAATATCGCAGTACCAAATCCTGGGATTCATCCAACTCCTGGGATTCCAGATGATTTAGCTGAAAAGTTCATGGCTACTTCCACTGTAAACCGATTGTTGGAAACCAACAACATACCGTGGGACAACATAAAAATGGCGAGAAAATTCCTTCGATGCCCACTATCTGATGGCAGCACGCTGAAAATGACTAAAAGGAAAGACATCCTTCACTTCTTTAAACAACACACAGTAAGTTAATTTACACCAAACACACTGATTAAAAAAAAATAAATATATAACTACATATACATATATATATTAATTACCTCTTCAATTTTGAGGCGGGAGGATGTTCAGTCCACACATAAAATCCCTTGATGCAACTTCCTCCGCACATTATATTCCTAAAAAAATAAAACAAAGAAATCACAAAGTATCTAGTTCTAAATAATAAATTTTAGAATACTTATCTGAAAGAAAAAAAACGAATAACATCCTATACACTATTCAGATCATCCATAGAGTCCCATTCGATAATATTCAGCCAGAAGTGCTTTTAAATTAAGACACAAATTTTCAGATGGCTCTTCTTCACGAAAGATTGTTTATCTATAAAAATAAATATAAACTTTATCAATGAAAATAAGGAAATATGTACGAAGTATACCTACCGCAGTATATTTACGTTTTCAACCTTTAGAACGAGCGGTTCCAAGGCAACCTACCATGAAGCCGAAACGTAGCGGTTCGCGGCGGATATAAAAAGGCGACGAGCTGCAGCAGAGTCACCCATTCCCAATTCAGAATTTGATCTGAACACATCAGAATTTACTCTGATTTTCCTTATTATCCAAACCAAATCTTGTTTCCATCTAAGTAGGAATTTACTCCTACTGCAGAAATTTAATTCTGCTAAATCCATCCCACACCTAAGTAGGAATTTACTCCTACTGCAGAAATTTAATTCTGCTAATTCCATCCCACACCTAAGTACGAACTTACTCCTACTGCAGAAATTTAATTCTGCTTATTTTTCATCTTCCACCTGAGTAGGAATTTACTCCTACTGCAGAAATCTAATTCTGCTTACTTTCATCTTTCATCTAAGCAGGAATCTACTCTTGCTGCAGAAATTTAATTCTGCCAAAATAGTTATTTCCATTACTACTCTAGTGCTTAGACATGCAGCACAAAAACTTCAATTTTAATAATCGTGGATTTTTCTTTCTTTCCTTTTCAGAAATAAGGAGAACAAACACTGTGACGACATTTCTCCTTTCTTGTAACTGACTGTACTCACTGAATTATATTGAACTATCGTATTAGGCTAGGTTAATCTTAAGTATTGAATTATTTTACATAGGCTAAGATCGCGTTAAAATGAATTTGTGATATTAGTTCTAAGTGATATATTGAATTAAAATTTTATATTTGAATTTAAACAAAGCTGAGTTATCCTTTTACAACCGGCACCCCCCTTTAGCTAGAGCACAGATCTCACATATATTATATCTGCCTTTTAATTAGCATCTTGGTGATATCATCAAATTTTAGGATGCGTGCGAGGAACTGGATCAGAATATGGAATAAATTAGATAACCATGGTTCACTTTATAGAGTTCAGCCTTAGAAACTTTGTGTTATGTTTTTATACTCTAGATGAAAGCTACAAGGTATATAAGTTTGTCATTCCGTTTGTAATACCTAGAAATAATGATGGTAGAGCAAAACGAATGTAGTACCCACGCATAATATTAAAAGTAATTTTGATTTTTGCATGTCCGTCCTTCCGCCCGTACGTCTTCATGATACTCCAGAATACGTTTACTTGGAGAGCTGAAATTTTGCACAAGGGCTTTTTAAAGAAAAAGTAAAATTAAGACTGAAATTAGGACAAATCGGGTAACTCCTTCGTGGGGTTGCCATACAGAAGTTCCGTTTTTCAGTGTATATTTGGACACTGCCTGTGAACGTATCAACGTAGAGAGGTGAAATTTTACATATGGAATTTTTATTTAATTGATTTGTGCGAGTGCCGTATGGCGACAATGGCAATAATCACCCAATTGTAAAATTCCAATGAGAAATTTTTCATACTTGCTATTGATAAGTAGTATTTATATGCGAATCATCGAACTTCTGTGGTATACGATCAGAGATAACAGTATCGATGAGACTTCTCTGATCCCTGAGTGGAAAAATTCTGCATTATCAATGCATTTTTCTAATTTTGCAAATTCTTTGAAATTATTTTCAGTGAATTTCAGCCTACTATATACGAGAAATTGTCCATCATTATCTTTTGCCAAACTATACATCTATTATGCCTTTCACTACCCCGTGTGATGTAGTTACGCATAAAAAACACAAACGACTAACAAATCAACTAAAAAAGTAAGAATGCACATTCAGCATTCTTGCAATAATCAATTAACCCCAAATCAATTCTCAATTAAATATTACAAGAAATGTGACTCAATAATAATAATAATGACTAAATAATAATAATAAGCAGAAACATGCACCGAAATGCAGGTCAGACTCGAACAGCAACTGACTGCATTTGTTTACATGTTTTTGCAACATGCTTAACATGGTCCAAACGAATTGCATCACATAAAAACAAATGATAAGCACATAATTGTAAGTAAGTAACTTTGGTTCACATGCCCTAAATTACGGGCATGTGTACATATGATTATTACGCAAATCGTAATTATCATTAGGTTAGCAAGTTGAATTAGATAGAAATAAGCTAGTAATAGTGGAATAAACATCCATAGTGATAACTGAAGTCGAACGTTTCATTTAGTCTCTGGTAGTACATAGCTGCACAAAGTCCGTAGTATAGGACTTATGCTATTATTAGCTACTTGCCAGGAGAACTGCCTGTTGGCTGTCTCCACTCAAATATTTGGCGATCAATCAACATAATTTACGAGTTTCTTTACTTCTTGCACATGACTGTGCATCATCGTGCAGTCAAAGTATATCACGAGATTGGCCACCAGAAAACATCATTTACCAGCAAGATGTATAAACCAGCAAAATATATACGTACATAATTTATACTACAACCGATGTATAGTGCACATGATTGTAGGATCCTTTTGAAATTAACTGTAAAAATGTTTTAGTGTAATTTCTTCTAAAACGCAATGAACAATTTATGCTCTCAATGCGTGCCTAGTTTCAGGGAGATGCTTTAATATTTTCAATCGTTTCCAGACTTCTGTTAAGGAAGGTCGAAAAGTAGTAAGCTTATCTTTGCGTTCTCAAATTTTAAGCATAAATCAAAGTTCCTGAGCTTGTTTGTTGGTAAATTCACTCTTATTCGTGCACATCATATTAACAGTTTCGAACAGTAATTTTTGGAATTGGTATTAGTATAAGTATTCCAGTGCTACAAATGAAATGCACATTTGAGTGTATACGAGTAGTTATTGGATATAAATATAGTGATTTATCCCTCAGAAGTTTCAATGGATCATCGCAAACCACTTACTGAAAAAGAAATGTTGGAGCTCTTGGAGGAGTTGTCAGACTTGGACGATGGATTAGAGGACGATGAGATCAAATCTGTCGAATCTTTAGCCCAGGGCAAATTTTTTTGCTACAGGAAATGCTTCGTTTCAGCGCGATACGGGTGGTCATAAACTCTACACAGACAACTTTTCTGCAACGTACTCACTATTGGAATTTCTAGAGAAAGAAAACAACTCGCTGCTGGAAGAATTCGTAGCAGTCGTTTTCAGAATCCACCTTTAACAACTGATGCAGAGATTGTGTTGAGATCAAGTTTTCTAGTGTGGTGGGAGCTCAGCGCAGGTATAAACACCTACGCAGAATTCATGAAGGAGAAGCACATTATTCTAATAAAAGTGGGTTCAAGCTTTGTTAGATTAGGCGTGCAGTATGGGAAAAATGTAAAGCGGTACATTGAAATCGATAGACCTGAGGTTGTGCAGCTGTACAACAAAGGAATGAGAAGTGTAGAACTTCTTGACCATCGATTTTTTATAAAATCCAAAAAATGGATTTTGTGTGTCATTATGCCTTTCTTCGACATGGTGATCACGGCTAGTTGGCTTGAGTAGATACAGAGCAGATGCTCTCAGGAATGGAATACTGCTCAGAGATCAAGTGGACTTGCTTGCGTTCAGAAAAGGACTGGTTTATACTCTCATTACCATTTCGCCAATCATCAGGTAATAAACGGGGGTACCTCTGGGACTTGGCTGGCTTTTTTCCACCAGGGGAAGGGGAAGAAATACGTGAACCAAAGCGACCAAATTACATTTATTCACCGCAATGGTTACGAACAAGTGCACATGATTCAAAACAAAGTACAGCATTTCATTGCAAACTACAAGGGTGGAAACAAAGGACATATATCTATTGTTGGAAATGCACGGCATGTTTGTGCATTCGGCTATTGTCGGTATGTTTCTTCCAATATAATCGAAAATATGTTACTTACACTTACATTTTATATAAATGTCAATATTGTTCAATTCAACTGAATAAATTATATAGAGTAAATCACGCTCCTTTCACTCAAAACACCTTCCATAAGCTTTGGTTTAGTCTCGTATTTGCTTATATGAATGGGTAGTTTGACTACCATGGATACCCATGAATACTCAACTGTACGACGCGCACTGATTACACTTCTACAGGCAGGCAAAACGGTATTATAAAGAGCTTTTGTGACCCATATGACTGAGACCCATCACTCAAAAAAATTTCCAACCGCGCATTTAAGATGGGCAGTGAAAGTGTTAATAAATACTGTACATTTTCCAACTTAATCTTTCCTATTACATTCAGGTCAGCAAGAAGGACAAGTTTAAGTCATTTCCTTCAAATTGGCATTATTGATATTGCTAATTTATTCGAGAACTCGAATTTGTGCCCGTCAAACTTGTCAAAGATTTGGTAATGTGGCAATTTTTAATTGTATCTTGGTTTTTCTTCCGAAAATCAGAATGTAACGAGTAATAATTTTTGGATAACTAAGAAAATGTGTATCTTATCCAGAGAAGCAGTATCCGCCTTCAATGCCTTTAGTTCTTATAACCCCTCCTCATTTTTTATTTCTTAACTCTTGCAGTTTACGGTGTATAATTTTATTAATTTACTACCATCTTCAGTTGATACTTGATCCTTGAATTCTCATACTTCATTATTTCATTCGTAAAATCCTGTTATAGATTCATCACAATTTTTCCGCTACTGATATTTTATTATGCCTTATTCTCATTAGTAATTAAATAGTTTGGAGTTATTTTTATAGTTATAGCTGGGAAAAGGTATATATTTAAGTGGAATACAATTCTTGCTATCTTATATACAGGGTGGACCAAAAGTCACCATGGGGTTTAAAAATAACTAACTTTTTCGTTTGTACATTGCTCCACACCCTGTTGACCGTTTCTCTTCATTCCTTTTTCACATGATAGCCAACTGTCTGTTCTTCATAGGTAAGCATGTTTCCCCACCCCACCTTACCCCTCCTTTTTTTCATCCTACCATATGTTACCAATTTAATTTTTAAACCCCATGGTGACTTTTGGCCCACCCTGTAGCTGTCTAAAACTAGCTCTATCTGGAGAACAAATATAGTTATTTGGGAGCATAAACACGTTTTCCATAAGAAATGCAAAAGCCCGGACACATATAAGACAGAAATTTGAACGCCGCTTTGTGGAAACTTTTTCAGCACCAAAGAGTTGTTTTCTACACATTCTATTGATAAAGGCAAAAGTATGATGTTTTAATTTTATGTAAGCTACATACAGAATTTATGTCGATTATTTTCTACTGTTCCTACAGCTCTGTGCCCTGCAAATGTGTTTAATCTCACAAGGGATATCTATTTCTACATCCAGCGTTTAAACTTGTTGTCAGACGATGCAGTTGTTAACTCTCTCGCTAATGCCACAGCTTTGCGTTAATTTACGATATGGGTTTTTAACATAAATTCACAAGGTCTTAAATATGTGGATAAAGGTTGAACTTAGTAATACTAATTTATGGAAACCACCAAAGTATGTAATACTGACCAACGGGCTTCAAGTACTTTCAATGGTTTCAATGTATTCTGAAAATCAAAAATGTTCAGTAAAAGCACAATAAAAATTTCACCTGAATACAACGAACTCCGAATTATCTGAAGAGCCCATATCTAGCCGCCGTTGTTAATTGGATCTCACGTTGCTAAGGGATTATATTTTCTATGCACATTAAAGATTTGAGTCTCCACTGAAAGAAAATCCGCTTTTCATTTTGCTTTTAAGAAGCTTTAAGTACTGTTTGCAGAGCAGGGTATCACGCACCGTAGTCGAGTCAGATGATGAAGTACTTTCGGCTCCATTGTGTTGATTTCAAAAATACAAGTCTGTAGTAGTCATTCTCGTAATGAGGTTGTCCTTCATACAAAAACTTCCAGTCAGCGAGGTGCATATTTAAACATGCTCTCATAATTTATGGCAAGCATTTGTATGGATAACACTTGGGATTTTATTGTTAATTCTTTCTTGGATGTCTAGTTCTATGGGGCATTTTGGACACATGACAGGTAATTGACCAAATGTCAAGAAAATTTTGATAAATTATAGAATTTTTTTTTTTATTTATGCCTCAAACTGTCGCAGTAGGATGTCTTTAAATATTGATTATTTTTAGAAGACTGTGGCAGAGTTTCCTTAGTTTTTTTCTTAAGAAAGTTTTTCGCTTAGATGATCTCACAGATATTAACCCAAATCATATTAACCTAAGTCGCTTAGAGATAAAGAAAAAATATGGAAACTAATAGATTTTGAATTGAGTTCACTATATAATTTTATTCACTTACTTACTGGAATTGTTCGTTTAAACCATTAAAAGGAATAAGGCTCCAGATTCATACCGCTTCGGATCCTTATCGCTATTACACACTATGACAAAAATTTTTAATTTCGATGCTATCTAGTTATACCAAGCCCTGGCACATATAGTGGAGTAAACAAGTGTTGTGACTCATCAATATAGTATTGTGATTACATCAATATATTGTCATATAAAATACATATGTTGATGTATCACAATTTGACCCTGAAAACTCACAATTACTTAAATCATTTCATTCCAGTTTACTTTATTCAAAACTCATTCCTCGATATTATAATAAAATGCAACTAAACGTAAATTTTATTTTATTATCAAGACACACATTCCACTCCCACGTTATGCGCACTTACTTACAGTGTGGTCTTCTTCTTTTTCCTCTTCGCATGTCCACAGTACATACGTTGTGGTGATCTACGCACGCTTTAGGTACGTTTTATACGCTCCTCCATTTCCTGTGGCACTACTTCATACTCAAAATTACTTTCGTTAGATATTATTTCGTTAAGCAATGGGCCACGTTCAAAATTTTATTAGAGTAGGTCACTGACATATATAAAATGGACTGCTGATACCACTGAAATTGCTTACATTATTTGACATTATTATGGGATCACTTTTCTATAGTTGTCTCGTTTTGGTTTAACTACTTTATTCCACGGAACTACAAATAATATATTCTATACAAAATCCACCATAGCCCAGTTTCAGTTCAGTGGTTTTCCCATTGAATATATAGAATAGAAATAGATGGCAATACAATATTTCTAATCCTTTCTCTGTCCCCCATAGCTACTTTTAGGGGCAGGTAGACAGAAATTGCTTAATTTTATTTCTTTAAAAATCAAGTTTAAAAAATATTTGATGGTGTAGGAGATAAGCTTCCAAGAATAAAAATAATTTCGAATGCTTCTGTAATTTGTTGAACTTTTAATATGAATATTAAAGCGAAAGTAAAACTTGAAATTAAGACAATTGTCACACCCTGCCAACAAAAGTTAACCCATGTGAAATAGAAAATCAGGCAGTCCATGTTATATATGTCAGTGGAGTAAGTCAGATTTTTAAATTGTTTTAAAAAATATTTTTCTAATGTCATTCTCTATGTGAATTGATTTAGCATAAAGAGTTTGTTTTGATTAAAAAATAAAATTCCAGTTGTTTTCAAAAAAGAGCCGACAATTTGTTTTGTCCTGTCAGGATGGTGTTAAAAGTAAGCGTGAATTTTGTGATTTAAAAGGAAAATTAAAATAACCATATTTTTAAGTTTATTATTTGGGGGTAACATTAGGTCCTCATATTGGTGACCCCGAGGTGTTCTTTGCCAGCGACTTCTGGCTGCCTCCTCCAGTGGTAAGGGACCAGAGCGTTGTCCAAGATCCTAAAGCAGCCATATCTGGAGTCAAGTGTGGGTATACGCATCAGTTTTTCATCAGTTTTTTTACTGTAACATATGAGTACATTTTTTGAATTGTTCGAGCTTCAAGAGGACGCAGCCTCGACGAAGAAACGTTAAAACCGCAAGATAGGTTTAAATGAGGTTTAATTTTTTTTTTATTTCTCTTATTTCTATTTTTTATATTACAGAAATATTTCTCTTAATTACCTTTTCTTACACATCTTCTGCTCGCCTTGTCGAAACGGGAAATTTTTCGTTGTCAATCTTAATTAAATCCACAGTTGGTCTGCAGGCTCAAAAGTTGCTACATGCATTTAGTTCAATCACCATCAACAATGGCTATACTAGACCAGTAGCGCAAAAGTAACCCACCACATTGTTATAACTGGACCACCTGTGGTCTGAAGGTGGATTCCCTCTAGATAAGCGATTTCCTGCTGAATCAAGGCATTTGGCGGCCCTCCGACAGCTGCTGGTCCTAACCGTTGCATATGGTTTTAAAAAGAACGGCGAATGGAGGCTTTTTGATGATATAATGGACGTTTGAATGCCTCTACTGTCCCAGACCGCTATCACATACCTCATATACGGCATTTCGCACATCAACTCGAAGGATGCTTATTTTTTCATATTTCGGATCTAGCGAAGGCGTACCATCAAATTCCAGTTAAAACTACAGACATCCTTATGACTGTAATTTGCACACCTTTTGGCTTTTTCGAGTTCATTCGAATGATTTTCGGATTATGCAATGCAGCACAAACGTTAAAAAATTTATTTACTCTATTCTTCGCAGTTCATCTTTCTGTCTTTTCTATCGTGGTGAACTTTTAATTGCATCGCAATCAGTAGAAGAGCCTTGGGACTAGAAGGACCGTGTTCAAAGCCAGTATGACACCACTTGCCTTACTCGTAGGGCTTGTGCTCTTACGAGAAAGAACGTTGTGATGACTCTGCTACCTCATTTGTGCAACAGGGACACTACATCTATCAAGCTCTCCTTCAAGTAGGCTCGATTCAATAGAGATATTTGTATTGTCTCAGTATATTTCCAGTATGACTTCGCTGCTCCCCTTCCCACTGAGGGAGAAAGCGAGCGGTTGAGTTTGCGAGGTCTAATCGGCTTGATGTCTTAGTTGGTTGTGATGCCATCGCTCACCACACTGTTTAGGGTAGCTCAGATACTCACTATCTGGGTGAGCAGCTGCTGCCAGCCGAAGACAAGGAAGTGATTGATGTGACTTTTACGTGCTTTGCCGCTTTTAACCTGTTCTCACCCTGGAAAGTATCACAAGAGAAATATCTCTCTGATCACGGCTAGAATGAATTCTGTATGAGTTCGGACCTCACGAATCCCAAGTGGACTGATTGGAGGAAGTCCCACAGGGAACTAGTTTCAACGCCTGTCCCATCTGGCTGGAAGAGTCAGGACTGACTGGGGGAAATATCATAGGGAACTATTTTCAACGCTTGCCTCTCCAGTTGGAAGAATCACGAGTATTGCTGCCTTGGGGAAAAAGGAAGGCTGTATTTCGCTGTGGCTGAGGCCGGTGAAACTTCCTGTCCCATTAGCACGGATATTGGAGCGAAGCTTATTGTAATGTTTTACTTTATTTTCGTAAGGTATGCTGGATATTATTCTATCTTGTCAACCCTTGCTATGCAATTCTCGCGACGAAATTTAATGCACCAATTGATGCAGAAGTTGATGAAAGGATTGCAAGAAGAATCCAGATTGGACTAAAAGGCTGCAATCCGTCTTGATAACTACACTCGATTGATTTATTGATTCTTCATTTGTTGTTTATATAAAAGTTCACCTTAAATTTAAAAAAAATTACAAGCAAGACTAGTGGAGACTCCACCTTACAAATTAACTTACCTGAAGAATTTCCTATAAAAAATCCTACATTTCCAAATCCATGCTTGCTTGGTCATGAATTATGACGCTTTTCCATTTATATCGTGTCACGCTTTTTTTAGCGGTGCCTGACCCAAGAATTGTTTACTTTCTTCGATTATGTGTCATCTTGCACGTGCTTATTTGTTAAGTGGGCTATGGTATAATATTTTATTGTTGGAAAATGTGTATTTTGCACAAATGCACTTTTGTTAGCAGTTGTTCTAAATTTGTTGGATTTGACCCATAATTTTATTTACTTCTTTTTTATTCTATTTTATTTTTATCACATTGCAACTATGACTCTGCTGTGTTTTGTAATTATGTGAAATGTGATTTAGTTAATCATTTATGCGCGCTAAACTATGCCGTAGTGGAACAACACTCTTACTGAAAGCCGTAAGGTCTCCAGAAGGGTTTTTAATAAGGCCGGGATGACTGGCTCGGAGGAGGAATCGCGGTTCAACCGCAAGATCCAGAGTAACTAGAAGAGTCTTGGTAAAAAATCAAAAAGATAGGCCTTTGTAGATTTCTGCGAGCAGCTTGACGGCTATCCTGAACCGGTTAGGCTGGTCAGGGATCTTAGCAGTGACCCGTCGGGCAGGCTGAAGGTTCTGAGAAGTCCTGTACGGCATCGAAGGAGAAAGCCTGTAGGCTTCTTCTCTCTACGCTTTTCCAGATTATAGGCTTTGAATAAGGCCTGCAGTTGTATGTAGAACATCCCTTACCTCTCTGCAATGGTGGTGACTGGTCCAGCCACGGTAGTTGATTTCGAGAAGCTGAAGCGGCCAATTTCAACCTTGTCGGATAAAGCCTCGGGTCCAGTCGGTATTCTGCTTGTACGTCGACTCAATTTTTAGGTTATTTATGGCTTTTGGTTATGTCCCTGAGGTATGGAGGGAGGTGAGGGTGGCCTTCATTCCGAAGCCCTGTTAGGCTTCATGTATGGACCCGAAGAGTTTTCCTTATTCCTTTTTAAATGCCTGGAGAGTCTTGCAGATGAATATATTAAAAGAGTAGCCTTAAGAGCTTCTCCAGTAAGCATCTCACAGCACGCTGAAATATTTCTGCTCTATAAAAAACTAATTAATTATTAAGTAAATTATTTCAAACTCTAATCTAAACTGCAATTCTCTAATTTATTAATTTAAATCTATATCTAATGCTAATAACTAATTCAAATAACACTTCAATTCTTTTATATATTCCTTACTATTTACTCCTACAAACTATTGCTGAAAGAAGAAATTAATTAAGATTTGTCAATTATGCATTAAACTAACACGTAGTGTGAAGCAGATTTTGACACTGTGTATAGGTTAATTAATTGACTATTTTTCTGTATTAAATGTGTTATTCCTAGATAAATCTAAATTGTTCTGTGATTCCTATTTAGTGTAACCAACATCCCAACTAGCATGCGTTCACACTTTACTCGCGTTGAAATTTTACCAAAAATTTGTAAAAACTGAGAAACTTGAACTAATTGAAGCAAAAGAAAAAAAATGAAATAAAAATTGAAGCGAATTGAAAAAAAAAAATTAGACAGAAAAGTATTATGCACAAAAAATGTACGGTTTAATTATTACTGAAAAATGAACTTTACCTTAAAAAATGAACTATGTTGCGTTAATCACTGAAATACTGTGACCTTTCGGCATCTGTATCTCTCTTGACAATTCGATAAAAAGGAAGAACAATTGACGAAATGACCCCCTTTTTATAGAGAAATTTGTTCCATTTTCGACATTAATAAAGTGAAATATTCAAAAATTTCACTGAAAATGACAAAAGAATGAAATTTTCTTACTGTCAATCGATAGCAAATTAAATGATTGTAAATTCGTTGATTTTAATCAATTTTTGTAAATTTTGGAACATTTGCTATAAAAATCTTGAGTCGTTACGTTTCATTTCAATATAATAGATTTTTATGTCATTTCGTAGTATTTGCTATCTTTTTCCCACTGTGAGTCTCTTTCACACTCATTGTGGGAAATGCATTTACAAAAAATCGCGGATATCGCGTTTTCCGTGGTAAATATCGCGAAACGAACGCGACCATATAAATCACGGTTCGATTCTACGTGATTTCGATATATCAAACGTCGAGAAGTTATAAAGTTTGACGTGTTTTGACACTATCGCGCGCGAGTGTAAAGTATTATTTTTAAAGTGTTTTTAAGTTTTTTTTAGTGGTTTTCAGGTGTTTTCTTTCACAGGGAATATTCTTTTATCAACAGGTAAGCATTTTTACTTATTTATTTGTTAATTTAGCTTGTAAGTTCCAATATTTTAAATTTTTCGCAAATGTCAGGTAAGTGCTTTCGCGGTATTTTTTACCTTGTTTGTCCACAAATATTTGGCATAATTGTAATAATTATGTTGTTTGTAACATACATTAATGTTTTGTGTGGTGTACTTTATGGGGAACATGAATTTATTCGTGTTTTCCATGTCTCCAGTTGTTCATGGCATTGTTGTTGTACATATGTACACACAGCAATGAGCTTAGTTAATGTCAATGACCTTTGATTACTACTAAAATAAAATTCTTGTTTATTTCGATTTCTAATTCATTTCTTTTATTATTTCATTTTATATTTTTGCTAGACTAGATTTTTGTGACACTACAAGTGGACGTAATTTTTTTATGTATATTAATTTAAAATCTTTACTGATTCTCCATTCCCTTTCTAGGTACGCTGAACATCCTTATTGCTATGCTGTCTCAGGAAAGGCTTCTAGACGAATACTTAAAATCAAATCTTCAATAAAGACAGATTCATAAACAATTAGAACATTTACCATAACTTTAATTTTGAGGCATCTGATTACGTAGATTTAATTTTTTGGAGTTCAGTTCATGAACTAACAATAAAAATTTTATATATGGAAGATATTCTAAGGACCGTCAGCGTTGATAAGTTACATTTTGATACCTTTATCTGCCACACACAAGCATTTGAAAGAACTGTAAGTTGATTACTGAAGCATCAGCAGCAGTTTGTAGCGAAAATTCGCGTACAGCTTAGCCCGAATCACTCTAAAATCAAAAGCTTTAATGCCGTCTTTCGAAGTTAAATCAAATTTGCGAAGTGGTATGCTTCTTTTGTATTTTTAGTGATATTTACGTAGAACAAAAATATTCAAAAATTTCATGAAAAAAAAGTTCATGGAATGGATTGTCTGGGGGTGCAAAGGAATCCCGTATCTAAAAAATTGGTATACTTTTATACTTAAATTTCCATACTGCATAAGCAATTTTTTTAATTACGACGTCATCTGGCTTGCGCAGCATTAAGGATTTATTTTTTTTTACCCGGCTTACCACTTTTTCAAGCCTCAGGGCACCCAAATAAAAAATACTTAAATATTCCTATATGCAAATGTTCCACCCATTCAATGGTTTCTGTGATTGATTGGGGACTGGATCGTGGACTATTTACCTTGGGAGCGTTTCTCCACATCGAGGGCGCTTTTGACAGGGCCACCCAAAGTCGCTATGTGCGGCACCCCATCAACATAGTGTTGACCGCGCTGTAGGGTGATTGACCGACCAAATATTTAGACGACAATATTTAAATGTGGTGGTGGGGGCCGAAACTTCGATTTTTACTGTGCCCCGGCGATTATTTTATTTATAATTTCCCCGTTATTATCCGAATTCTTAGACTGTGTTTTTCCCATGATTATATAAATTTAATTATGTTACGTTTGGCTATCTTTCTGATAATGATACTTTTCATAATTTTAGTTTTATAAACTAAAGTAAATTATCTATCTCATTGTTGAATTAAGGTATTTAATCCGTATGTAATTATTTCTAAAAAATTTTGTTTTCTTTGTTTGTTTGTTTTTATTTTAAATATATTACTGCTTTGTATCTTTCAGATACATTGTTTTATTTATATTAAGGTTGTATTCATAGATGCCGAAAATTTAATTTGATTTATTTTGATGGCGATTCGTGTTCCAATTTTTAGTACTTCTATTTTATCTGTCGTTCTCAAATTATAGTAAGTTAGTTAATTGCAGCTTTGGTAATGAGGCTTTGTCCAAAGAATTTATAACTTTTTTTTTAATATCTTCAGTTTTATGTAGCGTGGTTGCTACGATTTCACGTTTTTTACACAGGCTCTGTGTAGCTTGGCTGCTAAAACGTCACAAAGAATTCGTTATTTTTCTTTAACTGTCTCTCATTCCCCTAATGTTTTCGATAAATTTTCATCGTTATTATCTGTCCAAAGAATTTATTATACTCGTAGTGTTTTTGTTAATTTTTCATCATGTTGCAAGTTGATTCGCGTCCAAAGAATTTACTATTCTTAATTGCCACGGATCTATCTGAAGATTGTAGGATCGTTGTAGCGTGAATGCTACGAAATCACGGTGTAATAAATAGAAACTGTTACTGTCGCCATGTAGAGAAAAAACATTTTCGTCGTATGACGAAAGAAAAATTTTTATTGACGTTCACATTTTTTCTTAGAAAACTCCTGGTTTAATTTGAGTGGAGTAGCTAAAAATCATAACCATAATCCAAATGTTGAATGAGAGGAGTAGCTTAATTATGCATAAGTCCTAAGTAGATGGATGGGAGTAGCTAGCATGACTCCATTGAATGAAAATCTAGGAGGACTTCTTCGTACGATGGTAGATAACAGTCTGTGTATTTTCATTAATTGTCTTATTCAATATAAACATATTAGAATTAGTTTAGGATTACTTTAATTGTAATCATTATTTGTTAATATTTCTTCATCGAAGCCCTTATTGTAGATCGCGGTCAGCGATCGATATTGCGTCACCGCTTGTTTCTTGCGCGCCACTTTAGTAGGTCACATTATTGTCGTTTTCGGTTGTTTACATCGATGTGCATTTTGTATATTGGGTAAGGGTGACCTACTCATGCAGTATACAGCGTAATTTACTGTGTCTTATGTTTCTTTATGTACTTCAATTGTTTATTGTACATCGGAATTATTTGTGTTGTTATGGTTACTTGTTGTGTTTGATAAATAAGTACGTTACTGTGATGTCACAATATTAGGAATGCTGGTAGGTATATAGGTATGAGATATGGAGGTAGGTATGGAGGTAGGTATGTAGGTAGGTCTGTACGTAGGTATGTAGGTGTATATGCAGGTATGTAAGTGGGTATGTATGTAGGCAGGTATACCACACCTCAGCGGAAACGGGAAAACCTGAGTACTTGAAGGTGCTCAAAATTGTGTCTTGACGGCCCCAATAGGAATAGCTCCAATTTTCTCATGGGGCTCATCCAACAAGGATTATGAAGATTTTTGTGAAAGGGCTTCTACCAGGATAGCACATTGGGCCGCTCTGGTTTCCATGCTTGGGGTGGGATCTGCTGTCCCACTGCCTTAAAACAAAATGGCCTATTTATTTATATGGATAAATGCAAATTTTTGCAACCACAAATCCTTTTTATCGGCCATATTTTGTATCAGCATGGCATCAGGCCTATACTGAACGCGTCGATGCTACATATATCCCAGTTTAAACGGGACTGTTAAGCAACAACGGCATTTCCTTGGTATGGTGAACTTCTACGGTCGTTTCCTCCCATCCGTCGCACATCACCAAATTTGATTGGTCGAAAGATTCTACCGAAGCATTTGAGTTGGTTAAACAGCCACTGATCCAGGCCCCTTTGATTGTACGTGCCTCAACCTCTGCACCTCTAGGTGTTGTGGTAGATGGCTCTGCCGTCTAATTGGAAGTAGTGGATGAGCATAAAGTGGATTCTGGGGTAGCTTTTGGCCTTCTTCTTAGTCAAGCTCTCTCCAGCTCAGGTCAAATACAGCGCCTACGATCGAAAACTTCTCGCAGCATACAGTGCCATAGGGATTTCGGATTTTTGTGTTATTTACTGATCACAAACCGTTAATTTTCACTTTTCAATATTTATCGGCCAATTTACCACCGATATTAGGAATATTTCCGGTAAAGATAATGTAGTCGTCTGGTGTCTGTTTGAAAACTTTCTATGAACAGGTCTTCTGTGAAGTTGGCTCATCTGGACAAGCTCATTCCTCGTCTTGTGAAGCAGACACGCACACACACTTTTACCGACACGGCTGTAACAATACACTACCAGAACGTACTTCGCGAAGCGGACGACTTATTCTTATTCCTGTTCGATTTCACTAAAACCGTCACGGTTTCGTTAGTTGGTGTCATGTATCCGAATCATAAATTGATAAATTCACAACAGCAATTAGCACCCTATATCCAGAAATTTGTTTAAATATTTCTTTTATTTATTTTTTTCATACCAAATACAAAGTTAGTATGTTAAAACATTACAGTTTCTCAATCGACAGATTTTGAGGAATTTTCAATTTATTATAATAATTTTCAAAATTTGCACTATAAGGTACACTTTGGCGCTCAGCGCTATTGAATATTCTATCGTTACTTTGGTTATAACCACTTAATGAATATGCTAGTCAGGTAACTAACTGCCAATAAGGCAGCAGTATACACATATACAGGAAACACTGCTAAATTATTCTAACACTTAGTGTATTAATTGAAAGACAAAAAACCTTTTTATTATTATTAAAAGAATGTTTTATATGCCTCTATCTACGCATCAAACACGCTGTTACGGTATTTCTTCACATAGTTATCATCACAACATCATAAAACCATGTAACACCATTTCACTTGTTGTGACATAAAAAAACTGACCTGCATTAATAACTTTGTAAAATGTAAGTCGGATCAAATGTCACAAAATATCGATACCAGAAGTGGTTCAAAGTGAAATATGGAAAATGATGATTAATTCATTTTTTGTTTAATTGCAAGGTGAATTAATGAGGTGATGACGATGTGTAGCAATTTGTTTATTTTTATAAGAATTATTTTTGATATGTGTAATAAACTTGAGCTGAGTTGAATTTGAGTTAGTGGTTAGTAAGTGAGTTGAGTTGGAAGTGGAAGCAAGGTTTTTTTTTAAATTCATAGATGTAATAAGTAATAGCGGAAAAACTTAAAAATACGTGGGAAAACACAAGCGGCAGTGTTCTTAAAAAGAAAAATTATTGGTAGTGATTTGATATTAAAATAAGTAACCGCGTTAATCAGTACAGCAAATTTAATTAATAATAGTATATAATATGATATATGTATATATTTATGTATGTAATAATATTTAATATAAAATCAAAGTGAACAACAACAAATAAATAAAGTATCTGTGTAAAATTTCTGACTGCATTATTGAATTGGTGTTATACACATTGGAGAAAAGTGAGACCAACCGTGAGAACATTACAACGCGATTTACTACATCGCGGTCTGGTCGACGCGACGATTTCCCGAAAACTCAATCAAAAATAACTACGCGCGATATTCCTCAGTGAGCGAACAGAATCTTAAAACTGTTTGTTATTTTATTTGTCATTTATTCCCTATTTTTCTTAGAATCTATCAAAGAAATGTCACTAAACCGCCCTACAAATTAGAAAAGACTACATCTTTAATTTCCTTTCAGTTTATCGCATTGTCCTCTTACCCAAAAGCTGCTATCCTAGCATATTATTATCATGCACTCTCAGGTAGCATGAGTCGGAGCGTCGGTATTATTTTCGCGGTGTTAGCATTATCCGTGGGAAAGGTTTTTTGTACCGAATACTGGTATAGTGCAACTAATTGTTGTTTTTGTTACTGTATACTGATATGGTGCAGATTGACTTATGTAATTTGGTTGCGCAAATTAACATATTGCAACCAATTGATTTACATATACACCATACCAGCCCTCCATGCAATATGCAAATTCAATCAGTACTTTCCCTTGAATGTAAGTTTTCTATTTTATTATTTAATAGAATTCAATTTTTATAAATTTTACAGTGTTGGATTCTCTTAAAATAAATGAATCTCGGTATAAACATAGCAGATGCTACGACACTACCTACTTGTAGACGAATAAAAGAGATATAGAATGTATTTCTTTTTGAAGGCTCGTTAATTTCTGAAACTGAATTTGTACTAAGTACGGATATAGTACAATCAATTTACTTACTTTATTCAATCAATTGGATACACAGTATGTGGGAGGAGTATGTCGACTTACACCCGCTTTATACATATATGTGTTACACATTCCTCCGATTCCTCTGGCACTACTCCACAATCAAAAATATTTCGTTACGAACTGCGTTACGTGTTCGAAGTGTTAAATGCAGCTGTGAGTTCTGTGATTTAAAATAAAAATAAATCAAAATTGATAACCGTATTTTTAAGTGCTTTCATTTGAGGGTAACTTAAGGACCCCATAACATATATATAACACAATTCAGAGTTCCTGATCCCAATTCTGATCTTAGATTTTACTCTACTCGTCACAATTTTTTGATTATATCATATGATTTTAGCGATGTCGGACTTCTTGTTGTCTCGAGTTTTACATTCGAAAACTCAAAACCGCGTTTACATAGATAACTAAGATTTTTCATACATTTAATGAAGCGTCATTCAGTACCCAATTATCCAATAATCCAACAGCATGCATATATACAATTCTTTAATCTTCTCACCCCACTATCAAATGGTAGTTATCCTGCTTAGCTAGTAGGAAATCGAACGACGATCTCTCAAATAAAAAGCTGATACTTCGAGAGTACTGGGCAGTTAATTTTCTAAAATTTCCGGAATAGGTTGACCCCCCAAGGGAAGGCAACCTATTCTAAACTAGAAGAATAGCCAATAAAGTAAAAATAAAAAGTATTAAGACTAAAATGGGTGTGAAGTATAATAACGGAGTATTTATAGAGAAACATCACAGTACAACAATAAAAAAAGTGTTTTTACTTTAAAAGTAACGGAGCATTATTGAAAAGTTGGGCTAGTGATTTTCGCAAAAGCAAGTACTCATAGTCCAAATTACGGACATATTAAGCCAAAGATAAACCGTAACATACAGCCACCTTAAAAGAATTGTAGATCTAAGTCCGAAAATGGGACAAATTGGGTAACTACTACGTATAGTTGCCATTTCGTATTCCTCTATTTATTTGGACACTGCCCGAGAACGCGTCAACATAGAGAGCTGAAATGTCGTATACGGGATTTTCATAAAACTAGTTAATAAAATATAAAAACCAAACCAAATCGGGCAACCTCTTCTTGGTGTTGTTATACAACATTTTTGGGTTTTCACTTTATTTTTTTTTTATTTTTATTTAGGGTATAATATTATTGGTCTTTTCATCTAGGGTATAATATTATTGGTCTTAGACCAATTATAACTTTTTCAATTGTTCTTCTTAAATATTATTACCTTTAATTTTTTTGCCTCATATCAGCATGACAGGGTCTGTTGCCGCCAACTTGCTCTTCATACACTTTCGTTTTAGCGTTGTTCAATTATTTTGATGGCTTTGTGAAATTGCTCGCCAAGTTTGTCACTAACAGCTCCCAAGTTTTCCGAAGGCAAGTCTAGCTGTTCATGCAAAAAGTGAATCTTCAGGGGCATATTTACTCCTAGTGCTTTAAATGAGATATTCTCTTTGTCTTTCGTATCCCCTTCACATAAGAAACGTGGATGCTTAGTGTGACTTAATTTATATCCGCGAACTAGGCAGATGATTTTTATACCAACATAAATATGCCACTAATGCTGAAAATTTTGCACATCTTCCAGGAGTCGGATTCTGTAGCACGGGAGAATTGTAGCATTTGGGAGATGAGATTTGATTTGACAATTAATTTTCCACTTGGAATTCTGGAACTTGACGAATTTGTTTGAGAATAACCAAATTCTCTACTCCATTTGTAAAAATTTTTCCATTTTCATACAAGTGAAAAAGTAAGAAAATGAATTCCCAGCTCGGAGTACTGCCTATTTTTGTAGTATTTTGAGAAGGCAGGTAACCAAAGTAACCTACGAATTTTCAAATTAACCGCCATTTTCCCTAATTCTCCAAATATGCTATTAAATAGGAAGTGGAGAGTTAGGGAGTTTTAATGGGAGAAAACGAAGATTCTCATTTCCCAAATTCTCCATGTAACAAAATCCGGCCCCAGGAAAATTTTTAATCTTTTGATGAAATCTATAGGGCATACTATAAGTTTGTCCTTCCATTTGTAACGCATAGAAATAATTTCGGCAGAGCAAAATGGATCAGACAACCACGTATAATATTAAATTTTATTTTAATTTTTGCATGTCCGTCTGTCAGTGTGTCTATCCGTCTGCCCGCACGATTACTCGATTACTGTGAACACGATCAGTCCTAGGCATTTGTCTTCAGAATACGAAGTCCTACACGGAAAAAAATGCATTATGTATAATGCCATCTATATAAAGTAGCTTTTGTTATACTGGATGCTATAATTTATGAGGAGCTATCTGATCTTTGTAAACACTAGATTTATAAATTATAGTATCTGATGCTAAATTTGTATTGAAAGGTTTTAAGACCTCCGCTGATATATAAATAACAATAATTAGTATAAATAATTGATAGGGAGTACCATTTAGTATTGTAAACAATATTAAATTATTATATTATAAGGGGTCATACAGTGTTTTGGTAAATTTTGTCCACATTTCCTTGAGTATTACAATCATGGTATCAAAAGCACTCCGATTTAGCTTTGGCTGTAATTCAGTGATATCCATCAGAGTTAAAGATTATATATCAGAGTGCAATAATATCAATTACTGCGTGCTATCATGTTTTCCGGATTTGCTTTAAAAATAATGACCACCGTTCAAACAATCGCATTTGGTGTAACTTAATTTTAGCAGTAAATAATAAAGTGCTTTACTTTCCCTCATATACATTTTTGCTTCACCATAACAATTATAACAATGACAATTATATCTATACATTGACACCAGCTTATGAATGTTGCAGTGCAAGCCATGAGATTAACATGGTTAGCCATATAAAACTGTTATTCATTGGGTTGTATTACATTCGGTAAAACGAGTAGAAGACAAGTCGTGAAAGATCTGCATAAACCAGCTCGCAAAAACTCAAGGGCATTGATGATTTGTGACAGTCAGACTTGGTCGATATGGGTTCGTTTCGTACGCTTCAGAAAACCATGGCTTTCGTTTTCTTCTCACTGTAATTGATACGTTTTCAAAGCATGCATGGGCCTCACCAATTAAAAGTAAAAAGGGATCAGAAGTTGTTAAAGTTATGCAGTCTCTTTTTAATCAAGGTCGCATTCCAAGAAATTTACAAACAGATGATAGAAAGGAGTTTTTTAATAAACCGTTTCGACAGCTTATGAATCGCTATGATGTTAACCATTATTCCACTTACAGCGCTTTAAAAGCTTCAATTGTAGAAAGGTTTAACAGAACATTGAAAAGTATGATATGGAAAGAATTCAGTATGAACGGAAATTATCACTGGATTAGTATGTTAACTAAGTTAACAGAAACGTATAATTCAACAAAGCATCGCACTATTAAAATGCACCTGTAGATGTTGGCCCACGCAACGAGAAACGTTTATTGTCGACTGAGTATAAATATCCATAGGTAAAACCCAGACCGAAATATAAAGTAGGTGATTTTGTTCTTATAAGTAAGCATAAGCATGTATTTGAAAAAGGCTATACCCCTAATTGGTCTACCGAAATATTTGTTATAAATAAAGTCAAAGGCCATTTCCAACGACCTATGTTCTCGAGGATTATGAAGAAAATGTGATTCAGGGAAAGTTTTATGAGCTTTAGCTGGCTCCAGTCAAACATCCGCGGAAATAAAGTCTTAGTTAAATGGTTAGGCTTTTCACCTAAGAAGAACGCCTGGATTGATATAAAAGAGGTCGTGTAATATTTTTAAAACATAGTCATCATGCTACTCTTGAAAAAAGAATCTGGCCGTTTAAAAACTTTCCATAATCTTCCTTTATATGACAGAAAGTGTTGCAAACTAGCAAGAAGTGGTTTCTTTTACACAAATCTTAAAGATAAAATAAAATGTTACTTTTGATCCCTGGAAATGTATGCTATGAACTGCCCAGAAGACGTTTAGGCAGAACACATTCATCGATCTCCAAACTGCACGTATGCCAATGGTCGAGATGTATGTGGATTATATAATAAACTGCTCACCATGCCGGCTCCATCAAAGACTTTAATTTAGGCTTTCAACACTTTGAAGTTTTTAGCGGGTACTATACTTGTTCTTGGACTGTTTTGTGAAATTTATTATTTTTACGAATTATTCAAACAGAAACAATGAAAAATATTCATCGATTGTAATAAAAATACTTCACTGCTATTCACCACGTCTTTTATTTCTTCGCCTGACCTTTTTTCAGAACATCGCATTAATTCGAAACGACGACACAAAAACTTACCTTACCCAACATTTATACACCGCTTCTCTATAACCAGCCACTTTCGCTTTCAACACAAAAAATATAAACAACACACTTTGCCCCCAGCAGCCCCCCTCGAAGACAGAGTGTAAACAACAATTTTGTCCCCGATCGTCCCCACGTAAACAAAACTTTGCCCCTATGGTTCCCCCGTAGAAACAAAACCACGCCACTGAAATAAACAAGTTTAATTTGAAATCCGAACGCGAAAAATATAAACCCACCTCGTGAGCAGGTACACTGCATGCATTCACATGTGTCCGAACATAACAAATCTACTCTTATTTTTTCAGATCAATTGTGTCCCACGGTATAAATACACCTCCATACTCTGGAAGTTGTTTCCAATTCCGCCATTTACTTTACACAAAAGTGGTACAAAAAGCAACTTTAGTTTCATCAACTTTCACTTTCCCGTGTATACGCCCATATCTCATATGATTTGCTCTATAGTGGGACAGGGGTTTCTTGTCCCTTACAGACGCAATGTAATTTTCTATAGTGTCCATATCCTACTCACTCTCAAGTCGCCCCTTTCCTTGTGTTTCAGTAGCATTGATTTTCACTACTGACACTACGGCGCCATCGTAGCATGCCAGTATGATTTCGGAATGGCCTTGAACCACTGTCTAGGACTCCTTTGGGAATATTTTATTTTATTGTGAAAGCTTATAACTTGACGCTCGTCACTACCTCGTCATGATTGAGTTAAGGCTTAGGTGCCACCTTCGAGGGGTCATCCGCAGGGGTATCCTGAGTTTATGCCTCATGGATAAGTCGCTCGTAGTCCATTATGGTTGCCTTTAGGGGGTCGAGTCATATAATTGAGTCCATTGGGAGCTATTGGCCCGTTCCATAAGTTTCAGGCGAGTCTATGGACCTCTTCTGAGTTCCTCCCTTTATTCCTCCAGTATCTGCACCTACGTCAAGGATACTCTCAAACTGATACAGGTTTTCTCAGCTGTCGGTGATGTAGTCGAGTTCGCTGGTATGGAAGTCGATCTTTGTGGTAATATTATATAGCTGTGAAGTGGCTCAAGGTTTCGGGGACACAGTATCATATTTTACACAGCGTTTCTCCCGAGTGATTGTCGCAGGTGATTTTAATATTGATGTATTACACGGTCTTCACCCTCTGAACCAATTCAGGCATCTTCTTGATGCTTTTAATTTGAATATGTTAAATAAGCATCCTACCTATAATAATTACATAAATCCTTCGCAGCTGGACTTGTTTCACGCTTCAGACATAAGTATAATTAACTTCCCATACCAAATGTGCCCTTTTAGTAACCTGAACCACTTTTGGTTACCCTAAATCTTCCTCTTAACGCATCTCCTAGGACTTTCTCTTAGCGCAACTTCAATAATATCGACACGGCAGCCTTGTTTGATGAGTGTTATCGCTTACCATGGGATTCTATCTACTATTCTTCGTCAATTGATAGCCAAGTTGACATATTCTACTCCTGGTTTAGCTATTTATTCAATAAATATGTAGCAATTAAAACTAAATCAATACGTGACAATGGCTGCCATTGGATTTCGAGGAGAGTTCAATCCCTCATTGATGAGAGGGAATTCTTGTACCAGCGCTACATGCATCTTAAAACATGTGAAGTTTTAAACATTTACCGTGCAGCACGAAATAGGGCCACTATGGCTGTCCGCAGTCGTTATTTTAGTACCAAATTTAACAGTGACTTGCAACCAAGGATTTCTTGGCAGAACCTAAGAACAGCAGGAGTTTACGGGAATGGTAAAGCTAACTGCGAGCAAGATCTCAATAAACTAATTCGATTTTTTACTACTCAATTGAACGATGACACATAAATTCTTTATATCCTGAATTCTTGTTTAATGTCCTCTTGTTTTCCTAAGCTTAGAAAGCTACAAATCCCCAAAAAAATTTCTCCGGAATCTCCTAGTGATTTTAGGCCAGTATTGTAAGTTTCTTAACTAAAGTTTTGGAAAAGCTAATTATGTTCTCACAGCTGCGGGACTGCTATACAAAAACTGACTACTGATATAGGAGCAGCCTTAGACCAGGAGAACGCTACCAGTTTAGTGCTGCTTGATTTCTCAAAAGCATTCGATAGTGTTAATCACAGCTTTTCACGCCATAAGCTATCTAATTTTCTTGGCTTTACTGCTTCTGCTCCAATTGCGAGTTTCTTTTCAGAACGCCATCAACGGATGAAGGTGAATTATAAGTTGAAGGATTTACTAGCCATTCCAACTGGTGTACCCAAGGTTCAACTTTGGGGCCGTTCTATTCAGTTTATTTATTAATGACTTCCTCTAGTTGGACGTGATGTCAAGATTCACTTATACGCAGATAATGTGCAGCTATATCTGAACAGACTTTTTGGCCTGTGTGAAGATGGCATCGAACGTATTAAAAAGAGTAGTTGTTCTATGCGGGTACCAGGACACCGTTTTAGATTCCAGGATTTCGCCATAGATGGCGCCAGTGTCTCTAGGTTGTGTGAGCCCATACTAAATGTGGGATTGTGCCTTGACTGTACTGGTTTATGTCTTGGATGTTGAGGATACGAGACAACTTTTGGAATACGAGACCACTTTTAGCACTCTCCAGCATAGGGAAATAGCATAGGACTTCGATTTTGTTTCTGAAGTTCGCTTACTTTTCATCTCCAGTCTTGGGGTTACGAGACCGCTTTTACCATTCTCCAGCATAGGGAAATAGCACAGGATTTCGATTTTGTTTCTGGAGTTCACTTAGTTTTCATATCAGACTCGTAGCCTCTAAGTTGACATCAACATTTTTCATCTCAAGTTTTGGGGATACGAGATCACTTTCAGTACTCTGCAGCATAGGGAAATAGCAAAGGCTTTCGATTTTGTTTCTATTGAGTCTTGACTGGCTTATGCCTTGGATGGGTCATTTGGTCTTGACTGGGCCCTAGCGGCAGCGTTCGGTACTACCAGCATGCTCCCGTACTACGGTTTTCTTGAATGTGTGTGTGTGTGTGTGTGTGTGTGTGAGTGTATGTGTCATTTGGTCTTGACTGCACCCCAGCGACATTAGCCGATATTACCAGCATGCTCCGGTACTACGGCTCTCTTGGATGTGTGGTACGGTTTTTTTGGATGTGTGAAGTTTTTTGCTTTACTTGTGCCTACACGTAGTAGCAAAATTCTACGGTTTTTTTGGATGTGTGGTGCGCCTAAGTCTAGCTTTTTGTAGTTTTCAAGTGTTGCGCCTGGTTTTGAATTAATATTAGTAATAATTAAAGTTAATAGTAGGAAATTTTTGTTCATGCCAATGGATTCTATATGGTGGGTTGGTGGGGAGTATTATAATCTAGGATAGGGAGGGGGTAATGAAATTTTCGTCAGAAATCCTCTAGAGGCTTTGGTTTCCGAGATATTAGCGTATTAATAAGTGGTGTAGGGTGGGAGGGGGAATGAAATTTCAAACAATTAGGTAATTGGCAACTATACTAATTAGCAATTAGCTAATTTGCAATTAGCTAATTGGCAATTATAAGCTTGGTTGGTAATTAGCTAATTGGCAATTAGTAATGTGGTGTGATGCGTAATTCTCATTAGCAGGGAAGTTGCAGATATCAGCATCATTCGAATTTCATAACATGACATCACCATGAACAGATTCTAGAAAATGTCAGTGAGGGTTCTGGGTGTTAAACATTAAATGTTGCGCCTAGGCTGTTTTTTGTTTCTTCTATAAGTGGGAAATTGTAGATATCACGTATGACGTAATCATGGTTTTGCTGTTTTCAAATGCAGCACCTAAATAAGTGTTCTTAGCGGGGAAGTTGTAGATATAACCAACATTCGAATTTCACTACATGACATCACCTTGGCTTGATGTTTTCGCAGCAAAATAATATTATTGCATTTAGGGGGTGCTTGTATTGAAAAGTCACACTTGATCTTTCGAGTGCAAACACCATTTCTTCAGTAAGGTTCCCTAGAGGCATTAGCCGGTACTTCACATGTTGTTCACCTTGAGGGAAAGTAAGGTTCCTTAGCGGCATTAGCAGGTACTACCACCATGTCTTGGTGTTGCTGTTTTCTTGCTTGACGATTTATTAGTGGGGAATTTTTTGATATCAGAATGACGTCATCTTGGTTTTGCTGGTTTCTAGTGCTGCGCCTAAATAAGTTTGCTCTTTCGAGTGCAAACACCATTTCTTGAGCAAGGTCCCCCGGTGGCATTAGCCGGTACTACATATGTTGTTCATTCAAAGAATTGTGTTTTGATGATAATCCGAGCCATTTAACGTAAGCTTTATCTCCACTCTTCTTTAAGAGTTTCTCTACGAGATACAGGTTTGGGTGTTTAACTTTCAGCAGCTGCAATTCGTAAAAGCCTCATGTGATTGGATTTCCTTGATAATCTTCCAGCCGGCTTTCCACACAACTCTGATAACAGCTTAACAGCTTTCCAAACAGCGCTGATTACAGCTTAACACCTTTTTAAACAGCTCTGATAACAGCTTAACAGCTTTCCAAACAGCTCTGAAAACAGCTCAACAGCTTTTAAACAGCTCTTATATCAGCTTAACAGCGTTTCAAACAGCTCTGATAACAGTTGAAGAGCTTTTCGAACAGCTTTGCTAACAGGTGAACAGCTTTAATCTGTGTGTTCCGTGTGCTTTCAGCAGAGTTACAACTTCGACTTATGAATATTTCTCACGTTCCATCCTTTTATAGTACAATGAAGGTATCAAATCATTTACGGTAGCGTCCCTTTTTTTAATGAGCTGTCCTTATCAATCATAAAGAAACCATGTTCATCCTTCCAACCCTCAGCACAGGCTCTTCGATGTCTGTATTCACATGATCATTATAGATATGTTACAAATTCAAGTCATCTTGCTGGAATAAGATGATTAAGTTAGCATTCTCATGTATTAAGTGCTTTGGTATATGCGTATATGTTTGACAGAGATAGAAGTTGTCTATACCTTCGTGGCGACCCATACAAAAATAAGATCGCACATTATCTTGCTTTTCACATGCTACATCATCGAAAATAAACACTGAATGTGATTTGGCTTCCCCTGGAGGTAGAACGTCGCAGTTGTGTGAGAATGTATAATACCCCAATGGGAGTAATCACTCACTTCAAGTACTCGTAGTTTGGTTGATGTAAAGATTTTGAATATATGTAAATATTTTCATATCTCAGGCCATTGGGATGTTCCAGCAAACTTATCATAACATTAGTTTTACCACAATTGGAAGGTCCAACAATGATGCTCCTTATACTATTAGGCAATAGGGGACCATGCTTCTTTTTCACCTTCATAATAGCTACATCAGCATTTCGAACAGGAAAGGCTTGTTGTTGTTTAATGAACCGCATATTGAAGACTAGCGGGATTCCTATAAATACACCTGCTTATATTACATTTCAACAGTATCATCGGAACCTTATAAGATGTCGGATCACAAATCGAAAGGCTCCAGCAAATCTTTGAAAGGGGGCAGAGGACTATTAAATTCAGTCATCAGCAAATTACCAGTAGAATTACATCTACCAGGATACCAGTACTGTGGACCAGGAAAAAAGTTACAACAAAGATTGGCGAGAGGAGATCCAGGCATTAATCCACTGGACGCAACCTGCAAGGAGTATGATATAGCATACTCGCGACATAAAGATACAAGTGATCGACATATAGTTGATAAAATATTAGCTGAAAAAGCCTGGCAGCGTGCAAAATCTACGATTGCAAATTTGAGTGAACGTGCCAACGCTTGACTTTCAAAATCTTACGAGCATTTCGTACTGCTTCTCGGAATGTGTATTGGCGTTTATTTTTAGCCTTAAGACCCATACTTAGCTTAATTTTAGCCTTCATTGCGTTTGTTATAACAAACAATGAAGGCTAAAATTAAGCTAGGTATGGGTCTTAAGGCTACAAATAAACGCCAATACACATTCCGAGTAGCAGTACGAAATGCTCATAAGATTTTGAAAGTCAAAAAACCAAAAGACTTGATCCAGCTAAAAATATTGTGAAAAGAAAAAAGAAATCTATTAAAACTCCACGAGTGATACCTGTACCAAAGGTTGGTGGGGCACTAATGTTCCTCATCCCGTTATTTGCTGGGCTTTCAGCATTGGGCGCACTATTGGGAGGTGCAGCAGGCATAGCTAAAGCAGTAAATGATACCAGTGCGGCAAAGGCAAAATTGGAAGAAAGCAAACGTCATCACCAAACAATGGAAACTATAGCGGTTGGTAAAGATGGAAACGGGCTGTTTCTGAAGCCGTACAGGAAAGGAATTGGACTCTATCTACAACCTCAACCAAAAAACTATTAAAGACGCTACCCAAAAGACCGCTATACGAGTTGGTACTTTACAAGTACACCACACACTTGCCGCACTTGAGGGTAGTATTTATGCGTGATAATCTACATAAAAATCCATGGAACCGGGAAAACGGTATTGTTAATTTGGATATCTCAAATGGAGCAGGTACACATTGGGTAGCGTACTACAAGAAAGGTGATAACATCGAACACTTTGATAGCTTTGGCAATCTCCAAACATAAAGGGAGATCATAAACCACTTGGGTAGTAATATTACCTACAACTACAGTTCTTATCACAACTATGATGCAGTAATTTGCGGTCACTTATGTGTAGAGTTTTTATATAATTATTATAGCCATTAACTATTAACTATAAATAAATGTATCTAAGTTGAAATTGTGACAGTTCATTATCAACCATCATGTCACTAACACTTACTCTCACGGGAAATTCATTTCTACTCACTGCTGAGTACTTTCCTCCGCTGGAGCTAGCAACGGATTATGTTTGTGGATTAATTGATTTTCAAACATATAACTCTATACCAAATATTGATGTGAGCAATAATCTGGTTCATGTAGGGAATGAGGTTGAGATACCTGTTGGATCTTATGAGGTTGATGATATAGCAAAATATGTACAAGGATACTTGGATAAAGAAGGGAAAAGAATAAAGGTTGCGATAAAGGCTAACAATAATACATTGAAGTGTGAAGTTAAGGAAACTGAAGAAATATATTTTGAAAAACAGATATCCATAGCTCTTCAGCTTGGATTCAGTAAAAGGAACTTATCTGCTAAAATAGTGCATACATCAGAGTTGCTAGTCAACATCAATAAAGTAAATACTATACGTATGGAATGTAATATTATATCAGGATCATTTTACAACAACACACACTTACACACTCTCCACGCATTTTCACCGAACGTGGAGCCTGGGTATAAAATAGTGGAAGAATGTAATTTATTTGCCTGTGAACACCAAACGTATAAGTTCTCTAACATTGAAGCTCCTTGACTTAGACGGTGACTTGATTAACTTCAGAGGAGAGACTATAACCATCAGGTTACATTTGAAGCCACAGTATGTTGATATACAATAATGATAAAAACGAGTTCGGAGCAAACAAGATCATTAGATAGCGGACAACCTTGAAGCGATCAAGATCTACATTAACACCTACAAAAACAGCATATTTAAAATTGATAGGCTTAACGCTGAAACAATGAATAAAGGAATACTAAATATTGCACCAGACGCTCGCTTTGATAACAGTGTTACTAAATTTGAACATCAGTCCTATTCACCATTTCTAATATCATTTAAAAACAGCGATGAAATCCGGATCTCTGTACAACATCAGGACTTGAATCTTCTACCCAGCAAGAATTTTCCTTACATTTAGGGATCTCTAACAAAGTTGGATGGAACCATGTAGCAACCGCAAAATTAGCTAACAATGCTCTGCCATTTCTTTTTGAGGAAATACGCTATGAATTGAATGCAGTGGAAATCGATCGTACAAGAAATCTTTGGATTGCGACAACATTAAAAAACTTCGTATTGCTAAATGCAAATGTAAGCAGGATACTACTCAACGGCAGTTAGCCACCAGATTCATCCGTTATACCAGCCAATGGACTGTTTAACTATTGTGTACCTCTGAAATATTTATTGGGATTCGCTGAGGATTACAAGAAAATTCTGATAAATTCCAAACGTGAACTCATATCGATCCGGAGCAGGACAAATGATAATTCCATTATATCGTTCACAGATGAGGTGTAAATTGAAATTACCAAACTTCAATGGAGCATTCCGCATGGTACAATATCCGATGATGAAAAGCGGCAACTACTTAAAATTATCGGGAGAGGTCGCCCGATGAAAACACCATTCCGCAGCTGGAACATTTATGAGTATCCAGTACTGCCGGAATCCACGCATCAAACCCGGTCAGTTAAGACTTCCACTCAACTGGAGAAACCTCGATTTATCATCTTAGCATTGCAAACGGATAGAAGGAACCATAAAACCAAGGATGCTAACAAATTTGATCACTGCAAACTCACCGATTTTACAGTTTCTTTGAACTCGGAATCATATCCCAATGATGATTTGAATTTGAAATTTGATTTGAATAGACACGCATTGCTGTATTACATGTATATAAAGTTTACACAGTCATACTATGGTCATCAGTGTCAGTCGTTCCTCGCATGGAAGAAGTTCAAAACCGATGCTCCGATCGCTATCATCGATTGCTCAAATCAAAATGAAACAATAAATACTAGACCTGTTGAGATAAGGCTAGAATTCAAGACATCTGAAAATATCCCGGCTAATACAACAGCATATTGCCTGCTTCTACACGATCGAATAGTGGAATATAGTCCGCTGACAAGTGAAGTTAGAAAGTTAAATTAAGAAGATGGCTGTCATCGTAGACCAAGGATTCAATACAAAACCCAATGAATTTATCACTAAAGAACTGGCAATTTTAAACAATGAAAACCAGATGCAGCACTTTATATTTCAACCACCGTTCAAATACAAAGATTTGACTTCAGCAAAAAAGAGACAAGTAAAATGGCTTCAACACAATTTTCATGGATTCCGCTGGGATGATGGCTACATACCGTATCACAAGCTGTACACTATAGTTTAACCACTGCTTCGAAACAAAACCATATATGTAAAGCGAGCTGAAAAAGTTCATTGGATGCAGAAGATAGTTGGAGAGGGTGAAATCATTATCAACGTCGAAGATGAATACAACTGTGGAAAACTAATTGGGATTAACACAAATACACCATCTTGTCAAGTACATATTGGGCAATGTGCGATAAGAAATACTTTTGTAATAAAAAATTTTATGTGAAATAAAAACAAATTTTTATAAAACGACTTTTCAATACACATACCTTAGGCTCAATAATAATTTACTAAGAAAACAGCAAGCCAAGGTGTTGTGAAATTCGATCAATATATAGCCGCTAAGAAAACTTATTTAGGTGCAGTAAAATCAAGATGACGTCATGCTGAAATCTAGAACTTCCCCGCTAATAAAAGAAAACAAAAACCCAAGGCATACTGATAGTTCCGGCGAATGCTGCTAGGTAACCTTACTCAAGAAATGGCGTTCCCGTAGAGGATTATAATAAAAAAAGCCCACATTTAGGCGAACCACACATCCAAGAAAGCCGTAGTACCGGAGCATGCAGGTAGTATCGGCTAATGCCGCTAGGGCGCAGTCAAAACCAAATGACACATACACACACACACACACACACACGCACACACACACACCCTAAAGAAAAACCTAGTACCGGAGCATGCTGGTAGTACCGGCTACTGCCGCTAAGGCGAACACCAGACCCAAATGTCCCATCCAAGGCATAAGCCAGTCAAGACCCAATAGAAGCAAAATAGAAAACCTGTGCTATTTCCCTATGCTGCAGAGAACTGAAAGTGATCTCGTATCCCTAAAACTCGAGATGTGGTGAGATCCTGGAAGCTAAAACGGTGTCCTGGTATCCGCATAGAACAACTACTAAAGACGATTCGTCGAGCAGAAACAATGCATGGTTCAAGATTAAAGCATTGAGATCGAATCTCTCAATATATTATTTTCCACAAAAATAGATATCCCACTCTTAATTCTGGACGATAAAACATTATCTCTTGCTAGTAAAGTGTAGAATTTGGGTATCGTGTTGAAGCAATATATGATCTGCTGCACCAATATGAAATATACAATTAGTAAAATTTACTTAGGGTTTCGTAGGCTCTGGCTCTCAGGCAGTGTTTTGACACAAGCAACTCGCTGATACTTCGTTAAGACACTAATCCTGCCGTACTTCACATAAGGAAGTTCAGTTTTTCTATGCTTGATAGCATTTCTACCCGTAAAATTGAGGTCGCGTTTAACGACTGCTTACGCATCATTTTCGGACTTCGTAATTATGACCATATCTTGCCTTAACGCGATAAGCTGGTGAGGTGCTCGCTTGCTACATATCTCAAGAAGAAAGCCTTAATGTTCATCTTTAACCTGCAAACAATAATGAACCGCAACTCATAGCCAAACAGGAACGTTATCTTTCCTCGGTTTACTAAGCTAGTGATAGAAGACTCTTATCGTGTCCAGACTGCGCTCTTTTGGAATACTCTCCCATCTAGTATCCAGCTTGCACATACTGTCAATTCCTTTAAATCCTCGTTGATGCGCAATTCTTCATTAGATGTCCGTAATTTACTTGATTAGAGTAACTTCTCACAGCGGAGTACTAACGCGAATTATTTTAACTCTCGTTTTTCTTTTTTGCTTTTTCTCCTTTATTGCATTAGTAACTTGTTTTAATATCAGTTTTGTTTTGTAATTCTTTTGAACATATTTTTGTTAGCCTTATATGTACTTTTCATTTGTTATTGTTTAGATATTCTTTTAAGGACCTCCTCCACGTCTTAGACCAACTGTTTTGGGTATAATATAAGAATGTAATCTTATATACTATCGCCCCTAATAAATGTTATATTATGTTCTGTTATGTTACCGCTTTCTTGCATCTCCAGCAAGCTGATTTTGTGTGACTTGGATTGCAGCGGAGATGTATTCACTGGTGTCAATTAGCTTCTTTTCTTTCATTATAATGTGTCTGGAGCTCATTCAAAAGTGGGAGGCGGGTGCCTCATTACATACCGTTGCCCAGAATAACAAAGAGCCAAGGCTGCCCTACTTCCATTCCTTTTGATGTAGCCAGGCTTCCTCTATTTCATCTTATGCTTTTAGAGATGCATTACACATTAGGCTTTTAAATAATAATACATATGAAATCTTCAATCTAAGCCATCGGGGCTATGACATTTTGCTAGGAAATACCATCAATCATGGCAGAGTCTGAGTTCCATGAGAAGCCTTTTGAAAGTAGAGTTCAGCCGATATCCGCAGTTCACCAACTGATCTCTTCCTCAGCCATTCAGCCCTCGGCACAAACATTCACCCATTCAGTTCGCAGGATGCTCTTGGTTACAGGTGCTCTTTCCAGAAGCTTTTCGCTTCGTGATAACTTCATTTTAGCCTGGAGGATCATTGGGTCGGTTAACTTCATTCACCGCGTCATGGTGATATGGATGGAGCCATGTCCAATGATTGCATTAGTAAACTAGTAAACAACCCGAGTGATTGTCTGCTAAGACCAATTAGCCAATAGGTGTGTGGAGGAGAGAAGGGGTGATGCGTGCAAAGCAGTTAATTACAAATTGCTAGACCTGCTGAGGGATGCCTGAAATGACTGAGATGGTAATATCATATTAGAGCATTTCGATGTTCTAATATTTATTGAGAGGAATTGATAAAGATGTACCGAATCAGGGTGGCAATTTTGTATAAGAAGTCAGTGCCAAGTAAATACTTCACTTTTTTCAGTACCTACTACGGTTGTTATATTATTAATAGCCAATAGAATGTATATTTAAATCCTGGGTATTTTAATTCAAATTTTGAGGGGGCTATTTCTCTTTTTTTTTTAATTTCAAACTTAAATATCTCAAATTATTGAATTATGTTTTTATTATTTTTTGTGGACTACATTAACGTCAGAGTAAATGTAAGTTTAACAAAACTTTAAAATATTTGACCATACTAAAGAAATAATATTCACAATATCCTTGCATGAATCTCACATAACAAAGTTCAAAGTATGCGCCGGAATATTGTTGACTGAGTATTCCCGTCTTGAATTAGTAAACAGAACAAAGACTGCCGTAGAATATTGAACATTATATTACATTGCGGATGTATGGACGTATGTATACCTACTAATAAAACTAAAACTCACTTTTTGCATTAAGTAGCTGTTTGGTTCACAAATTATTCCTTAGAGGCATACCGATCTCATTATGTCTATTACATTAGTTTGCCTTGAATTAAGTTAAAGAGTTTAATTTTCTGGAGTATTCAGTAACATAAAGACACATTTAAACCGCATACTAATGGGAGCAATAAACGGAAATTAAAAACAATTCAAAACGCATTTCCACTTGAGTAAAATTTTGGCCATAATACCACCGTTGTTAATTTTAAGCGCTATTCCTCTTTTCCTTCATTAACCGTCCCTTTTAGGGCGATACCCAAAAGGAAATTTCTCCTTCATGCTCGTTCCGCAATCCCAGTGCGGTTAAGTTCGTCGCCTTTTCATTGTAAATTAGCCCTCGATTAGTACCAGCCCAAAGTGGATTAAAACATTTTGTAATGTTTCGATCTTTCTTATACCACTGCTCTCAAATTGCTTAAGGTAATTTGCTGTGCCCATTGCGGAACGAAACCTCTGTTAAGCAAAGGTGGGAGAATTCAGTTTTCTACGTCCTGCTGTATGTAGATTGGTCAACAGAAGTTGTCGGAAAAGTTTTAATTATATACGAAAGGATGCGAAATTGCATTTGAATAAATTTACTTATAATGTAGGTATAGATAATGTTGGCTATATTCTAAAAATTACTTACATATAATCGAGCGAGCATACGCACAGATTTTTCAGTTATTGAAGTTGTCTGTTTATCATGCTTTTGTCTCAACTACACTTATCTGAATTCGGGGAAAAGTTTTTAAGAAAGTTTTAAAAGGTTTTTTTTTTTAAATATATGCATATAAATGCGTACATAGTGTCTGTATGATTCTGTTTGGGTTGCAGTAAATCCTTTAACCCATTCGAATTTCATGATTTTTGGACAGATGCTTAAAAAAACTCTAAATTTCCTGAAAATAATTTTAGTTTACGAATTTTGCAGTAAATAAGAAATAACAAGGTATATATATATAAATTAACAAATTTCCGTTATTTAATTGTGTAGTCCAACCAAGTACTAAATAACGAAATCGTATTTACCCAAGCCTAAGTTATTAATATTAAGAACCAAGTAATTTAGCTAAATGTAAACAAGTTATTTGGTAATATTTAACTAAGTTTTATGGTTGTAAATAACATTGCCATTTGTTTAGAGGAATACACGCCCGTTTAACTAATAATTTTGTTATATTCCTGTTAGTTAAGTGTTATTGACCAAGCATTTTGTTATTCTCAACTTAAAAAGCTAAGTTAAAAATAACAAATTAATTTTTGTTCAAGCAAACTAGCTCGAAATAGGGCTTGGTTAAAACAGCTTGTTATTTCGGTTGATCCAACTTCATTTTGGTTGAATGGAACGAGTTTTTTGGTTAAAAAAATAACCAATCCAGTTTTGTTAAATTTACCAGTGTTATTTTTCTCAGTGTAGAAATAATTAAAGGAGAATGAAATTTTATTCAACAACAAATAAAAATAATAAAATTCAGAAAAAATTAACTTAATCTTTTACTCTCTCTGAATGGTATACAGCATATCTTTTTCTTTTTAATCCAGAGATAAGGAAATTGTCTGTACCTAGTCTAGAGCTAGTAATTGCAGAAAAATTGCTAAATCTGCCAGTAGAAGTACTATTAACTGTGCATTTCTTCATAAAGCTCGTAGCCACCTCACGTCTGAAATTTAGTATAGGCTTTTTATCTTTTGGATTATTGAGATCACAATATAATTTCCAAGCATTTATTAAAGCGACATCAATGAAATTTCAAAAAATTGGCCACTACCATTTTTCACCTCGAATTCCACTTCTGTAGTTCGATACCATATTGTCTGCCAAATGTACGCCTCCCATGCATTTATTATATTTAATAAGAATTTTTGGTTGATTTACAGATGTAGTTATTTTTTTTTCTCTGGAATATCTTAATACAAGTTTTGTAGGTTCAATAGTATCAAAGTTGGTTGCTACTCTAACTATTGCATTATCCTTCCATCTAACTGCCAATATATTCTTATTTTTTTTATACCTGTAGTTATATGGTCCTCTATTCTGCTTCTTGAATTCCTTCGTAGGTGAAAGGGAACCAACCTTCAAACGATTTTCTCTTATAGTTCCAGGGGCAAAAAAGAGAAATTTTTAAGTGGCACAAGCAGCGGTAGTGACCAAAAAAGCTGTCAAAGTGTAATTTATGATATAATGGATCTTTCACATACTGCACTAAGCTCCAAAATTTATATCCAAATTTTATAGGTTTTCCGTGCATCAGATGTATATTCAGAATCCCGTCCTCTGTATAGTATCATTTGCTCATCGATAGAAAGATTATGACGATAGATTCCAAATTGTTGAAATTTAGTATTTAACATTTTGATAAACGGCCTAACTTTGAACAATTTATCAGCACTGTCAATTTCATTGTTGTTAGCAAGATGAAAGTTTCTCTTTATATTGATATAAGTTTCCCTCGACATACATGATCTAACCAACGGAACAGCAATGTCTTCGTCCATTGACCAATACATTTCTTTTTGTGGTAACTGGATAGTAAGCAAAAGGAAACAAATAAAAGCTTTTATTTCCAATTCATTAGTATGAAATTCATGGCCATTTTTCTGCCGAGAGTTCAATTATTAAGGAAATCACATCTTTGTCAAAAAATTATCTGTGCAATTTTTCCACCTAATTTTTGTTCCAAGATCTCAAGCTCTTTAGCTTCCTCGTCAGTCGGTTGCTTCTATAAGCTGGCAATACTTTTTCCCACCTCAAATTTTGAATGCCGCAAGTTGCATTTCTAAACTCATTACCCCCTGTTTGCATTTCCAAAACGCCAATAGTTTCCTGAAGTACGGAGTCGCTGCAATTTTTCAGCAGGTTTGCCTCTCCAGAATCACCATCACTAGTATTATACACTGCTTGAACACAAGCTGTATCTGTAGATAAGGGATCTCCGCAATCTTCCAGCAAGTCTACTTCTTCAAAAGCACCATATGGGGTCTCCCTGATCTTCTAAAAAGTTATCGTCAAGGTGTTGTTCGTCTGTTATTTCATTAGCATCTGGAGGAATAATAGCTCAATCCAACACATCATGACTTGTTTCATGTTCTAAATAAGACATTACCTCTTTCATAAAAACTTTTTAGCCATTTCCTATTAAAAGCACTTTTTATATATATTATATCTAATTAAAATTTCTATCCCAAATATTACCTTATCTTGCTGACGTTGCATAAACGCAACACGGACTTTGTTGTAAGATTAAACACAAATTAAAGATTGTTAAAACTGTTGGTGTAAGCAAAGGCACTTCTAATACTCTTAGTTATAGAATATTAATACAGCAGCTGGGATTTATATAATTTAAAACATAGAAAACAAGCATATATTAAATTTCCCCGAAATAACTCTGAAATGCACAAAATTAATTAACTATATCTAAGCCATACATGAGGTGGGAGATGAAAAATAAGCAAAAGTAGATTTCTGCAGTGGGAGTAAATTCCTACTCAGGTAGTTAAGCTGTTATCAGAGCTGTTTGAAAAGCGGTTAAGCTGTTATCGGAGCTTAAAAATTTTCTGAAATTACTTCTACTCACATTTGATTCATCCCAATTTTATAGAACTAGGGGAGGCGTCATAACCGACAAAAATTTGCCATAAAAAGAGCATTTCGTACCGTGTTGCATTAGCCCATCATTAGCAGGGAATGGGTTTTAATGAACTGAAAACATAAACATATTTGAAGTAGCTTACTGATTTCAAAACATTATAATTAATAAAACCATATTAATGATGATTGTGGGCTGGTTTGAAACGGCATTCAAAGCTATCCTTAAGACACCCTTCAAGCGATTTTGATCGTCGAAAATAAAATTAAGGTCGTATTCCTGATAGTTTTTGCTGTATAGTAAAATAGAAAAAGCAATGCTGTTGTGAAATAAAGGCGAGGACGTCACAACATAATACGTTAATATTTCACAAAGCCATGAATCACTCAATAATAGCTATAAAATTTCAAAATTTCCTACTGTAACTCTAATTGCAATTACTAGCTGTAACAAAAGAGAAGTCTTTGCCTGGCCGTGTGAGCACGGGAGCAGTAGCAGAATTAAATTTCTGATATTTATGTGGACGAAAACGAATCAGAAGTAAATTTCTGCAGCAAGAGTAAATTCCTGTTTAGGTGAACGATAGAAGTGTAGCAGAAATAAATTTCTGCAGTAGGAGTAAATTCCTACTTAGGTGAAGGATGAACGTGTAGCAGAATTAAATTTCTGCGGTAGGTGTAAATTCCTACTTATATGGAGGATGTGGTGGTGTGGTCTGAACACTGATTAATAACTTTAACGTTTACTGAAAAAAAAAAAAAAAACCTTTTTATACGTCCTTATGCTTTTATAGACAATCTATCGAAAAACTCTGTCAATAATCACTTGCGATATTCATTAGAATAAACAGATTCAAAATATCTTAAAAATCGACGAAAGAAATCTAATTTAATTCACCTTTCCCGCCAAAAGGAAGAAACTGTAAGAAACTGTTTCCTTAATTTAATTTCATTTGTACGCACTGTCGTGCATTGCTTGCGCGAGAAATTATCCGGGGGAACGTCGTTTTCATAGTGCAAAATATTGTTGTTTTTTCACTATATGAGTAGTGCAACTAATTAATTAATTTTGCACTAAGAACAGTATGGTGCAACAAATTGGGCTTAATTTTACTTGCGCGACAATTCTCCGATCGCGTTGAAACTTTGTATATTCATGCAAAAACACCTAAAAACACCAAATATGAAAAAAATATTTGAGCGGTCATGCTTATTTTATAATATAATTAACTTTAAAATTGCTTTCCTCGATAGTACACTTCACGTCTTCTTACAATGATTAGTTCCTTCTTCTTCTTCAAATTGAACGTAGGCTACAGTAGAAGAACAGAAGTACAGGAGAAATGTCAATGGCAAAATGACAAAATGAAATGAAATGTCACTTCTCCTAAAGTATCAAACTATGGGATTTCGAAATGATGATTTTGAAGTTGAATTCAGCTGTCATTCGTTTCCCAACAAACAATTTTTGTCCTATATAAATCTCGGAGCTCTGCTAGGGAATAAATTTTTCGAACTTAAGGTATCATAAGAAGCCAGATTATAGTCTAACCGACTTCCCAGGGAATTGCACTAGATTCTTATAGTGATAAAGTGAAGAATCCCATATCATACTCCGGGAATAAAATTTAGTGTTAATATAGGAATAATAATTCCTATAATGCACTTATATCTTAATCTCATATTGATGCTTAGTACTTATATAAGACGTTATATATTCCATATTATAGAAATTTAATACTATGATGTTGTTGTAGGTTTTCATAAATTGGTCTACTTCACGTACGTAGCAATTAAATATATCCCTATATGATAACTTATTTAGGAACAAATTATCCTATATAGGAAAAGTGGTCCTAACGTAAAATCATTAAGAGACAATAGATCCTATTCGTGTCTGCAGATTTAATATTCATGTGGAACTTATTATGCATGCGTGATTAGATTATACCATATTATATACATATTTATTAATATTGATTTTCCAGGCGGCATATGATAGAATTTAACAACGATTAAAATTTTTCGGTTAGTATCTAACAAGCTAGATCGGAAAAAAAAGTGCCTCAAAATAAATACTAGAAAGTTTAATTAGCTATGGTTAAAAACAGTTATGTACACTTGGCTCTCCAAATAAATTGAAATAATGTGTATTTATCTATTTTTCAATCAATTTATCAATATGTCAGAATTTTCATGTTTCTAAGCTAATTTGTACCTAAATTTTTAACCCTAAAAAAGTGCGTCTTTTTTTTTATTACAAATGGCCATCCAAATATTCAGCAAATTTGGCTATTGGAAATGGGTGCATAAAAGAGAGATGATATAGGATTTCAGTTCACCCTGAAAGATTAAAAATCCTGATATAACAGTCAAACTTTCATATCATGACTTCAACACCTACATAAGCAGAAGTAAACGCTTATATAGGTAACAAATTCCTATATAAAGATGTAAATTGCTGTGTTAAAAATACATATTTCTATATAGCATTTATAGTGCAATATAAGTATAGTAGCGAAAAGCCCAAAACAAAACTATTCATATAGCGCTTAAGTTCCTATTCCCTGACGAGAATTCCTATATGATAATTCCGATCGGCCAGCGTGGTACACGATGCATTTCGGAAGACATTTTACATTTAAGCAACAATTTGGAAATATACTATATATCGAGATGACCGACCCTACACCCAACTTGAAGACTTTTCGTTATGCCTAATTCCATCAAATGCAGAGGTCCTGACACTTTAACATCTCCTATGAGCTTTGATATAGAAACACAGTTTCCAAGTGACCCCCTTGATCCTATATAAAAGCTCACTAAGTAGGTACTGATTGCTCATATGAGCGATGATATTGAAAATGAATTCTCACATTACCTATTCCCCGTATTCTTATATAAGAGTTGATTTGAGATTGATTTTTGATATGAGACTTGATATATGAACATATTTCCCAAGAACTGTACTCCCATATATATATTCCCCAATACTGATATAGGAATGTTATATTGGATTACGATTCTCTGGGAACTATAGCCCTATATACTCACGTTTATAGCACTACTGTTCAAGTAGTAGATTCTTCATATAGGAGTTTAACTCCTTAGACTCATATAATACAACAAATGTAGATACAACACTCTAGTTATTTCTTTAAGAACTACAGGATCTATTTGAGAACTTTAATGTTGATCGAGATTTATATAGGATCCATATAGGAACAATTCGAACGTTGCAGCACTTAAAGTCTTAACGATGTTCCTTGGGCTAGTTGTTGATCACTTTACTGCAAGCTGGCAAGTGATATAAAATGATTGTAAAAACGCCTTTTTTTTTATAAATTTACTATTACAGGTGTGTCAGAGAATGGCACCTTTATTTGCCCAAACGGTTTTCCTTATGTTTGAGATTGAAAAGTACCAGGACAGTGCTTCTAAGGAGGGTTTTCTGATGAAAGGGGAGCGGATTATGGCCAAGGGCTGGTGAGTTCTGTTTATTTAATAATATTTTTTTTTTATTTATTTATTTGTATATGCTCTTTATTTGTTGGCTCTCTGGCTCTTTTAAAAATTCCTTAAAGATCGGCATATACGCAAAACGGGACTGGATTCTTATGGTTATAATTCTTATATTCCAGTCATTTTTTTTTCCTGTGAGGGGAACATCTTTCTGCAATCATTTTGCTTCTCGCATGCGGGAGTGTATGAAACTAATTTTCCGCAGAGTAAAAGTAAAGCAAGCATCTATCACGTATATACCGTCTACCATTACGCTACGAAGTTTGTTTCGATACAAGGCGTGAAAGATCGTTAATCCAGCAGAAAAGATATCTGCCAGCATCATCATCATCCTCATCCATATGATCTTGATCCTTCGCATTATCATAGCTGTCTAGTATCATAAGTATATTTACATGTTGCTCCATATTCTGCTCTGTAAGTGTAACTGGAACACTGGTGAAGAAATGTTCGTTCTCTAGGATGAATACGTTTATTGACAAATTGTTCTATCCTTCAAATTATTTAATCTAGTTAAGTGTCATGGGAAATGTTATTTCAGTTAAATTAAGTACAGTAGAATAATGCGGATATCATGAGGTCCTATCGGTGTTGAGGGTTGCAGGATAAAGCGCTGATGTTACTGCCCACGCAAAGCAAGCTTCATCATTATTCTTCACATTAATGCAAGCTTGGTTTAAAGCAATCTCCTTTGGTAGGGGTATGTACGAAGATCCTCGGAGCTGTTCAAACCTGTTGATTTGTACTGCTAGGTGTATTAAAGAGTGCAGTGCCCAGCCACTCTCTTTTTCCTGGAATTCTTCTAGCTGAGAGTGTATTGGATTCAAAACGTTTGATTTAAACCACTCCTCCAAATTATCATCTGCACTAATCGGAGCAGTTCCTGATTGAAAATATTTAATGTCTTTTATTTTTCATTGTCAGCACTTTGTTTAATAAATTCACCGCATAACGTTCTAGAAACTTTAATATTGAAATAACGTTTTAGAGTGTTCTTAATACGGCGGGTAAGTAATTTGGCTGCGTCTTGCATAAATATCTTCGGATCGATATGTTTTAAATTTTCAATAACACTTTGCCGAGTTCTACCTGCGAACACTGTATTTATTTTTTCCCACTTTACAAAATCAGTTCTTCTTACGCGCTGTGTGGTTCCTTCACCTCGACGGAGAGCTCTCAATAGCGCTCTCAATGCTTTAATTATCTCGAGACATCTCTCGAAATGTCGTTTCCTAGCACTCATATTACATTCCCGAATTGCAACTTGAAACTAATGCATGCTTCTATTGCACTTTTTAACAATATAGTCTTTATTCTCTGAATTTGCTAAACACTCCGATACATCCTTCCGCAAGTTATTTCAATATTATTTCAGAACTTTTATTTAATAGCGCAGTTGTCATTTTTATTGTTTTTTTATGTTTTTAAACTATCACTGAGACTCACAAAAACTAAATGATGCTCCCCAGGAGTTCGCTTGGGCTTTTATAGGAACGGTTTGTAAATATGAATGATCCTGCTGCTACAATAATCATTGCACAGGATGAATTCCAACGAATTTGCTTACAAGCTGAGATTATATCGAATTACACGATACACAAAAAAAAAAACCTAAATCATTAAAATTAATTTGATTACTTTATTCTGCTTGTCGAATTTGCAAATATGATTGCGATTGTTTCCATGAATGCATTTCAAGATAAAAAGAAAATATAAAAATTTGTTTACTTCATGCGAATTCCAATAAAACGTTTCGATCGGTAAAATTCTTGGAACGATCAAATTTTTGGATGCCTACAGGAAGTGTGGTATCAAATTTCATGAAAAGATTAAATGTGCCGATATTGCTTAAATTTGTTTACACAGGTGTGCATGACTCATTCAGTTAAAATGCGAATTTGTAAGCAGGGATCTTACACAGGTGTGTATGAACCAATCAGCTTAAATGAGAATTTGTTTACAGCGGTGTTATCAAATTACATCATAAACAGGGGAAGCATGCCTAATGTTTAGTAAACGTTTAATATTTGCTACCCAGAACCCCCATAAAAAGTGATCCAAAACTTCTGATATCTACAAATTCCTCGCTAAGAAATATTCAAATAAGAAAATTTAAGCCGACATCATGCTGATATCTACAAGTTCCCAGGGTAGCTTGAATTATTAATAATATTGATTACACCTGAAAAGTTAAGATCGCTAATATCTCGAAAACTAAAGCCCGTAGAGGATTTCTGATCAAAATTTCGTTCCCCTAGAACAAAAACCCCACGCCTTCTAGAATCCATTGGTATGAAAAAAATAGCATAGGGTTAACTTTAATTATTACTAATATTAATTCAAAAACCAAATCGCTACTATCTCGAAAACCATAGCCCGTAGAGGATTTCTGATGGAAATTTCGTCCCCCCAACAGTACCAATACCCTATCCACTGCCACTTTCAACAATGTATTGGCATGAACAAAAACATCCTAGTGTCAACTATAATTATTACTAATATTAATTCAAAACCAAATCGCTAATATCTCGAAAACCAGAGCCCGTAGAGGATTTTTGATGAAAATGTCAGTCCCCCCCTATCCTATATTATAATACCCCCTCATCTACCAACCATCTAGAATCCATTGGCATGAAAAAAAATTTCCTAGCGTTAACTTTAATTATTACTAATATTAGTTCAAAACCAAAAGGTTACATTTAGGCGCAATACTTAAAAACAGCAAAATCATAATAAAGAAAGCCTATATTTAGGTGCGCCACATATCTATACAAGAAAACCGTAGTACCGAAGCATGCTGGTAGTACCGGCTAATGCCACTAGGCCGCAGTCATGAGCCAGTCAAGACTCAATGGTGTATCCAAGACATAAGCCAGTCAAGACTCAATGGTACATCAAAAACACAAACTCATATTTAGTACGGACTCAAACCACCTAGCGACGGTGGTGGCATCTGCGTATGAGAGTTCTGGATAAAAATGCTGGCCCAGAACTCTACCCATTTAAAGCAACTTTAAAGAATATTCACACAACACCTCCATGGTCTACAAAACCAAGCGATCTCGGTTCGATTCCAGCAAAAAATCCAACATTATTTTATTAAAAAATCAGCTAAGACAAGAGATTGAACCGCTTACGGGGGGCCAGCTAACCAGCTGATGTCATCTCCTGGTCAGCCAGAAAGTAGGAAAGGAATTCCCCAGGCAGTCCCTGTGACGTAGACCAGTAGACTGAGACCCCTCAGTGGGCCTGAACTACCAAAATAGTTGAAATTAACCGGACACTTTTTGTATGAAAAAAGTGAGCTAGTGCTTCCATAGAACTACTACTGAAGGAAATGTGTGTTGTAGTGTTCAATTCGTGTTGTCAATTAAACCTTAAATACCGTATATATTTGTTATTTGTAGAGTTGGATCTGCTACAGCACCGCAAGCAACTCCGAAACATTTCCCATGGCTTTTCGACTGACTTAACTATATCGCAAGCTTGGATCCTGGTCGCAGACTTATCTGAATGAGGATAAGAGGCACATGATCATCGGTCACGGCCATCCCTCTAATGTGCACCTTCTGACCATGGAAGTAGAGCGGATATGAGAGCCAAAGCGAAAATCCATATATGTATGTATATATTCACCTGCATCCCAGATCAGCCATGTTATCACTATCAATACTCCCTACACACAATTAGATACACAAACGACGCAGAGGAGTCAAGACACAACTAGTTTAAGAACGAGTTTATATAAAATTGTAACGATTGATGTTGAGCGAAAATAGGGTGCGCAAGGATTCTCAAAAAGACATAACACCTCTAATTAATTGAAAACAACGCTTGTAAAATTATTATCGTGGTGATTGTTATGGCCCAATATACGGAAGATTCTTCCAACAGCCAAGGACACATTCTGGCAGAATAATCAGCGATTGCTAAATACTTACCTCGCATGGAATTGTTATTCGGCTGATTAATCCAACAACCGGCTACGATGAGCGCTTAGTGGAGCAATCGATGATTACGATAATAACTAACTTCCCATGGTAATTGTTACGTAAAACGATTGTTTACTACTAAGTGAATCAGGTGCTGCAACCGGTAGAACAAACGACAAGATTGTATCATTTGCTTACATATCCGCGTTGTAAGCAAAGCTTGCTTCCGAATATTGGCCCTTAAAATACCAATGAATGATCGGGCGAGTGCTGTGCAATTAGCAGTCCCAATTACGTATAGTTAAGTTAGGTCAGGTTTGTGGAATAAATAGAGTTATATATGATAAAAAAATTGGAGTGTTGCTTTTATTTTTGAAGAAGTGGGGTTTAAATTAATTGAATAATTTTTCGTTTATTGATCTATCGTATTGCGATACGTCAATTGGCGCAGCCGGTAATAGTAAGACGAGTTTAAGTTTGTTTTGCTTTTCTTTTTTTTTCTAATATTTCTTTTTATTAACTATAAATATAATATAAATATATATAATACAGGATGTTCCTCCTGAGGAGGTCAACCAGGAGGTGATAGCACTTACCTAGATAAACAAAAAATTGTATGGTAGGGGGCGGGAATATAACCAATTTAGAACTTACAGGTTGATGAAGGAAAAAGCTAGCTTTTCACAAAACACCCTGGTTTTTAAAAAGTACAGGGACACGACCACACATAACATCTCATTGTATGCAGAGCTGCATGGCTTTTTCAACGACTACCCATCCAGCCACATACCCCCTCCATTCAGTAGTTAGGAGTTGCGAGGGTCTAAACAAAATATTTCTTTTTTTTACTTTGTCTTCTATTTTGTTTTTTTTTTTGCGAAACGGTCATTAACATACCTTTTTTTTTATAAAAACTGTAAACTGTAGACTTTACTCTGTAATTTGACCTATTAACAAAACCCTATTTGATATTTTCATCTGTTAAAGAGTTATTAGCTCAAAATTGCAGTTACAAATGTAAGGAAATGTGTTTCAAAAAATATATAAAGAAATTAGGAAAAAAAACAGGGTTTTATTTACGTATATAATGAGAATTAAAAGAAAACTGGCCAAGCGCGAGGCGGACTCGCGCACGCACGAAGGGTTCATACCACCGTACAAAATTTAATACTATGTATAAGACAAAAAACACGTTCCTTGAATAGGGCCTCCTTTAATTTTTAATTCAATTTTATTTTTATTATTGGTTTTTATAGCGGCAATAGAAATACACAGTCTGTAAAAATATGAACTGTCTATACCTATTACGGTTCACGAAATACAGCCAGGTGACAGACAGATAATAAGAAGAACGAGAAATATCATGTTTCTTGTATTGCGTGTATAATTTTATTTTATTTTTATTATTTGTTATTATAACGGCAATAGAAATTCACACCCTGTGAAAATTTCAACTGTCTATCTATTACGGTTCCAGTTTTTACCCATTGTGTACGGAACCCTAAAAGAGGAATAGAAGCTTTATCAGAAAAAGAAGTAATAAAAATAAGAAATAGTAGTTGACAAGAAATAGAACGAAATATTAAAGAATATAAAATATACCAATGTAAAAAGATTCAACTCAAACCTAAAAAAAAAAGAATAAAAAAAAAAACAGTAATGGAAATAAATGTGGGCAATGAAAATAAGGAAAAATATAATGTAGAAAAAAGAAAATATTTATAATGGCCACTGCAATAGTATATTTTAGAGGTCAAGGCAGAACACAATACAAGTAGGAAATTATAAAAATAGTGTAGCGTTAGCCTTAAGATGGATGGAGACCGACCTAAAAAATTGCAGATAAATATGGCAACGGGGACGCGGATTGTTCCGGTAGGCAGACGAGAGCAACAGTTATAACTATGCAGCTGAAATAGGGAAATGGGAGAGAAAACATGGATATCCGGAGACCTGGGCTATTCATTTAACTTGCGTGGAGATGAACACAAATTTAGAAGTTAACCCAGCAAAATATAGCTTCATATCAGAAGAAAATATAATTGGAAAAAAATGAACTTTCGAAATTTCTAGTTGAGAATTTAATGTTGATGATAAGCAATGTTCTTTTGGTATGGATGGACTCTCGATATAATTGTGAGAACGCCATCATAGATATAGATACAGAATATGAAAATAATATTTTTAAAACATTAGTATCAATCGTTCCAATCACAGACACTCGGAGCAACTATTTTCTTTGATATGTTTATTGAAATGAAAGTAAAAAGCCGTCTGTAACAACAAATTATTATGATCACATCAAGAAAGATAAACTGGTTTAAAGGTTTCAAGAAACGCAGTGCATATGAAAATATTCTATCGAAATAATCAATGTAATAAATTAGCATTCAAATAAAAATCTCATTTGAAATTCAAAGGCGATCAAATGCCAGCATGATAACTCCGATTGATAAGCTACAAAACATCTTGAACATCGGAATTCAATAATCGCTCACTAGCAGATGTAAACCTTGTTCATACTACAGCAAAGGAAACAATAGCTGTAAGTTGAATAAGAGCAGTCCAAATAAAGATTTTTAAATTGCTGAAACCGACTTAGAACTAGATGCGCTACTCAGACTAGCATCAAATCGAAGTAGATGTTAAGCTGGACCTTACCACTGGCATGATATCATTCTTGCAGCGAACCCAGAGCGTACTCTCCCACCATCATCACCAACAGTTGTGGAGACTACAGAAAATTTAAGATTTTTATTTGTATTAAAGAGCGACAAGTCAAAGTGTAGTCATATTAAGCAAAGGAGTAAATTAATAAGTGATGAAATTAAGGTAGCTATGTAGGATATTTAAAGCTTTTTTATATTAGCAGAAAGGAGAGTATAAAATTGGTAAGGATGTATGATATTAATCCTTCGTGTTTACCACATATTTTCTTTTATTATGTCCTGATAACATTTTTCTTCTTTACCGGATCAGTCCTCATCATCTTTAGTCATGGAGACCACATCCACACCATGCACGACTGTGCTTACAGCAACAACTCATGCAGAAGTAAGTTCACCAAGTACTTCGAAGATGACACGCATGGGTTTGGAAGACGATACAATAGAAGAATTATTCCGACCATCGAATACAACCTCCAGCACTGTCTCAATACAGCAAAGTATAGCCAAAAAGGACGACGATTTTGTTGTCACTTTGAAGTCGCCGGGAGAATATGGATACAGAGTCATCAAGATGGACATATACGAGTTTGGGAAGATCCAGCATGTCCCGAAGAACCAATGATGGCAACAAGCGACATACCGGGTCACCTTCATCACTTCATCTCCTGTGGACCCGAAGGAAGCATTAGTGCGGCGCCTTCTGAATTTAGCAGCAACAGACCTCAAGAAGATACCCAAGCTAGAAAGGGAGGAAAAGGAAATGAAATCATCCTTTTTCTCAAGAGGAGACCAACGTCGCCATTAAACCAAATTTGTAGTAGTAGTGCTTGGCTTCAATCAAAAATAAGTTTAAGATTTAAATAGTGCAATAATAAGAAATTGTGTTAGGATAGTAAATAATATGTATAATGAAATGTGTACAAAAGAAATTTATAAGCATTTCGAAAGTTGCGAACCACAACATTTATTTTTTAATGCCCTTCAAGGGAATATTTCTAATTATTATTATGATGTAGATAAGTCAATAAGCATATTAGAAAATCTATTAAGATTTCAATTTGAAAATAGTAAAACAGAGATTCACGATTTTTTAAAAAAATTGTATAACGTTATTGATAAGTTAGTACCTAAGAAAAATTCTATTTTTATACTATCGCCTCCAAATGCAGGAAAGAACTTTTTTTTTTATGCTGTTATTCATTTTTACATTAACTTCGGGCAAATAGGAAATTTCAACCGCTATTGCGATTTTCCTATGATGGAGTGCGATTTTCCTATGATGGAGTACTTTGGAATGAACCAATGATGGAGCCAGCAGCCATAGAGACTTTAAAAATGATTCTTGGTGGAGATACGGTTAATGCTAAAGTGAAGTATCAAAATGATGCCATCATTACCCGAACACCTGTAATAATTCTATCAAATAATGATGTTTTCCCCAAGGATGAAGCTTTTCGAACTAAAATGTATAAATACATATGGAAAAATTGCGTACATTTAAAGAAATTAAATAAGAAACCCCATCCTTTAAGTTATTATCAATTATTAAAATTGTATAAAATAATTGAATAAATATTTGTAATGCCATGCAATATTTTTTATTTCAATTGAAAATATAAATTTATTACAGCTTTAATTGCGTTGCACTTTGGTGCATTATATAAAATTCATCATCGTTATAACTATCGTCATAATTTTTTCCAGTCACATTTCCACTTTTCGTATCTGTATTACCTGGCCGTCTGACTGCGTTGCATTTTCTATGAAGGTCACTTCTAATGGCCAACTAATTGCGTTGATTTTAGAGAATGCTGAATTAACATCAAATTGAACTCGACACTGACATTCTATTTTCCAATAATATGCACTATTGAGATAAGAAACTTGTGCAGTTGCTGGATTTAATTGCGGTGTAGCAACTAATCCGATATGTAATTATGGTAATTGTGGTAATTTTCTATTTTTCTCACATATTCTTCTATGCATTGATTGATTAATATATAACCATCCTTATCTTTTCCTAAACCAACATCACCAATTGCAGGTTTATTACTTGAATCCGAAAAAGATTGTAACATCATTGATCTTGGACGAGTAAAAGTTGTTTCTACTGCATTTTTATTTCTATTGCAGGGTACAAAATGATCTTTTGCAGCTTTTATAAGACCACCTGTAGGTTTGTAGGTGTAATGTACGATTTCCTGGCCTACAGCTGGATTTATTAAAAATTGATGAACCTTTTCATCCATACGTGCAACACCATAATTATGAACCATGTATTTGGGTAATGCGCTTCTATCTGGATTTTCAGAACGGTTCCATTCGTGCACATAATATTGTTCGATTGATTGTGGTACACATAATGCATTGCTCCTTACATGTGTGTAATATTTATTAGAAATTTCTTTGGCATTTATAGGTTTAACATCTGTTGTTTTATAGGATTTGTAGCATCAACTGTATATTCTTTATTTCGGCCATAAAATTGTATATTTAAACCTTCACAAATTTAACCAATTGGTACATATTCTGATGTTGCGGTTCCACTTAATGTTGTACCCGTATCAAATGCAGTTCTTGTTCCTAACGGTGTAACTGTACAAAATACTTCTGTAATTGATGCTCCAAAAGGAAGTCCTGCAAATTCTGCATGACTTAAATAAAATGGTAAAAAATCAACTGGTATTAATGCCAATGGTGTAGTAATATTTTCCACATAATCTGGACTGCCTAATTGAATATTTTCAGTACTATATCCATATGAAATTAATATTCTACTCTTTTTAAATGTACCCGTTGTCGCAGATGATGGTACACTAGGTCCAAGCCACGTTATATTTGGTAAAGTTGATGACGCTCCTCCAGTTCCACGTAATCCGCTCGCATCGGATCCCGCCCCCGTATTAGGCCCACGGCCCGACCCACTCTGTATATTTTCTGTCGTATCCATTGGTGTATGTGCGGATGCTTCTGCAGAACCCCTATGAGTAGCTTCAGAAATATCACCAGTATCAATATTACTAAGAATATCTTCAAGAGCTTTAGCTGCACCAGGTGTAAGCGGAGGAGAGACTTCGCCTGTATCTGTACCTCCACCAAGGTCGTCAGGTCTGAGTTGTTTGGCGGTTGTTGCGTTGTCGTCGGCTGATCCGGTATCGGCAGGTCGCTTGCTTGGTTCAAGTTGAGGTTGATTAATATTATCGTCTGCAATAACTTCGTCGCAATTTATTATATTAATACTACTTGCTTGCCACTCTGCTAATATTTGTTTATAATATTGTCCTTATATTCTGTATGCTGCATAAATTTGCTTTCCAACGTCTGATTTTTTAAAATCGTTATAATTAATATATCTCGCTTTATTTTGTTGAAATATTTGGGATAGATGCTTTTCTCGTAATCCAAATAAATGCTGAGAAAAATTCAGTTTTTGTTTACTCATATTAGGATACTGTACACCGAATACACTTTCAACACCATATTTAACACTAAGACCGAAAATTCCTGCTAAATCACTAACACGTCCGTTTTGGTTGAAATCATCGACAAAACTACCAATAGCTTTTCTATCTGCCTCCTGTATATCAATATTCGAATTAGCTAAGGTATATTCCAAATCATGTACATAGGCTATAAAATCTGTTGAAATTACGACTTCTTCTTCACTATAATATCATTGCCTGGACCCAGATAATTATATCCAGGATACGTATAACCTTTCTTAGCCATATTTTATAACTAAATAATTTTTTATTAATATGGCTTCTTATATTAAAAAATTCAAAAAAAAAAAAAAATAAACGACAACGACTTTGAAATTTGCACAGGGTAAATAAAAATAACACATTGACGCCGACGACGACAGTCGTCGCAGCTTTACCATGTATGCATGATCATGGGTTTCGCCCGATCGCTACGGTAAAGCTGCGAAACAGAAAAGGAATATAACAGCAAAGTATGCATGTTGTATATGTAACTAGTTAAGTTTACTAAGAATTAAAAGAAATACAAGGGAAGTAATAAAAAGATATTTGTTAAGACAATTGTAAAAAAAACTAAAAAACAGGATATAAGAAAGAAATTTAAAAAAAGAAAAAGAAAATGGAAAAGAACATTAAGAAAAAATTAATTGTGAAAGAGAAATTAAATATAAGATGAAAATAAAAGGTGAAATGATATAAAATGAAAACAAAATGTAAAGAAAACAAAATAAGAAGACTTAGGCAGCAAATATGTAATTAAATATGTAAAAAAATCTGAACCGAACGGAGATCAAATTATTTTCAGTTTTTTAGACTGTTGCACTCTCCCGATGTAGTTCCATTCCGAAACTAGATTTTCCAAGGGGGGAGGCATGTTATGGTCCAATATACGGAAGATTCTTTCAACAGCCAAGGGCACATTCTGGCAGAATAATCAGCGATTGCTAAACACTTACCTCGCATGGAATTGTTATGCAGCCGTTGGTTATTCGGCTGATTAATCCAACAGCTGGCTGCGATGAGCGCTTAGTGGAGCAATCGAAGATTACGATAGTAATTAACTGTACATGGTAATTGTCATGTAAAGCGATTATTTACTACTAAGTGACTCAGGTGCTGCAACCAGCAGAACAAACGACAAGGTTGTGTCACTTGTTTACATATCCGCGTTGTGAGTAAAGATCACTTCTGAATATTGGGCCATAAAAGACCAATGAATGATCTTTCGAGTACCGTGCAGTTAGCAGTCGCTTCGTATCCTTTTGGTAGAAGGTGTTAAGCTCCGCTCAGTTTGGAACAGTTACGTATAGTTAAGTAAGTTCAGGTTTTTGGAATAAATAAAGAGTTATATGTAATAAAGAAGAAGTGGAGTTTAAATTTATTGAATAGTTTTTTATTTATAGATCTACTGCATTTGAATCCGGCATGATTTACTAATTTTTTTATGCTATCCGAACCACTTTCTGAATTCAAGAGGTCACAAAATGGAGTATAGATATATGTACCTAAGCTAACCAAATTTCACACGAAATTTTATACGAAAGTAGTAGGAAAGTAGGCAAGCCAAAGTCCAGCTTAATTAATATATTACTAAATGAAAAAACCCTGAAAATGGATATTTTCAAATGTGAGTCCGTCTGTCAAAATTTCTTTACTTTTTTTTTGTTTTTGGAAAACTGCAAAAAGTACCTATGCAATAAAAAAATTTCAGATATATTCCACTAAAAAAAGGTCAAAAATAACATTTTGGCTTAAAAATAAAGCAAATACTATTTTAAAATCCGATCGATAAGAAAATCATTAGGAAATCGTGGAAGTCATTTTTCCAATAAGGGTCCAAAACAAATAAATTAACCTCTTTGGTATGACAGTCAGTCAGTCTTTTCCTAAGTTTCCGCCGAGTGCCAAAGTATTTTTAATCTGTTTGATTTGTATCGTGTGGATATTGAAGATTTAAAAACTAAAAAACAAAAAAGGAAAGGAGAAAGCAAAGTTTGAGAAGTGAAAGATATGTGGTGTTTCCTATTATTTTCATTTAATTTATTTCATTGTTTTTCTCTGCGCGGCCGCCTATTATTTTTTTTTATTGGCAGCTTGATATTTCCGTTAATATCATTAATGTATATTCCGGTAATAAGTTCGTGGTGCGAAGAGTAGGGGCAGGTATACAGCAGATCACCCAGAAGAAGTTTTGTAAAAAGCAGACCTCCTCTATTACGATGGGGGGCACAGCTGCAAACAACAGATGCGCGGTAGTAAGTGATATTAACAAAACGGTAACTACTTATTGATTACTGATTATCAATTAATTGCCTTTATTCTGGTTGCTACCTTATTTATACAGAAGTTGCTAGCACAATTTGGTTGCTATTTTAATTTACTTATTAATGCAGTTTATTACAAAATGCATACTTGCAATTTGTTTATAATTAAATTATTCTAGGTCATGACGCAATCTTCGTTTGGAACAAACTATTCAAAAAATTGGATTCTTGCTGACATGTAACTTTGTTATTGATTGATTATTTTATTTTTTTTGCTTGCTTAATGTGAATTGTTTTCGATTGTTTTGCGATTGTTTTTCTTGTGCAATTTATTGGAATGCTTGTGCTTTGGTTTATGCGATCACACCACAATATTTTCTTCCTTTTTTTTGTTGGCTTTGTTAAAATAAATTAAGTCCACAATTTCCTTTCAATTAATTGCATAATTTTTTTTTTAATCGATTTCATACATAGGGTGTTTCCCGCTAGGAGGGTGATAGTACCCAGCTAGATAAAAAAATATTGTAGCATATCAACCGTTTAGGAGTTACAGGGTGATTAAGAAAAAAAGCTAGTTTTTCACTAAACAACTGGACTGCTAAATATTACGTGCCATTTTCTAAACAGTCAAACACTAAAATAAATATGCATTCCAAAATTACTTACTATCCTGTGATAGGTATGATAGATGACTTTTCGACACTCTACAAAAACGCAAGAAAATTCTAAAAAAAATGTACGCGCTCAAAAGACAAAGGTCTACGAGCGAATGACTATTATGTCCAATCCACTATTACTACTCATAAGAAGACAAACAAACCATACAAACCAAATCGTATTATACTAAAATAATCCTATCAAGCTTTTACAGTTCGCTCTGCAGTCCAGCGCCACATTCAATTCACCGCGAAGGTAAGGTGGCGATTCGTAGGGTGGCTCATGACCTCCCGTAACCCCTGTATACGCATCTACCAGTTTCACCTATTGGGGTGTGTAAAATTTTGTTTTTCCCATTTCAGTTCTTTTTTTGCAGCAGTTCTTTATACAGATTTTTGTCCGTGTTGATCGGTATTATGCGAAAAATTTCGTCTAGCTGCTGTCTAATTTTAACTGATTTTCCTATTCTGGGTCTTTTTATTTTCCTTGCGTGATCTCTTTGATATAATCTTCTATTGACGTTGGTTTTGAGCCTGCTAGTGGGTTGATTTTTATTTCCTTATTTAAAGTAGAAGCTTTTTCGATATCTTCTAAAGAGATTTTACTTGTAGACGTATCTGCGGGCATCTAAGTCATTATTATTTAAGCATTTATGCTCTAGACTAGGCGTCGCGTCTGAGAGCATGGAATGTTCTCGTCGTTAGGAAGAAAGCTATAAGGCAAGCTGCATGCTGATGCATTGCGTACGCTTCTTTGCTGCTGTAGATCAGGCAATGTGCCGCTTTATTAATCTGCTTTGGCTTAAGAGCCAATTTATTGAAAAATTTTGGACACTTGGATGTGTGAAACAATTCTAATTTATTAACTAAACATTAGGCTTTTTATATTAATCAAATAAATCAAATACATTCGTTTACAGGGAAAATTATTCCACAAGCAAAACAAGTCGAAGGAAATTGCTAGGTCAAGAGTTTTACTGTTCGTGATTATTTGCTTAAAGAATGCGCAATATTAATAGAATTTGCTAATTTTACATACATTTTTATTACTCATATAATAATTACCTCATTTGGCTCGCTAGATTTCTTTCCTTTATTTATTTTATATAAATTTCTGACTGTTATGGTTTCTTATTTGATTTTAATTAATTTGTATATTAACAATGTGTACATAGATGTATGTAAGTGTTATGTTTATTATTGGCATCCTATGATGCTTTCACATATTCATATTTGATATTACTAATAATATTATTTTAAAAGACAAAAAACTATGATTGAAAATTTATCTACAATGCTAAATTCATTATTTAATAAATATCAAAGAATAATTAGAAGCAAACCAAATTTACGAATTTTCTTACTGGCAATGGACTTACCAGGTCAAATCCTTGGATTTAATTAGCTACGATCCTTCCAATTTTATTATTTTTTGTTGCTATTGTTAGGATAATAAACCTTGAAAGAATAATTTTAAATTTTTTGTGATTCGTGGCATTGGCCTACTGTGCCACAAAATTCGTTAGAGCAACAGCAAGATCGATCATCAACAGGGACTAAAATGGCTGTTGCTGCTAATTATCGTGAGCAATACAGATGGTGACAACAAAGGTATAATCTGTGAGAACAAGAACGTAGTCCTTGAATGTACAAGCATCCGAACGATGATTGAAGTAAATTCAAATATTCTGTTAGAGTTTTATATAAAAAAAGAACAAATGAATAAATAAAATGAGAGAAGAATGTTTAGAATTATGAGGACCATGTTAAGTTCTTTGTTATCTGAAAGAAGTGTATGTAAATAGAACAGATTTTTTACAGGCTTTTATTGCATTTCACCTCTCTGTAAGTTTCTAAATTTAGTAGTAATCGCTTTTTCACAAACTTTACGACTAAATAGAGCTCTGATACTTTCAGCATTTATTTATTCTCGATTGCCATGCAATATTAAATGATTAATTGTTAAGACGGTTTGTTTGATATGTTGAGTATATAATTGATATCAGTATTTCGTAAACGTAGAGCTTTTCAAAAAGCATTTCAACAAATTAAATTTGATTGATTATATTTTGGATTTAACAAGTATAAAAAACATTCAAAATTAAAATTTATGCATTATAGGACTTTGCAGAAAATTTAGAAAAATCAGAAAAAATCCTGCATTATAACTCAGCTCAGCATGGAAATTATTTATCTGTAAAATGGAAAAATATTTCTCTCTTGCTGCAACGAGGGCATCCATTTCATCCCGGTGAGGGAAAATGTGTATATACATACATAAATAGAGATTGCATTTGCTACAATACTTTTTGTTAGTGCTAAGGTACTCCTAGCCAAGATACTGCGTCGTAGCTGATTTGGTTGTAACCATTAAACATTGTACACAGATGTGTCTTTTCCAATAGTATGACAAACCTTAGGAAGGTTATTCTATTGTTATCCGGTTAAAATGCTATCAAGTTATGATGCATTGGTATTTTGGGATACATATGATACTTCGAATAAATTCCCCAAAGAGTATTTGAGTCTCATGGAAAGATACTGCATCTATTGCAGTTGTTCTTCAAGAAGAGATTTTGTATTCAAATATTTTATGTTTTCTCCTAGCTATAACTGAATTTGAAATATAAGTATACATAGTTTTTTTTTCAAAACAAAAAAAAAACACAAAACACTGAGTCTAATTCTATGTGCACCTTACTGTGTGTTTTCCAATTAAGCAATAAGTACATTAATAATGTACATTTTTCTATGAAAATTTTCTCAATATAGAATTTTAATCGGTCATATTTTTTTCAGAATTCGTATGTATTATTAAGGGCTGAAGTCGGACTGAAAAGTTGTGTCTGGGCAGATAAACAGTTTAATGAATGAAGGTAGCCATACATTTTTTCTTGGGAATTTACTGAACATTTTTCTTCAGCATATAAGCAGCCGACAGTAGTTCAATTGAAATGAATATCGAGATTCACACTAATCATCTACACATCCATTTTATGATCGTAGACGCTTATATAAGCAATAAGTATTTAAATTTGATCTTAGAAACTTACACAAAATGTTTCGGGACAATTTTTATTCAGTCTTGGCGTAATTTCCGATACCATATATTTATTCTGTATTGACCTCCAATAATTCAAAAAAATCGAAAGAGAAAATTTTAATTAAATTTCTAACATAAAATTGAGGGCTTCATTAACTGGAAAACTCATTTTTCTAATTTTTTTTTCTAGTTATTTAAATAAGCTTTAAATAAGCAGAAAAAAAATATATTTTACACTGTGTCAAAGCCACTAAATTAAATTCCTTTTTAATTCGGTGTAAGTACCCAGTAGGTACTTTTCTGTAACTTAATAAGGTGATGTCATTAGAAAGGAGCAGTACTGCAACATTCTATATCTATTCCTAGACCTAGCCTTTTTCAGATAAGTATAAAGTCAGCATTGCTTAACATAGATTTTTTTAATGAGAACTTCTAGCAATACTTACTATTAAAATAAAATTCATTGCGTTATCAAGGTCAGTAAAATTCCAGAGCGATAGAGAGAGGGGTGCGTGGGGGGGGGGGGTGTAGTTCTCTAGGTCCCAGGCAGAGCAATAGAATACAGAAAATCAGAAACAACATGTAAGAAACAATTTATGAAATATGCAAAATAGGAAAGTAAGATACTTTGGTATATATGAAAAATATTTTAAGGAATTTGAACCCAACCAGGAGTAAATTGTTTTCAGTTTGTAATTAAGACTAATTGCGCACTCTAGATCTAGTGTCATATGGTCAAAGGCGAAGGGATATAAAGAGGAACTGTGCAACAGTCAAGGTAGCATTGCGTCAAAATAATTGATCAGCGATTCCTAAACAATTACTTTGCACGGAATAGTTCTACAGCTGATTAGCCCAACAACTGAGAGCTATGAGCACTTTAGTAAAGCAATCGACATTTGAGTTAAAAACTAACATTGCATAGTATGTGTTATGTAATGCGATTTCTTACTAATAGGTGATTCAGTTACTTCAACCGATAAAAAAAACGACGTTGTTTACATATCGGTGTTGTGAGCAAAGTTTACTCCCAAATATGGGATATACCAAAACCAATGACTGGTCTGGCGAGCTGAGTTAAGTCTCATAATTTTTTAGATGGTCGTAACTTTCGAGTTAGTTCAGGTTACATAGGCGCCAAGAAATCGAGATTAAAAAAATATATATATATATATATAAATTAATATCTTTTGGTAACTCGAGAATTTCTTGCATTTAATTCAATCGTTTTAATGTTTGATCTCCTCAGGGACACGACACTAGATGCAGAATTGCAATATAGCGATGTGTCTACCCTTAAATTCTTTCGCTTTCCATGATGCTCCCTTACGAGATAGAGGTTGGTCACCCTAAACTATTTTATTCAAAATTATATTTTGAATAAAAGTGTTTTAAATTTTTTAAAAAATTTTTCTGGGAGTTTTTATTGTCTTTGACCCCTTTGTTTTGGTCCAGGGACGCCGCATTTTTGTGTCAATACTCCCAGGACCAGCTTACACCAATCCTCAAAATTGTTGCCTGAAACAAATTTAATGCAAACTTTAGCATTTTTTTGGGCTTATTTGACTATAAGTACAATATCTATGCAAGATTTCAAGTGTATATCTTCAAAAATACAAAACTATAGATTTTTTATTAGCAACTGACCCATACATTCCATAGTGCGTTGCCAGATTAGGAGTGCCAGGCAAGCCGAGAAACACTTGTGCATTTTAAAACATTTATTAAGACTTTAAGAAGCTAAGAACCAAGAAACATCCCCGAATGTAATGTACTTTTCCTAGTAGGTATGAGAAAATGGTAGCCCCATCGCTGGGATAAATTAAAATGATATGCATTCTGGAGACAAACATTTTCCGGAAAGCTTCAAGATTGCAGCAGCTCTCCTTATTTCATTTCGACCAGCATTTAGACATGCTGGAGGAATATTGTAAATTATTAATAATTTAGAAAATTTACTAGTGTATATGAATGTTGGCGTATAGAAGCGTGAGAGTACTTGACGCTTTAGAATATTGGTCCGCTACAAACGAGCATATCTGTTGATGTACAGGGTGGGCCAAAAGTCACCATGGGGGCCAAAAGTCACCATGAGGGCCAAAAGTCATCATGGGGTTTAAAAATTTAATAACTTTTTCGTTTATATATTTTTTTTATTTTTTTTTAGATTATATAAATAACATCTGGAGAATAAATAATGGAAAAAAAAAATAAAAAAAATGTATAAACGAAAAAGTTATTAAATTTTTAAACCCCATGGTGACTTTTGGCCCACCCTGTATAAAGCGTGGGATCTTTTAGGTGTTACATACATTATGACGGCAGGGGTATAGACTGGTGGCGTGCTACACTAGCGAATTAAGTATATATGTATCATTGACATTAATGTAAATATGTACTGGATTGCTTTATTCTCGAGTCAGCACCGGCTTTACGTTCGAAAGACTTTCTTCAATTAGTGGAGAAGATTTGATACTTTTGAAATCAAGTAAAGCTATATTATTCCTATTGGCGCAAATACATTGGTAATTGCGTGCATATAATAGAAGCACAGACAAGAAATATGCACCTATCGACTACTAACAAAGTTATTTATGAAGAGAGCTCATAGAAAACCTCAATAATTTACTTATTTCTGTTAGATATATCTTGGGTGCGAGCCAGAATATATACTATCTTGATGGATTGTTAATCGGATTTTCAGAAAGTGAGTAGTTAGGTTTTACGTGGTTCTGCCTCTAATTAGGCCTTAACTATCCACCTGTGCATTAAAGTTTTATTTTTGTTCCACTTCATAATGGCATAAATAAATATTAATCCCTGCTCCTTCTTCATTTGCGGTGATTTACGTGCTATATTTTTCATTATGCCAGATGATTTGAGAAATTATAGGAAATCTACAAAATTTTATGACCTTACGGAGGTCAACAGCAAATTGCTGTCGAATAAGGTCGATGACCTAAAAAACTGCATTAAACTGCATTGGAAGATAAATATAATTTAATGCAATCAACATTATTCAGAACCAGTTTTCAGTTACTTGTACTTGAAAAAACTGTTTTAGCTGAATTCCAGCCACTTAATAACGCCGTATAGGTAAATATGAACTTGATCTCAAGCTGATATAACTGTGACGTAAACTTGGTTGAAACCAGCAGTACTCACATCACTAATAAATATTGGCGGTTATGTCTTATTTGGACGTGACAGGGAAGATAGAATAAGAAGCAGCGTCGCAATTTACGTTAGAGCTATAATACTGTGTTGTACCTTTCACCTGCATACTATATTGAGAAATAAGCTAAATAAGCGAATGGTCAACAGAACCAATAAAGATTGGTGCTGAACTTAACTAACGACAAACAGCTATTGTTGACTCACAGACGGCGTGAACATCACAATGTCGTTAGCGCCTGTAATTCAAATTGGCATTGAGTTTGATTTCGAATTGGTTCTGTGTGGTGGGGAACCACTATAAAGCGAGCTGCATGAGCATTTTTAGAGTCAGATTGGTATAAACCTTTCGATTTGGAGTTTTCCACCATTTAAATTTGCCATATTACCAAAACAGTGGAATTTTCCACACAATAGTTGGTAAATAAAATAATTAGTTATTTTTTCTTTTCTCCTTTCATACATATTTTCTTGGAGGTCTGGAATAAGTGAATGATCACATTGGGATTATTTGGAAATTACTTAGAGGTTGGGATTTACCATCCTCAGAGGGATAGCCTGGCCAATGGGATTTACCAGAGGACTTTAGTTTGGCTTATTTTGTTGAAGCTTTGTATAAGCATCAACAAACTTGGACATCAACAACATCATCAGGAAACAACCGCACGAATTGTTTTGGATTTAATTCACGTACTTTCCGCACTAACATAACATGATTTTTATTACTGCTTTTGTAATACTCAGATTTTTTAATAGTTGACTAATTAACGGAGCAGTAAATATTTCATAGTTTTGCTGAATTTAGAGGTTAAATATTTTACTAGAATTTTGTGAATTATCATTAGGAAGAATTAAATTGTTAAAACAAATAGAGTTGAACATTAAAAGCATCGGCATTTATTAATATATTTCATCTTTTGAATCAGCCCTTAAACTGATTCGGTAGGCTAGTAACGACCACAGGCGTTGACACAATAGTTAACCTCCTGAGCAAGTGTTTCGTATAACTGCCGACAATTTTAATGCTCCTTCGAGCCGGATATTTATACTTTGAGGATCAACCTATAACTGTTGATTTTTTCTTGATCCACGGTAGTCATACTCAATTAATTTCAGCACGTTAATTGCTCAACTTACGATTTGAATTGTGTTAGAGTTCTCCGCTGTCAAAATGAGTAAAGTATCGGCTAAAACGCAAAGTCGATTAGTTGAAGATCTAGAAAGGGCCATTGTAAATCACCTCAAAGTCATGAGCGACAACAACACCCCAGCTTACATAAAAAGTTGAGTCAAGTATATCCAACACTGTGGAAACAATTCAAAGATCATGACCTTAAGTTATCCGGAATTGAAGAACATACAACTGATGGTTCAATTACTGAATATATGAATAGCGATTTATACGAAACATTTGAAGCCAAATATTTTATTTTAGTTAGAGAATTACAAGAAATGCGAGAATCTCAGATGGTAAGCACTCCAGACAACCAAAGAAAGGTGCCAATGAATTTGCCTACAATCGATGTACCAAAGTTCGATAGGGAATACATATCATGGAGATCAGTTCATTATATGTTTGTGTCGCTTATTCACAGTAATGACAATATCGTCGATGTAGAAAATTGCATTATCTAAAGACAAGTTTATCTGGAAAAGCAGAAAGATTGTTGAGACAATTCGACAACACTAGCACTAACTATCAAACGGCATAGGAGACCTTAATAAAAAGATACCAAAATCAACCAGTTCTAGTTTTCACTCAGCTCAAAGTGTTATTTAACTAAATTCAGATAAAGAAAGAATCAGACAAGGCTATAAGAAATTCACTCGATAAAACTCAAGAGCATCTACACGAGTTAAAATCATTAGGAGTCCCAACAAATAACTGGGACCCCATTGTCTTATACATGACAACACAAAGACTTCCAGATGAATCCCAAAGTTTATGGGAACAAGACATTTCTAAATACACTACATTACCAAGGTTGTAGCAATTGTTCGAATTCTTAGAGTCTAGATTCAGGACTTTACAAGCGTTCGCCGGAACTGCAAGCAATAGAAATCTTGAAGCAATCACCAAAACCACATTATTACATCAAGGATCAACAAGGTTGCTTGCTGTGTAAGAAAAACCACACATTACAACAATGCAAACTGTTTCAGCGTTTAGCTACTCAAGCTAAACGTACCTTTTTGTTAGAACACAAGATTTGTATTAAATGCTTAAAGCAACATTTTTATGACAATTGACAACACACGAATTGTAAAATGGGTAAGGATGCCCACTTTACTTATAAGTGCAAACAACTTCAAAATTTTGGTACCCAGACGAGGGGAAAATTCGTAGCAAGCCAGAAGCTATGTTTCAACTGCTTAAGCCTCTCGACAGGGATGCATGTCCTTGTGAGAGTACTTGTTTTAAATGTGGAAAAAGACACAATACACTTTTACACGAAACCATACCGTTGTCAAAACCACCAACAAAGGTGCTAATCAGGCAATGAGCTCTACAACTAATTGTCGCTATAATTAACAATCACCACAGGTATTGCTAGCAACAGCAATGGTGATTGTGGAAGTGATATTAGTATAACGCTGACCGTACGAGCAAGTTCCCTCATCACGGAAGCAGCCTATCAGTTTCTACACACGAGAGCAATCCCGAATCCCTGCAAATTACTGGTCTAGGCTCATTCAAGGTAGCAAGATCAACAAAAGAAACTGATTTTATGCTTAAAACGCAACACGATCGAAGCTTCAATTTGCCAATGCGCGCACACATCGTAAAACGCATAACAAACATTTCCGCTCCAGAGAGATGTAAGGATGTCAAAGAATGAATTCGGCATATATCTAGCACAGGACTTTGTGCACAACAGACAAGATTAGGATGGATTCTTTTCGGCAAAATACCTTCAAACAACACTTTGAGGGAGCAAGAAGCCTCATCGAACTTTTCCACTTTCACAACCAATGAAGCGTTGGACACTAGGTTGGATACTACCAAACTGAGGGTAGTATTTGACGCATCAGGAAAGACGTCAACTAGTATATTACTTTCGTTTTATTCTTTTTTTATTATTTTTTTGTTTTTGTTGTATTTTAACTTTGTTCTTAATTAATATGTAGATAATATAATAGTAATTTTAATAAGTACATAATGTAATATATTTCTATAATTTGGCAATCATTACGAGGGAATAATAGGGAAGCGAAGAAGAGGCTGTATATAATCTAATAGAAAGAAAAGAAGAATGGAGAACTAAAGAACCAAAGAACGATCCGCAGAATTTCTCTCTTTCCATTGTTTTCGTTTTTTTTTTCTTTTACAGCGTTAATCACCAGGTCGCTGAAGCGCTTCATCGACAGGAGATTGACATGTAAGTACAGAGTGTAATAATGTAATATAACAGAATTGTTTCTTTCTGGTTTGGATGTTTCTGCCTGTCATAAGAGGCAACAAAACGAACATGAATCCTTCATTGGAGCTATACTCAACTATTCGGGCGAGGTCAAGTGAAGGCTTGCAAGGTGCTGAGGATCTAGCAGGTAAGACTGGTGGTGGATGAGCTAGTTAGAGGGCCAAAGCTGGCGCCCATGACCCTCAAAGGGGACAATGAACTGCTGTGCTAGCATCATTGTTGTTTAATTTAACTTCGTAGAGACTGGGTACTTAGGGACACACCCACGAACGCGTGTTGATCTACGGTCGGGTGAGACGTCAAGAGCGGAGAATTTTGGCACTCAGTTGTTTAAGTTACTGATTACAGATGCTTCTCTGACAGGCTGACGTTTTAGGTTGCTGGCCTGTGAGTACGCCTCCGACTTCTGACAACGAGACAAATGTCGAGCTCTGACTAAGGATTGGGCTGACTTTGGTGATGTGCCTCGGACTCTTCACACAAAAGAAGAGCTGACAAGCCCTCGCGGCTTTTCTTGAGCTAGCACAGCAATATTTCAACAACACCTATGGTCTTTGGTAGTGCCCAAATTGGACGCCCGCACAAATGTCGTCTGGTCCACAGGTAAAATATATGGCCCTTTTCTGGTCGCAATGTACTGTCTGAAGAAGTATGTTTCACGTGTGCCACTGGCTGCTAGCAACGGTGCTCACATTACGCCGCACTGCGATTGTGCTGCCCAATATGCCATGCTGTGTGAGCAAACCCCGAATGGGACATAATACACACAAAAACCGTTCGGACAGGAAAGAAAAACGAGGATTTTTTCTGGCACCTCACAAGAATCCGAAGAATCCGTAGTCAAGTTAATTTAAAAGAAGTCTTTATTAAAATTCTAAAGTGTCGAAACTCTAAGAAAGTCATCCTTTTGTTCCCAAAAGTTTAATCCCGCGAATAGTGCTCCAGATTAAGTTATGCTAATTCAGGAGGAAGGAGACTCACTGAGAGTAACGATATACGTAAAAAGGATCTGCCACTTCATATGGATAATTAAAAGAATCACAAAGAACTGTGAGAACCAATTATTTTACATTTGGCAAAGCTCGAGACTCAGAGAGACAGGTTAACTAAGAAATTATTCCCTCCGAGTGAACGTGAGGGCAGATAACGGCATGACGGGCGTTGTAGCATCTAGTTAATCAGAATCTTCGCCCTGCCGACTACTGACTTCTTTCAGAAACCGTTGGTGACTGTCAACAGGACGAGCGGTATGGTGGAAATGTTTTTGATATCAGCCACGTAAGGGGCCCCTCTGGAACAGGCTGCTTTCCGTCAAGAGATAGTCCTGGCAGCAACACAAATACCATACCAGAACCGCTGCTTCATGCAAAGCTATTCCGGTACCAGACCACCGTTTTAGCTACCACGATTTCGCCACAGATGGTGCCACCGTCGCTAGGTGGTTTGAGTCTATACTAAATGTAAGTTTGTGTTTTGGTTGTACCGGTTAATGCCTTGGATGCAACATTAGGTCTCGACTGCGCCCTAGCGGGATTAACCGGTACTACCAGCATGCTCCGGGATGTGTCATTTGGTCTTGACTGTGCCCTAGCGGCATTAGCCGGTAGTACCAGAATGCTCCTGTACTACGGTTTTCTTATATAGATATGTGGTGCACGTAAATGTAGGCTTTTTTATTATGATTTTTCTTGATCGCCTAAATGTAGGCTTTTGGTTTTTGAACTAATATTAGTAATAATTATAGTTAACGCTAGGAAATTTTAGGAAGGGGGAGTAATGAAATTTTCATCAGAAATCCTCTACGGGCTTTGGTTTCCGAGATATTAGCGTATTAATAATTCAAGTTATTTTTGTTCATGCCAGTGGCTTCTAGGTGGTGTGGAGTGGGAGGCGGAACGAAATTTTCATCATAATTCCTCTACGAGCTTTGGTTTTCGAGATATTAGCGACATTTGTTCAAACAATTAGTTAATTGGCAATTATACAATTACTAATTGGCAATTAGCACCTTGGTTGGTAATTAGCTAATTGGCAATTAGTACTGTGGCGTGATGCGTAATTCTCGTTAGCAGGGAAGTTGTAGATATCAGCATCATTCGAATTTCACAACATGACATCACCATGAACAGATTCTAGAAGATGTCAATGAGGGTTCTGGGTGTCACACATTAAATGTTGCGCCTAGGCAGTTTTTTTTCTTATATTAGCGGGGAAAATTTTGTTCATGCCAATGGATTCTAGTTGGTGGGTATGTGGGGAGGGGGATAATAAGGATAGGGAGGGGGGTAATAAAATTTTCATCAGAAATCCTCTACGGGCTTTGGTTTTGGAGATATTAGCGTATTAATAATTCAAGTTATTTTTTGTTCATGTCAATGGTGGTGTGTGGTGGGAGGGGGAACGAAATTTTCATCAGAAATCCTCTACGGGATCGAGATTTCAATTTATTCAGCAATTGGCATTGTACAAATGAGAATATAAAATTCTTTTGGGTTGCAAAAGTTAAAGAATACAATAACTAAAAAAAAAAAATATTTTTATACTACATAGTGACTCAAACTTATATCTAGACTTACAAAACTACAAAGCTAAGAAAGATGAAGGAAAACAATTAATTTACGTAGAAGGAAAATTTAAAACTAAATTATAATAAAGAATTACTCTAAGAGGAGTAGTGAATTAAAGCATTGTGATTGAAAGTGGCCAACGTGCTTGACATAAGCGATCTTCGCAACGAAGCTGGCAAAGAATTCCATAATTTGATAGCTCGGATGAAGAACAGGCGTCTACTAACAAGGTAACTAGCATTAGGCAAAATAAGAGTTATTGTCCGGGTGGACCGAGCGAGCGTAAGTAAGTCAAACAAATATTTGGGCTGCGAAAGTTTAATGATTTTAGCGACATAAGTAATCTATCGAAACTGCAAGTAAGCTTCAAGAGTACAACCAAAAACTGCAGAAGCATGCGGTGAGACGTGATCAAATCTACGAAGGTTATATATGTACCTAATCATAGAAGTAAATGTAGTTAAAAACATCCTCCAGCAAACAGAATCGAGCCTGCCATAGATTTCACAACCATAGGTTATTAAGGGAACTAGTAGTGTGCGCATTAAATGCAATCTCGTCTCAGTAGGTGTAAAGAAGCTTGTGGCCCAAAGCGAACGAAGGCCACCATAAAGTCTACGCTCCACTTCAAGGTCTTATTGAATATTACCCCAAGATTGCGAACCGATTCAACATATGGAATTATGCTATTATTAAGAATGATCGGAGGAAAATACGACGTGTCAATAGAAGTCCTGTAAATAACCAAAGCTTTCGATTTCGCTGGATTAATGAGAAGATTATTTAGGATAGTCCATTGGTGGATTCTCACGAGGTCATCATTCAGGCAGCTAACGTGATCCTCAATTAAACCAATAGGCCTTGAGAGATACGCCTGCACATCATCTGCAAACAGATGCATATGACAATGCTTAGCACAGGTAACAATGCCATTTATGAACATAGAAAATAATAATGGACCCAGGATTGACCCCTGAGGAATCCCAGATACAACAGAAAGTGGGGATGAATACCTATCAGCTGAAAACATCATTTGTTCACGATTAGAAAAATAAGAATAGACAAATTTCATAGCCTGCAACGAGAATTGAAAATTATCTACCAGTTTCTTGCAAAGCAGTAAGTGATCAACAGTATCAAATGGCTTGGAAATATCGAGAAAAATTAATCCCACGAACTTATCCTCATCAAGAGCAATTCGAATATCATTAGTTACCTTTAGTAAAGCAGAGGTACAACTATGGTTGAGTTGAAAGCCTGACTGACAATTATGTAAAAAGTTGTGGGCAGCAACGTATTCAGATATTTGAAGAAAAATTACTTTTTCAAATATTTTGGAAAGAAAGGGAATAATACTAATCGGACGATAGTCAGTGTGAGGAGAGCTTTTAGGGATTGGTATGACCTTTGAAAGTTTCCAGTAAATGGGAAACTGGCGTCTCATAATGCATGTATTGCAAATATGAGCGAGAGGTGCAAGAAGATGAGGAAGCAGAATACGGATAAATCGTGGATTAATACCCTCGATACTTGCCGTATTTGACTTAATACTGGAAGCTGCAGTAAATATGTCAACTTCGGTAACGCGATAGAAGCTAAAAGTATTGGAAGCATGGGGAGTTATCAAAGAGATATCAATTGCATTACCATTATACAACCTCGCATGAGATAGAAACTGTCTATTAAGCTCATCAGGATCTTCAGTACAACAAAAATTACTAGAGGAACCAATGCCTAGAGATTTTAAATTATTCCAAAGTTGTTTAGAAGGAAGATTACGTTTACAATAGCTGAAAAATATATTTTTTTCTCTCGACGGACGGCATTGGTAACCTCATTGCGTAAGGACCCAAATTGGTTCCAAAAAACTGTAAGTTGGTATCGTTTCCATACAAAATATGCCCTATTGCGCAACTTAATCAAGGGTTTAATATTTTCGGAAAACCAAGGACAGTCCCTTCGCCTAACACGTTTAGTGACAAGAGGCACATGCTTATCGTGGAGATAATTGATCGTATTAATAACCAATTCAACTTGATCATTAACATCATCAAGACAATTAACGGTATCCCAAGGGAAGAAAGTAGCCTCGTGATGAATCTCATTTAAATTAATCGCATTATAATTACGAAGGAAAGGAAACTCTGCAAATGGATATTATGTATGAGAAAAATTAGGTCATGGTCTGATATACCCGGCAAAGAAGCCTGACTCATGAAGTTGATTTTGGATTGATCAGCGATTACAAAAATATCAAGGAGGGAAGAACTTGAATTGGTAACCCGTGTTGGTTCGCTACTGGGTCTGTAAAGACCTACAGATAATATGAAGTTATCAAATGAGTTTGAGCTGGAACCATTAAGAAAATTGATGTTAAAGTCGACACAGATAATAACATCACAAAACTGTGGAACGATGTGGGAAAGATCATTTTTGAGATTATCAAGATTGATGTGAGTTGGTCTATATACGCAGCCAATCAGACATTTATAAAGCCCTGAACCAAGCTGACAGAATATATAATCGGCACCAGTAATAGAGCTTTCACTACTCAGGACGGGTTTCCAATGATTTCTCTCTTGAAGTATATAGCCACACCGCTACCAGTGCGGTATGAGCCTATTATTCAGATCACGTCCACATCAGAACCCTCGAAAATCATCCGCATTTCATCAATTTTCGGAAAAATGCTTCGTGCATTGAGGTGACAGATCTTCAACCCATTACTTTGCCTAGAAAGAATATTAACAACTGTGCGAATATTACCTGATCCATCCAAGCGATTCATGTTATCCACCATTTGAATAAAAATCAACAATTATATGCACGTCGCCAATCTCAATGCATGCAAAAGGGAATAGATTAATTAATAACAAGAACTTAATGTTTACAAAAATTGGATAAAAGTATTTCATGGTAAAATAAATACGGAAAACTATCTTAATTAGGTAAGATGAGGTGCTAAATAGAAATCTAATAATTAATCTACATGACTGATTAAACAATATAAAACAATCAGATAAATCATATTTGTGTAAATTCAAATCAGTTAACCTATCCCTAAGAAATACGTGCAAACTAAAAACGACTGAGAAGTGAATCATCCTCGATAAAATCATTAAGCACTGCATCCAGCATTCAAAATCAATTCAACAAATAGCCGTAAGTATTAAATTCACTCACTTATTTTTCGTGAACGCGCACAATTTAATCGACTAAAAGTCTCGCAGCAATTGCAAAGCTAAATAAGTTAGACAAGTTAGACTAGAAAAACTTTCGGCCTTAAATATAAGCAAAAACTAGTTGAAATTAAATTTGTACACGGGTGCGGATAAAAACGATGTTAGCAGTTGAAGCTCATGTGTAGTACTATTAGCGACATTTGTTCAAACGGTTAGCTAATTGGCAATTATATAATTACTACTTGGCAATTAGCTAATTGGCCATTAGCAGCTTGGTTGGTAATTAGTCAATTGGCAATTAGCTAATTGGCAATAAGTAATGTGGTGTGATGCGTTTCACTGGAATTCTCATAAAATAAACAAATTTAAGTAATATCAACACTTGCTGTAAATAAAGGGTTTTCAAATAAGAGGTGTTATTTTGATATTCAAAGAAAAATGCCATTTTTTGAGATAAATGATCGGATCTTTATTTTATTATAAAGAGGAAGGTATGACGTTAATAATGGAAATTAACATCAGCCAAATGACCACCACGACCACGCCTACAGGACCATATCCTTTTCATGAAATTTTCCATAATCAGATCACAAAGTGGCTGCCATATGTCCTCGATAGCCTCACGAAGGAGAAGGAAGAAGTCGCAAGGTGTTAAGTCACAAGATCTCGGTGGCCAATTGTGATCACCTCTTCGAGAGATAACACGGTCCGGAAACTTTTCCCGTAAAAGATCAACGGTTTCGTTGCTTGTATGGCACGTAGCGCCGTCTTGTTGAAAGTAAGCGTTCTCCAGATCAATACCATCCAATTCCGGCCATATAAAATCATAAATCATCTGTCGATAGCGCAATCCATTCACCGTAACTGTAACTGTAACAGTCACACGTTGAGGATAGAGAGGCTTTTCAACAATAACTCTTGGGTTTTTTCAGCCCCAGATGCGACAATTTTGCTTGTTGACGAAGCCATCGAGGTGGAAATGGACCGCATCTCTCAAGGTGAGTTTTTGATGGAATTCCGGATCATTTTCATGCATTTCAATCCCAATCAGCAAAGACTCGACATTGTTGATGATCGACCGGCTTCAGTTCTTGTGTTAACTGAACTTTATAAGCCTTAAGACCCAAATCTTTATGCAAAATACGGTGTAATGACGTTTGTGGAATGCCTAATTCCAAATAACGACGAGGAATGGACAAACCGGGGTTTTCTTCAACACTTTCGGCTACAGTGTAGCGTGCCAAATTATATGCCCGGCGATTAGCCGAATCCGCATTCCCAATTTCACACCCGATCCTTAGTTAGTGCACATCCGATAACAAGGAAAATTCGAATTTTCATGACTGTACTACATTAGCGCCTAGACCTAAAATTCGGAGTATGAGTGGCTGTGAGTTCGCAGGAATTCTTGTAGTTCTTCTTGAAAAGTGCTTTAGAAAAGAAAGACGAATACTGTGTAAAATTAAACACAAACAAAAGTTACGCATAAATTGAGCTACATTAGTAAAAATTAAATAAAAATTAATTACGTTAGCTTAAGTGTAAAAAGTGATGTAAAAAGAATAAGAAGAATCTACATATATAATATGGATATTTGTACAATGGGAATCATGCGATTGTGCCTATATTTGTGCCTATTTATAATAATGTATATATACAATTTAGCCTTTTTAAGCACGAGTATAAAAGAAGGCAGGAAAAGAAAAAAAGGAAAGCAGTAAACGGAAAAATTAAAAAGAAACAAGAATTGATAACCTAAGAAAAAAAAATCAACGTGGAAACCAATCCAGAAATATCCAATCGGATCCCGGGACCTGCTTACGAATATAGAGATTAGTCTTAGCCTAATATCTATTTATTTATTTAAATTCTATTTATGTATATATATACATGTTTTTTAGTTATAAGTGTGCAGAAACAAATAATATAATTGAATTTGGTTAGTGCAGTATAAAGGCGCCCACGTAAGTAGTGCAGACGAGCGTATAGTTAAGCAACTCTCTTTTATACGTATATCATTGAATAAAACATAAAAAACAAGTGCATGCATAAACTAAAGTGTTGTTCAAGAGAGAAAGGCACAAGAATTCCACGGTCAACAAAACGGAAATAAGAACAATAGTTCATTTTCGAGATTTTTTTGCGCAAATACTAGAAGGCATCGGAAATTCAAGTCGTCGTCTTAACGGGCCTACGATTTGCTTTCGCCCGGGTACAATTAATTAACTGCAGCACATACATAGTTGCTATAACAGTAGCAATATTCTCGGCTGTTCTTGAGCGACGTGCACGGGTTTTATTCTACACATCACTAACTTGTCCCGACAGCTCGAATTTTTCTACCAATTTCTGTATTGCGGTCCGACAAGGTGCTTCACGACGACCCAAAAATGTTCGAGTTTTACGAACCGTCTCTGCCACATTTTCACCATTTTTATAGTGAATTTTAATAATTTCAGTGCATTGTTGAATCGTGTATCGTTCCATTTTTATTAATGGCGTAGTTTCTACTTGTCAATTGTCAAAAAATTACAGCACCAAAAGTGACATCTACCGAAATAGCGGGCTAATTAAAATAACACCTCTTATTGGAAAACCCTTTATTTAATAGAAAACTTCAAGTTAAAGGTAAAAATATGGTTGCTGTGAGGTGTATTGGTACAATTTATTTTGCTGAAAATAATGTTGTCAAACCAAATTAAATTTCAATATTTATTCACATCAAATTAATTATTTATTTCTAAATCTTAAGTTATAAACTTTTCCCCTATGTTCTATTTTCAAAATTGGTAGCAATTTAAGTGAAGTTCTATGAATCCTATCTTGGAAACGAAAGCGGTCCAGAGCATAGGTCTCCCATGATCATATTCAATTATATACACTTGTGGATCACTAGTACTAAATGTAACTTTCATTATCACTAATAATTTAGAAATATTAATAATAAAAACTAGTTTCACTTTATTAACTTTTTTATTTACCGAATATAATAATTAATTGGATACAGATTAACATCATGGCAAATAAACTCCGTTTTAAACGTTCGGCCCATAGGATCTCTATTTATAACATAAAAATCTCCTGCAGTATTTATCTCCAGTATAGTATCGTCAGTAATTGTGCTGTACCGTGCAGGAAGGCAAATTTGATAGTCCTCCAAGTCCAGGATGATACGAGATCCAAATGCAGTCTTACATCTTCTGGCACCCAGAATCTTGTATTCCTAATTAAATTCCAATTCAGATGTCTTTAGAGGGGGTACTGCTCCAGCTTCTTCAGTTCCTCCATTGCGTTTGCCATTTCAGATTACTTTCTCCTTGGTTGTTATTCGTTTGAAGTCCACAATGAAACTGATTGCAAATCTGATTCAGCTCCTCAATTTATAGTCATGATTCCAAAACAAGTTTAATCCTGCTAAAGCAAATTTGCAATATCAGCACATGAAGGTGAATGATTCAGGTAATTTCATACCACAAACAGCCCAATTCCAAGAATTTTACTGATTGAAACGTTTCATTTGAATTCGTAAACAAATTTTCACATCCTGTTGTAATTAAATTTAAGCAATATCAGCACATTTATTCTTTTCATGTAATTGATACCACACTTCCTGTAAGCAGTCCAATTCCATGAATTTTACTGATCAAAGCGTTTCATTGGAATTCGTAAACAAATTTTCACATCCTGCTGTAAACAAATTTAAGCAATATCAGCAAATGATTCATGTTTATTCTTTTCATGTAATTTGCTACCACACTTTCTGTAGGCAGCCAATAATTTTATTGTTCCAAGAATTTTACCGATCGAAACGTTTCATTTGATTTCACTTAAAGTAAACCAATTTTCACATTTGCTTGTATGCATTCATGTAAACAATCTTATTTTCAAATTCGAAAAGCAGAGTAAAGTAATCAAATTAATTTGAGTGATTTTTTTGTTTATCGTGTAATTCGATATCATCTCAGCCTGTAAGGAAATTCGTTGGAATTCACCCTGTGCAGTGATTATTGTAGCAGCAGGAACATCCATGTTTACAAACTGTTGCTATAAAAGAGCAAGCAAACTCTTGGGGAGCACCAGTCAATCTAAGTGATTCTCAGTGCTAGTGTCTAATAAAAAACAAATTAAAAATGTCTATCACAATAGTAAATGTAAGTTTTTCATTAATAAAGAAATTGCGAGAAGATGTGTTGAAATGTTTAAGTGATTCAAATTTTGTGAATAAAAACAATATTGTTAAAGAGTGCAACAGAAACATTCGTAAATTTAAAGCAGCATTTCGGGAGTTCAATAAGAATGATATGAAACGACATTTGGACAGCTGTGTTGCTCAAATTAAATCATTCAGAGTGTTAATCAAAGCTCCACATCGAGGCGGAGGAATTAATCAACGAGTAATAAGAATTGATTTTGTTAAGTGGGAAGAAATAAAAACAGCATTCGTAGGTAGAATTAGGGCAGGTGTTATCGTGAATATAAGCCACCTAGAACCTAAGCTATTTATGGAAGATGCTTCCAAATTACTTGCTGGCCGCATTAAGAATACATTAAGTCAACAATATCATATTAAAGTTGCTACAATGTTTTGCGGTGAGTTTATTAAAGAAACTGGTGATAATGAACTTATTAAAGACATTAAGTATTTCCAAGCAAGAACTGCCCCAATCAGTGTGGGGGATAATTTTAATGAGTGGTATAAATTAAATATATACGACCCAATACTCATTCAACTAGAAGAGTTTCAAGAGAAAGATAGTGGTTGGACTCTGCATTCTATAATACATTTAGCGGTGCATATCAACAACTTTGAGCCGGTTCGGGGATCATTTTATATACCTCTACGAAAGGAGATTGCATCAAAGAAAGATTGTATCAATGTACAAAATAATGATGAAGCATGCTTCGCGTGGGCCGTAATCTCAGCGCTATACCCTACAAATACTCATTCTGAAAAGATTTCATCATATCCACATTATTCTACTGTGCTTAATTTAACTGGAATAACATTTCCCATGACACTTAAGAACATTACGCAATTTGAGGACCAGAACGATTTATCAATAAACGTATTCATCCTAGAGAAAGAGTGTTTCTTCACCATAGTTCCAGTTCGACTTACGAAACACAGGATGGAGCGACATGTAATTCTCTTAATGCTACAAGATGACTGTGACCAGGCTGATGATCATATGGATGATGATGACGATGATGATGATAATGATGATGACGATGCTGGCAGATATCATTTCTGTTGTATTAAAGATCTTTCGCACCTTGTATCGAAACAAACTTCAAAATATACGACAGATGATTGTTCTACTTTTACTCTGCGGAAAAATTAGCATCACACACACCCGAATGCGAGAAGAAAAATGATTGCAGAATTATGTTTCCATCAGAAGAAAAGAAATGGCTAGATTTCAAGAATTATAATCATAAGAATCCAGTCCCGTTTTGTGTGTATGCAGATCTTGAGTCAATATTGAAGCCGATTAACGGGACGATCAAAATACACAGCGAATCCAGGAGCATGAAGTCCATAGCATAGGATTCTATTTCCACTGCAAACATGATGCTAAGCTCTCATATTACAGAGCATATCGAGGCAAAAATTGCCAACAATGGTTTGCATTAGAATTGCAAAAAATTGCATCCATAGCTGTACAGGAAAAGCTGAACATCAGACCAATGCAACCCTGACTAAAGAGGAACGGCGTTCACATATGGAAAATACTTGCTGTCATATATGTGAAAAAACGTTTGCAGCCGATGAAGAACGAGTCCGGGATCATTGTCACTTAACTGGTAAATACTGAGAATCATAATTCCATTAATTTTATTCATAGTTTCTTTTAACAGGAAAATACCGAGGACCAGCGCACAATGCATGCAATCTCATGTATCAAAATTGTTCCATAGTTCCAGTCATTTTTCATAATTAATCTGGATATGATGCGCACTTCATTACTAAGGATAGAGCTACATCTTTGCCAGGAAAAGTTGATCTCTTACCAATAAACAAGGAAAGATATATCTCGTTCACTAAGCACATGGAAGGCAGCCACTTAAAATTCAGATTCATAGATTCCTTCCGTTTTATGTCTGAATCTTTAGATGAGCTATCATCATTGCTGCCAATGGATAAATTAAACACGACATGGTCAGTATGGCAGGGATTGGATGATGACACTATCAAACGTCTTACGAGTAAAGGTGTCTTCCCATATGATCTTATTGATGACTGGGATAATTTAGATTTCCGAAACTTGCTAACACAGGAAGCGTTCTACAATAAACTGACTGACAGTGCTATATCTCCTGATGTCTACAATCATGCTGAAGAGGTCTGGCAAAAATTTCAAATACAAACCCTTAGTGAATATACAGATCTATACCTTAAGACTGATGTTCTCCTATTGGCTGAAGTGTTTGAGAACTTACGAGAAGTATGCATGAAGACTTACAATTTAGATGCAGCACATTATTACACCTTGCCAGGCCTAACATGGGATGCTATGCTAAAATACACTAATGTGAGATTAGAGCTGCAAACCGACGTAGATATACTGCTATTCATAGAGAGAGGCATTCGAGGTGGTATAAGTCAATGTTCGAACAGACATAGTAAAGCAAATAATAAATATATGGATGATTTTAAGCCTGAGGAGAAACAGAAATACTTGATGTATTATGATGTGAATAACCTTTATGGAAGGGCCATGTCACAGTATTTACCAACCGGAGGATTCAAATGGGTTGTTGCTCCCAATATTGACGTTTCCTCCGACATTCCTGATGCTTCTCCAACTGGATACATATTCGAATTCGACTTGGATTATCCTCAACATTTACATGATAAGCATAAGGACTTACCGTTTTGCTAGGAGCATGCAGCACCACCTGGAGCAAAATTAGAAAAGCTTTTGGCAACATTACATCAAAAAATTAAATACGTTGTACACTACCGAAACTTGAAGCAATGCTTATCACATGGACTCATCCTGAAAAAAGTGCACCGGGTTCTTCAATTCGACCAACCAGCTTGGATTAAACCATATATCGACTTAAATAGTACCAAACGGATGCAAACTACAAACGATCATGAAAAGTACAGCTATACGAAGATGAATATTGCAGCTTTTGGTAAGACCATGGAAATGTACGCAAGTATAGCGATATAAAGCTTTGCGTACAATGGGAAGGTCGCTATGGTGTAAAAGCTTGGATTGCGGCACCCAACTTCCAAAGTGCAACGATATTTGATGAGAATTTAATTGCTGTGGAATTAAGGCGACTCAAAATCTTATTCAATAAGCCTCTCTGTATTAGAATGGCAGTTATGGAAATTTAAAATATATACCTCTATGATTTCCACTACAGTTTTATACAGCGTGAATTTTGAGATAAATATAAGGTCATGTACACATATACAGGTTCTCTAATATATGTATTTGAGGAGAAAAATGCATATGAGTATATGATCGAAAATATAAACAAATTTAATACAAGTGATTACCCAGAAGATAACCAGTTCAATTTACCGCTCATGAATAAAAAGATTCCTGGTCTAATGAAGGATGAGCTGAATGGGAAATTCATGAGCGAATTTGTTGGCTTGCGCTCGAAAATGTACAGTCTGCGTATAAACTATTGTAAAACTTTACAGAAAGAAAAAGGAGTAAAGGCTAATGTAGTACAGAGGCATATCAATTGCGAAGAGTACGTCGAATGTTTGAATAACAAGCGAATATTAACTGCTAAGCAGAGCTCCATACGATCCCATAACTGTACACTGTCAGTCAAAACATATCGCATTGAGTCCTTTTGATAATATGCGACATATCATGAGAGGAACGACGGATACTCTACCATGGGTGTATTACTCCATTTCATCAGATCAACGAGTGACAACCGCAGAAATATGTAAATAATAAATTTATTATAGTTTTAGTTTCATTTATTAAAGTAATTTGCATTATAGCTACATGTATAAAGTATAATAATTATAAGTTTATCTTAAATTGTTAAATGTTTTTTCAAGAAATTATAAAACATCTTTGTTATTAATCCAAGAATTGTGTTTAGATGAAAATCCGAACCATTTAACCTAAGCTTTATCTCCACTATTCTTTAAGATTTTCTCTACGAGATATAGATCTGGGTATTTAACTTTCAGCAGCTCCAATTCGTAAAAGTCTCCTGTGATTGGATTTCCTTGATAATCTTCCAGTCGATACGTGATGGGGTTTGTGTTTTGAACTCTAATAATTTTATAAATCTCAGCTGTCCAATTTGGTGTATAGCCTTTCTCAAATATATGCTTGTATTTGCTGATGCGTACAGAATCTCAAACTTTATACTTTGCAGGAACAACAATTTTTATTTGATTGTACACAGCTGAAAACAGTTGTTTCTCATTGGAGGTGTTGATATCACTTGGTCTCATTTTTGTAGTTCGATGTATTCTTGAGTTGTGTTCATTGAGCATCCACTCAAAATCTTATTCAAAAAAACTCTCTATATTGGAATGGCAGTTATGGAAATTTCAAAGTTATGCGTCTACGATTTCCACTACAGTTTTATGCGGCGTGAATTTGGAGATAAGTGCAAAGTTATGTATACATATACAGATTCTCTACTATATGAACTTGAAGAGAAAAATGCATATGAGTTTATGATCCAAAATACAAACAAATTTGATACAAGTGATTACCCAGAAGATAACCAGTTCAATTTACCGCTCATGAATAAAAAGATTCCTGGTCTAATGAAGGATGAGCTGAATGGGAAAATCATGAGCGAATTTGTTGGCATGCGCTCTAAAATGTACAGTCTGCGTGTAAACGATGGTAAAACTGTAAAGAAATCAAAAGGAGTAAAGGTTAATGTAGTATAAAGGCATATCAATTTCGAAGACTATGTTGAATGTTTGAATAACAAGCGAATATTAACTGCTAATCAGAGCTCCATGCGATCCGATAACCATAGCGTGTACACTATCAATCAAAAGAAGGTCGCATTGAGTCCTTATGGTAATAAGCGACATATTATGAGCGGAACGACGGATACTCTACCATGGGAGCATTACTCCATTTCGTCAGATAAACAAGTGGCAACCAAACAGCTCTGATAACAGGTAAACAGCTTTCCAAACAGCTCTGAAAACAGCTTAACAGCTGTTCAAACAGCTCTTATAACAAGTAAACAGCTTTTCAAACAGCTATGATAACAGCTTAACAGCTTCTAAAACAGCTCTGATGACAGCTTAACAGATTTTCAAACAGCTCTGATAAGAGCTTACCAGTTTCTAAGAAAGCTCTGATAACAGGTGAACAGTTTTTCAAACAGCTTTGATAACAGGTGAACAGCTTTAATCTGCTCAGCAGGTTCACAGGATTCGGTGTGCTTTCGGCTGAGTTACAACTTCGACTTATGAATATTTCGCATGTTTCATCCTTTTATAGTACAATGAATTTATCAAATCCTTTACGGTAGCGCCCCTTGTTAAATGAGCTATCGTTATCAATCATCAAGAATCCATGTTCATCCTTCAAACATGTAGCACAGGTTCTGCGAAATTTATCAAACTTCATGTCTGTAGCTCTCATCCAACCTCCAGTACCTAGACAAAGCAGCGTTAAATCGTAGCCTCCAAGACCAGATAAAACTTAGCCAGCAACCTCTACCAATAAAGCTTCCCACTCCTTCACAAATATATAGAGCTACAATCTCCGAGATGAAAAATAAGTGAACTCTAGAAACAAAACCGAAAACCTATGCTATTTCCCTATGCTGGAGAGTGCTGGAGAGTGCTGAAAGTGATTTCGTATCCCCATAACAACATATGAAGTACCGGCTAATGCCGCTAGGGAACCTTACTCAAGAAATCGTGTTTGCACTCCAAAGAGCAACTGTGACTTTTCAATACAAAAACCCGTGAAATCCAATAATATTAATTTGCTGCGAAAACATCAACCCAAGGTGTTAGAGATTATGCTCTAATATGCGGCGTGTTGTGTCTCGTATTTTGCCGAGATATGTTTGTGATGTGTTGTGTGAGGTGTTAACTAAAAAACATCATGTGCTGGGTATAAGTATGCCTTTTTATTTACACGATTTCTTTATGAAAAAAAAAAGTTATTTCACAAATTACTTCTATATTAGAAAAACTTTCGAGTTACAAAATGAAAAAATCTTTAATAACTTGCACAGCTGCGATCGAGATCCAAGTGATCAAAAAATTAGAATTGCATCGAGCTCACTGCCGATAAGCGGACCAACAAGCGGTATATTTGTGAGATGTTACTGCTGATAAGAAGTGGACGAGTTTTAACAATAAATCCAGGGAAGTAAAACCTTAATGTGCTGTAAATAATTATTGATTAAATGAATTCATATTTGTGAAATAAATATTGATAGCCTCGTTTCTTTTCAGGTTGATTTATGCTCCGACATCCTCGGCCGCCTTGATATGACGAAGTTGTATCAAATATTAGTTGACTCTCTGTTTGTGCTGAAGGTAGACTAAGAGTTGATTGCTGAATTTCATCAGTGCAAAATATCGCGAACCGGGTTAACCGCGAATGGAGCTGACGCGCGCGAAAATAATTGTAATTGTACTATAGTTCGTAATATTATTTTTATTTTTTAATTCACAACTGATACATGTAGGGTTTGTGTATTTTAAATGTAATTTTTTATTTCATCTATGTAATTATCATTAATGGGTAACAATGATATTTTAGTTATAGGACGCTTAAGAATTCCTGTTTTTGTTCTGACTGTCACCACCCTACCCAATCCATCTTGCCCAGGGAATGTCTCCTCGATTCTTCCAAGTAGCCATTGTGTTGGGGGAAGTTTATCATCCTTGATTAAAACAATGTTTCCAATTTCGAAATTTCTCTGTTGCTTTGTCCACTTGGGTCTCTCTTGTAACCTCGAGATATATTCCCGTGACCACTTTTCCAAATTTGTTGTTTCAAACTTTGCAGATACTGCCATCGTGTTAATGTGTGAACGTTCATATCCAAAATATTGGATTCTGGTGGAGCCAGAAGCATGTCGCCAATGAGGAAGTGCCCAGGAGTTAATACGGAAAAATCTGATGGATCGTTTGACATAGGACATAAGGGTCTCGAATTCAGACAGGCCTCAATTTGAGCTAGAAGTGTGGCTAGCTCTTCAAATGTAAGTGATGTTTCGCCTGTTACCCGTTTGAAATGATGTTTCAGAGACTTGACCCCTGCTTCCCACAAACCTCCAAAATGAGGGGAAGCTGGTGGGTTGAAGTGCCACCTGACATTTTCATAAGCTAATTTTGATGCAGATTCCCTTAATGTATCATCAATAGACTTTTTATAATCATTTCTCAAAACCTTACTTGCACCGACGAAGTTGGTCCCACAATCTGAGTAGATAACTGAACACATACCTCTTCGTGACGTAAATCTTTGAAATGCAGCCAAAAATGCTTGAGTTGTCTGATCGCTGACAGGTTCCAAATGAATTGCCATTGTACATAAACAGATGAAAATGACTATATACCCTTTCAGGATCTTACTTCCTCTCACTTTTGACATACGTACCGAGATTGGGCCAGCATAATCAACACCTGTATGCAAGAATGCTCGGGATTTATTTAAACGTGGTTTTGGTAAGTTACCCATAAGTTGCGAGGAGAATGACAAGTCATACACTGATGAACAATTTGTCGAATCATATTTCTTGAGTGTGGAATCCAATAAGTTCTTCGTAAATATGCTGCCATTAGTTGGGGTCCTCCATGTAATGTTATAAGGTGAGCTTGTTTGACAATGAGATGAGTCAGATGATGTTTGGTAGGCAGTATAATTGGATGTTTTTCGTTATAGTTGAGATTTGTTTGTTGTAAGCGGCCTCCTACTCTTACTAATCCGTCGTTGCATATAAATGGGGTTAAATCTAATATCGGACTTTTGTGATGAACGATTTTGTTAGCTTTTAAATCAGAAATTTCCCTTGAAAGTATTCTAACCTGAGCATTTTTAATCCAAAAATATATCGCATGGCGAGCTTCATCAACTTCAGACATATTGTCTTCCCTGTAATCTTCAATAATCGTTGTAGAGTGGAGAAATTTTCTATTAGAATGTTTTGGGTTATTTCTGCAACATGCACCTTAACCTTTTTCTCGTAATGTATATCGACGCATTGCTTTGATTTTTGAGTAGGCCAATGACTTTCTGCTAAACGCAACCAGTGCGGACCATTCCACCAGCAAGAATTGTTGATAAGGGATGAGGGTAGACAACCTCTTGAACCGCAGTCAGCAGGATTGTCTTTTGTGTTTACATAACGCCACGAACTGCAATCAACAAGCTCTTGGATCATAGCAACTCTGTTACTGACAAATGTTTTCCAATTGTTGGCTTTCCACGAATCCAAGCGAGAGTGATCATAGAGTCACACCATGCAAAAATTTCGAGATTTTTTATTGTAATCGATCCTTTAACCTTGTGTATAAGTTTTGCAAGAAGTGCAGCTCCACATAGTTCGAGTCTGGGTAGGGTTACAGGTTTGACTGGCGCGACCTTGGATTTAGAAACAAGAAAATTTATCTTTATGTTATTTCCTTCATCTGCAACTCGGGTGTAAATTACTGCACAATATGCTGATTCAGATGAATCACAGAAGCCGTGTAACTGTATAGTTTTCGTATTGTGTTGGTTCCCAATCCACCTGGGAATTTCTATGCTCTCTAGAATTTTAAATTCATTCTTTAAGTTCAGCCATCTGCGTACGATATTTTCATTAACGGGCTCATCCCAAGTTATCCCAGCTAAAAATAATTCCTGTATTATGATTTTAGCCATTACAATTATTGGAGTCAGCCATCCAATTGGGTCGAATAGTTGTGCTATTTGTGATAAGAGATTACGTTTTGTCAGCACATTTTGTTTTTCCTTTATAGACACTTTAAAGAAAAAGGAGTCAATTTTCGGATGCTAGTATACACCTAGAGCTCTAATGAAACCATCTTCGTTTAAGTTCAGTGCAACACCTACCTCTTTCTCCTTTTCTGATATAGATTCCAATAAACAATTGTTGTTGCTGGCCCATTTGCGTAGTTCAAAACCTCCAGCAGATAACATACCCTTTAGTTGTGTTTGAATCTCCAAAGCAGCATCTTCGGTATCAGCGCCGGACATGACGTCATCAACGTAGAAGTCCTTTAGCACAATTGGAGCAGCAAGGGGGTAGTTGTCCTTTTCGTTGTGAGCTAGCTGTCTCAATGTTTTGTTTGCTAAATATGGAGCACAGGCAGTCCCAAATGTGACCGTGGCTAGATCGTATTCTTGAATGAGCTGTGATGGGTTATCTCTCCAGATTATTCGTTGATATGATACATCTGATTCAGCTACTCGTATCTGCCGGTACATTTTTGTTATGTCCGCAGAAAAAACTATTCGATGCTTCCTCCAGCGTAATATGATTGAGACTAGATCTTCTTGTAACTTAGGACCTTTGAGCAACGTATCATTCAAAGATATACCATTTGTTGTCCGATGGGAAGCATCAAACACAACTCGAAGATGAGTAGTGGTACTGTCTTTGAACACCGCGTGATGTGGTAAGTAGCTGAGTGTGAATAAAGACTCTCCAGTCGGGGTTTTTATCACATGATCATATGCCGAAGTACTGGCCAACTTCATATGGGATAGTTCCAAATATTCATTCATACATGCGGAATATTCTTTGTAAACTTCAGGAGTTTTGCTAAGTTTTCTTTCCATGTGATAAAGCCTAGAAAGAGCAGCATTCCTGGATTCACCTAAGGCTGGTGGATTGAAACCAGAGAAGGGAAGCTTATCAAGGTATCTACCATCTTGAAGCCTGCAATGAGTAGCAGCGTAAAATTCTTCACATTCCCGTTCCTCTTTTGTGAGAACTCTATCGACTTGAATTTCTTCCAACTCCCAAAATCGTTTTAAAAGTTCATCTGCTTGGAGACAATTGTGGAGATTCGTAACAGTGATTGTGCTCATCTGTTTTGAAGGATGGGCTCTATGAGTAGATTCATGCACGTCACCAAATAAAATCCATCCTAGATGTGAATTTTGGGCTATAGGAGAACCTTTGTTACCTTTTCTAATACCGCTAGTTAAAATCTGTGAATACACATCGACACCGAGAAGCACATCGATTCTGCCAGGTGTGCAGAAAGTCGGGTCAGCTAATTTTAAACCCTTTACGTGAGTCCAGTATTGTAATGGTTTTATGGGTTCAGATGGATGAAGACCTGTTAAGGATTTCAGAATATAAGCCCTTACCTCACAGGCGTAATTCTTAAAAACTGATTCCATTCTGAAAATTACTTGATGAGAGCTTACGCCAACTGAAGATGTACCAAGTCCAGTTATTTTTACAGATGTGTTGTACCTCTTGAGTTGTAATCTTTGTGCTGCATTTTCTGTAATAAATGATCCCTGTGTCCCGGGATCAATTAGAGCGCGTAGTGTATGGGTTCCTGATGCAGACGTAACCTTAATCAAGGCCGTAGCAAGCAACAAGTTCGAAGATTGTTGGGTCCTATCCAGGAGGAGCGATGTTATTCCTGGTTCGAATTTGTTCGCACTAGCATGTAAGCTCGAGCTAATAATGTTATTATTCCCACTCTCAAAGTTACTCATCGATCATTCTCTCATATGGGTTTCGTCATGTAGAAGGGTATGATGCCTTTGTTTACAATGATAACATGTTTTGGGATTGTTACAACCATGTGTTGGGTGACTCATTGCGAGGCAATTCAGGCAGAGTGATTTGGAAATAACGAGGTTCTTTCTAGATTGGGGGTCCATTCGTAGGAACTGAGAGCATTGACGTAAGACATGATCACGGTTGCACAATACACATAGAGGCGACTTTTTCACATGAAATGAGCGTGTTTCTTTTTTTGTCTTATATCCTTCAGTCTGGGTTGTGTTACTATTTGTAGCTCTGAGCATCTCAAGCGTACGAAAACGTGTTTCCAAAAATTTCAACAGCTCTTTCAATGTCGGAACCTCTCGACTACTTCCTATGGATCGCTCCCATAAATCACGAGTTTCTATGGGTAATTTCTGTATAATAAGAAATATAATCATGGCATCCCACGTATCAATTTCTATACCTAAACTCCGAAGCGAGTGAATACATTCATTTGTGGTATTTAAAAGTTTTTTAATACCATCAGAGGATTCATACTTGATACAGTTTTGATTAGTTAAGATTTTCAAATAATTATTCACTATGACCCTCTTATTATCAAATCTCTGCACTAATAAATCCCAAGCTGGCTCATAATTACTTGAACAAATATCTAGGTGTCTGATTAATCTAGCCGCTTCACCTTCTAAACTAGTTTTCAAGAAACATAATTTTTGAACATTAGGGATATTCATGTTGTTGTGAATAAAGGTAGTAAATAAATCACAAAACGATCTCCAGTTAATATAATTACCCGAAAATTTAGGGATATCAATTCTTGGTAATTTAATCTGCGACGCGGAGGTATTATTTACTCCTTCAACAGATACAGGAATATTGGGATCCTCAGAACGATTGGTGACAGTATCAGGGTTTGTATCGTTTGACGTACTAGGTAAAAGTTTATCCAAAGCATCATTAAGTTCACCAAGAAAATTAGAATAAAAGGTTTCTACAGCGTCGAAAATATAATCTTCAAAATAAGGCAACTTTTGTTGTTTTTCAGTAGCACAACAATCAATAGCACGGTTATTTAAACAAAACTGAGTCCAACATTCTTTTATAATGTCTTTTTTCCCTAATATGACCCCTTTGGTTCGCTTTTCTTTTGCATTTCTTATGTAACTCTCGCGTAATGTTTTTAACTCTTTTTTGATGCTATACTGTACACTGTCTACCGACAATTTATTTTCATCTTGTGATGCTTTGGATTTTTCCGATTTATTGTCGTCGTTTTGTGGCATTTTATTACAAAACACTTAATTTATATTATAATATAAAACAATATTGTATGTGTGTATGTATTTTATATTGAAATCAAATAAATTTATTGTCCGTTATATTTTAGTATGTTATATTTAATTAAATAAATTTAATTGTCTTCAAATACCTGTGTGTATACGTTTATATGTTTACCGTAATCAGCTCCACTATAAGACGATTTTTTGTAATCGACGAAATTTGCACTTTGCATGTATCTTGCTTACTATTCAGATTTTATGCGACGTATGTACATACTGCACTCGTAATTACAATCAATTTGATGAATCCGACTTCGAAGGACCAATGTTAGAGATTATGCTCTAATATACGGCGTGTTGTGTCTCGTATTTTGCCGAGATATGTTTGTGATGTGTTGTGTGAGGTGTTAACTATAAAACACCGTGTGCTGGGTATAAGTATGCCTTTTTATTTACACGATTTCTTTATGAACAAAAAAAGTTATTTCACAAATTACTTCTATATTAGAAAAACTTTCGAGTTACAAAATGAAAAAATCTTTAATAACTTGCACAGCTGCGATCGAGATCCAAGTGATCAAAAAATTAGAATTGCATCGAGCTCACTGCCGATAAGCGGACCAACAAGCGGTATATTTGTGAGATGTTACTGCTGATAAGAAGTGGACGAGTTTTAACAATAAATCCAGGGAAGTAAAACCTTAATGTGCTGTAAATAATTATTGATTAAATGAATTCATATTTGTGAAATAAATATTGATAGCCTCGTTTCTTTTCAGGTTGATTTATGCTCCGACACAAGGTGATGTCATGTTGTGAAATTCGAATTCTGCTCATATCTACAACTTCCCCGCTATGAACACATCTTTAGGTGCAGCATTTGAAAACAGCAAAAACATGATGACGCCATACGTGATATCTACAACTTCTCCGCTAATAGAAGAAAAAAAAAACAGCCTAGGCGCAACATTTAATGTTTGACACCCAAAACCCTCACTGACATCTTCTAGAATCTGTTCATGGTGATGTCATGTTGTGAAATTCGAATGATGCTGATATCTACAACTTCCCTGCTAATGAGAATTACGCATCACATCACATTACTAATTTCCAATCAGCTAATTGCCAATTAGCTAATTACCAACCAAGCTGCTAATTGCCAATAAGCTAATTGCCAATTAACTAATTGTTTGAACAAATGTCGCTAATATCTCGAAAACCAAAGCTCGTCGAGGATTTCTGATGAAAATTTTGTTCCCCCTCCCACTCCACACCACCAAGAATCCATTGACATGAACAAAAATAACTTGAATTATTAATACGCTAATATATCGGAAACCAAAGCCCGTAGAGGATTGATGATGAAAGTTTCATTACCCCCCCCTCCCTATCCTTATTATTCCCCCCCCCCCCCCAATTACCCACACCATCTAGAATCCATTGGCATTAACAAAAATTTCCTAGCGTTAAATTTAATTATTACTAATATTAGTTCAAAACCCAAAAGCCTACATTTAGGCGCTCAAGAAAAATCATAATAAAAGAGCCTACATTTAGGTGCACCACATATCTATCTAAGTAAACCGTAGTACCGGAGCATGCTGGTAGTACCGGCTAATGCCGCTAGGGCGCAGTCATGACCAAATAACATATCCCGGAGCATGCTGGTAGTACCGGTTAATCCCGCTAGGACGCAGACGAGACACAATGGTTCATCCAAGACACAATGGTACATCCAAGACATATTCAACTACAGCCAAGACACAAACCTACATTTATTATTCACTCAGACCACCTAGCGACGGTGGCGCCATCTGTGGCGAAATTCCGGAAGGTAAAACTGTGGTCTGGTACCGCCGCATAGCGTAACTACTGCCTTTTAAAACGATTTCAAAAATTTGAAAATGGCGTGCCGTGAAGAAAGATCTTGCAGACCATTAATCACCAATACAGGAATGAATTTGTGTTCAGTATCGTGCTCGGTATATATCTATGTATTTACTAGAATTTAAACAACCTAATTACAGTATTGTCCAAATCTGGGCACTTCAGAGTCTATTACCATACAATCTTGTAGACATCTAATTAGTAGTTTATAGTTACGTAAATTACGTTATTTATCAGACTCGAACGACATTTTTCAGTACTTTTTCAATTGCATTTTTAAATTTTATCGCTCTTTTCTATTGACAAATTGAAAAATAATTATATTGCTATAAACATATATAAAATAGGTACCCAAGCTTCCTGATTAAACCGTAACATTAGTATTAACGGACGATTTCAATGACAGTGAATTATATTTCCCTAGTAATAGTAGTGATTAATGATATCATACCTATATTGAACTGAAATTTCTTACAGGTTTCACCATAATTGCTATCAGTTATACCTTGATGTAGATTTAAGCAGAGATCTTGAGAAGTTAATGTAGTAGCTGTTGTATGGGCATGTAGAGAAAATGGAATCAATACGCTTTACGTCATAAAAACAGAACTGAGTGAAATGTTGTGGATTCATCATTAGGACATCTGTGGCATTCTTATTATATAATCAGGTATGTTAGTACGCCGTACCTACATAGGTGGCGAATTTTTGTGACGAGATTCCAAGTGCAGCAATATAGGTAGTTGACGTTGTCACCACCTGTGAACTTAGTATTTAGTAAATTCTAGGTTGTTTTTTTAATATACACATCTGCTGGTATATGTACTGATATATATACACTAATTCCATCAAACTCAGTAACGAGACTAGATCTAGTATGTAGTAGTATGTATTAGAGAGCAAGTATAAGATATTTTCGAACTGTTTAAGTACATTGAAATAAAGAGATTTTGCAACGTTATGAAGAGCTAAGGCTTTTTCTTTCGTTCACTCTCTACCCTGGAGCCCTCTCATGACGAAGGTTGTAAAGGTCCGTTCCTCCGCCAAACTTTCAGATCAGGTCATCCATAGGGACGCTGTAAAAATATTGCCCTCAGTGTCGTTGGATGGATGGGGCGATGGCATTGAAGACTAGTCATCTATATCCTCACATTAAGTAAAGGTAACGGTGTCATAGTCCCCTCAGGGCTGGATGTGTTTCTTTGTAGTTTTTTGTGTCAGGTACGAATGTTTTTGTATATAGCTTGTGAGAACGGCGGGTTTTTGGTGAACCTCCCCCCACGCCCTCCGACAATAGTCGAGGTGAAGTAGCGTGCCAATCTGTACTCCAAGGCTGCTTACGCAGTGAACTGAAAGACTGGACCTCACGTCCAATAGTACTAACTCACAGGTACTACCATACAAAACTTTTATCAGTTATATATATGTAGGGGTATGGGTAAAAATAAAAGGCCACCACATTGTTTAATATGCTCATTATCGGAGCCTTTAATGAAAACTTAAAATAAAAATGATTATAATTTAGAGTTCGATTATAATTTATACATTCACTGATCTTAGAATTCAAACGTAATTAACTATCAACTTTACTCAGTGTGGGATTAACTATCAACTTTACTCAGCTAGAAACGGCTTAACCAACGGCGATTGACTAAACGTGGCAAATTTTGTTATCTCTAATCGAACAGCTTACTGGATCATAACGGTGATGATACTAGAGATAAGTGCGAAGCGTTGTCGTTATAACATTCTGATATCCACATATATAGCGGCGTTCTTTTGTGTCCGCAGAACAGAGCAGAACAAAAGATACACAAAAGGTCGCCTCATACATTTTCATAGAAAGATTTAAATGAAGGGAAGTTCGCTTCAATCTACAGAACAATTTGTAGTCTCCAGTATATGGGAGTTCTAGAACATGGTACACAAAAGAACACAGCTTATGTAAATTTTAGGTAAATCTAACTACAAGAAAAAATGTGCCTTAATATTACTTCTCGCCCATATAATTCTCATGTTGACAGATCCATACGTGCGTGAAGACATTATTTTGTGCAATTAGAATTTGTTTCTGTAAACAATCCTTATGTGTTTTAAAACTTTCTCGTTCATTATTTAGCGATTGCATAAAGAATTTTATTCTAATCTATGGACATGATTCGATCAGCAACAATATACATTAGCTTTATCACCTTCCATTAATAAGCACGTATCAGTTCGAAAATGCTCTATTTTATATAAAATCCTTATTCAAAAGTGGTAACAGACCACTTGCGCAATGTGCTAAAAGATTTATCACTTTCTCGAATTAAAGAGTGTATTTTTATTGCAGCGAAATGAGAGAAATAAATGGTTTATTACAAATACAAAAGATATAGCAGAGATGATAAAAGTGACGTATCATGTCAAGAAGCCTTTGTATATGGAGCTTATATCAACACAAAGCTGACTTCTTCACAGAACCCTTTAAATCTTCATTTATTTACATATATTCTTTCTTGGATGATTTATCTCGAAATGATCTCAATCTGTAAGTGCTGTATTATACTGAACATTGACGTGAATGGTAGATACCAATAATGACAAGGATTTCATTTATGTTACATTAAGGTGAGTATTACATTAACACAACTGTAAAGCCACACTTAAATTAAAGCGATTGAAACCTGATTTCACTCAAGTTCTTTGTGATTTTATATTTTAAAGACTATCAGAACCAGCTTAACACAAGCTAGCTGCATGGACACGTTTAATAAATAAAGGGTCAACAATGCATGCGTTTCATAACTTAGTACTAAAACCGACTAAGTGATGAAACGCAGTATGTTACACGAAACATAGGCCAAATACCAGATAAAATTACATGCAATGCGACATAGAACAAAAATATAAAAAAGTAAATTAAATCTAACTAAAAAGTTTAAATATTATATAAACGTTTTTTAAGACATGCTTAGAGTCGTCAACAACAAAATGCACAGTCAAATTATTAACAGCAATGCACATGCGATTAATAGGTTCATATATGCCAAAGTTAGACTTTCATCAGTTGACGTGTAATAGAGGTAGCCTCCTTAAATTGTGCCCATTATCACGGAAAAGGATTTTTTCAAGTTAAGAATTGGTGAACAAAAGTTAAATCGGCAGCCATGCGACGTTTCTCAAGTAAGTGCATGTTCAAAAGCTGCAAGCGATCCTCATGGGGTGGAAAAATCAATGTATTATACCAGGGTAGGTGCCTAAGAGCAAATCGTAGAAAGTTTCTCTGAACAGACTCAATGCGCACGATGTGTGTACCGTAAAAAGCAGAACAGACCTGGCTAGCTTATTCAAGAAGTTTTCTCACAAAGCAAGTGCACAAACGCAATGTTATGGTACGATTCGAAAACTCTCGGGACCAACGTTTTATAAAACTCAGCATAGAGCTACTCTTTGATACCACATAGTTTATATGGGTGATAAAATTCAATCTGTGGTCACATTTGACAACCAAGTCATAGACAGAGTCCACGCGGCGAATCGAGGAATCCGAGAACTCATAATCATAAGTGATTGGTGATTGGTCATAACCTCACATTTGTCGATATTGAGTACTAAATTATTGCTCTCGCACTAATTGTAAAAATGTTCAAGGTTACCCTGTTCCTGTTCACAATCGTGAAAAGATTTATTCTGAGCGGAAAGCTTAATATCGTGAGCATAAATCAAGACCTTTCAGTACCTCACAACAGAGACAATGTCGCCAATAGACAGCATAAAGAAAAAAACCGGCCCAAATGACTCCTTTGACTCCCAAGACGAAGCCTTCAAGGCTCTAGAGATGGAATGCCGAAAAAAGATTTGGTATGTTCCGTTATTTAAATAAATTTTAAAAATGTTTAGGGAACTTTTCCATTTTAAGGAGTATCGCGTAGTGAGATAACTTGTCGAACACTTTAATAAAGTCTGTATAAATACAATCTGTCTGATAGCCTTTTACCAACCCGCCAAAGGTATGCGAGACAAATTCCAGCAAGTTAGTAGTTGTAGACCTACCCGAAATAAACCCATGTAGGTTTACAGAGAGCAAATTCTTACAGGAAGTTGATAGTTCACAGTAAATGATAGATTCGAATAATTTGGGCATGCAAGATAATTTTGCAATAGGTATATAGTTAGAAATTTCATTTTTACTACCTTTTTTGTGGATAGGTATGATAAAAGAGTTTTTTCATAGCTGGGGGAAATAACCATTATCGAGCGATTTCTGAAAAATAATTCTCAGCGGAGCTACCACTGCAAGGAGCATGTCTTACAGAAGGCAGGAGATATCCCATCAAGACCAGTTGTGAAGTCATTTGGAAGCCCATTAATATGATCGAGTATATCCTCTTCTGAAATTGAAAGGATAGTGAGTGAAATGTTACGATAGTCGTTCATATGACTGAAGTTGCTATTTTGCTATTGTCAAAAAAAGAAGCAAACATATCGCAAATTTTAGACGAATCATCACTAGCAGAATCCTTGTACCTCATGGTATTGCGGTAGTTGTCCATCCTTTTCTTCATATTAATAAACTTAAAAAAGATGCGTGGGTCACTAAATAATTTCGTATGCATGCTGTGAACATACTCATCATAAAGTGTAGAGGAAAATTGTCTGAAGTCATTATATGATGTGAGGAAGTGGTTGTGACTTATAATGTCCTTATCACTCATATAACTCTTCCACAATTTATTTTTTCTATTTTTAAGACGCCTCAGTTCTTTATTGAACTATGGTGGAGATGTTTCAGAGAGCCGCTGGCGCTCGCAGGGAACGTGAGAGGAAAACAAATCGAAAATAACTAAGTAAAATTTAAAAACGTCTTCGTCAATATTATTGCTACACAGAATGTGTTGAAGTCAATAGATGTAAGTCTACTGGAAAATTCCGAAAAGTTAGCCTTTCTAAAATTGAAAAAGTATTGCGTTTCAGCACAATTTTTTAAGTTTTCGTTTTCATAGCAGTATGTAATTATCAAGAGTAGACATTCTCATTGCGCTAGGTTCAACTATTAAGTTACCTGTGTCAGTAGAAAATACCAGGTCTAACTGCCTTCCAGTGTCATTCCTAACATTACTGATTTGGCTGAGACCAAGAGATGAAATACTTTCAAGCAAAAGTGATTCCTTTGTTGACAAGTTATTTAGTGGAAGATAGTCATCGTGAACTTCATTTAATACCCATTGAATATTGGGTACGTTAAAATCACCAATTAGTAGTAATTCATCAAGAGGATCCATCTTACCATGGATACAATTAGATGTTGAAATGAGTAGGTCGTAAATATCCTGAATTTTATCATCGACAATATTTGTGCAGTCTGGAGGAATATAGCAACAGATAATGTATAAGTCAGATATTGAAAGAGATAACTTAAGAGCAGGAATTTCGATGTCAAGAGTGTTAGAGAAACTGGGACGCTCAACCTGGCTGCAATTAAACTGGTTTTTACAAGCGAAGAGAAAGCCGCCACCTCGAGCTACAGACTCAGTATGTCTATCTCTTCTAAAAATTTAATAAGAATTGTCAAAAATTTCAGCATCGCCGTGATACAGCCAAGTTTCAGTGAAAGCAACTATGTCGAAACAAGTCGCAGCAACGGCTTTGAAGATTTGTGTGGTTTTTGTACGAATCCCCCTTACGTTTTCATAGTAAAGGGAGAGTGATTTGAGTTTTTTTGGAGTATCGCTGCGTATTCAAATTGGATCGCTTCCTCCGGTGCGGTTTTTGCTTGCTCCGAGGCTTGGAGGAAGGCAGCTAAGTATATGCTACATCTGCTGACAGCTAAGAAGCATCAGTACTAGGCGTATGTCCATTCACAGAAGGCGTCACGCCAGGAGAAGAAGAAATGTTCAAGTTTCCAGACGTGAAACACTTAATGTCCGAGGCGATACCGCCAATAAGTAGGGAGTCCTTAGCAGCAGAAGCAGACCGACCCCCAAGATCATTTTTTACCAGCGGGATATTGCGCTGAATATTTTTAAGGATTGGGACGACACCAGGCGGTGAAAGAGGTGCGTTACAATTGTCAATAATTTTCACCCCAAATATGGCGACCATTATAAAAGCTAATAAAATTGAACTCTTTTGTTGTTTTCAAATCAAGCTAAAACAAAAAATTTATAAATTTTTATACTTCTAACCCTTCCAAAGATAAAAGATAAACTAAAAAAAGCGATGTTTGTCAAAAATAATTTTTTATGCTTTTTTAAATAATTTTAATACATCTACAATTTTCCGGATGCGCGCAATTATTAACGAGGTATATTTAATTTGTTTTTATCACTCAGTGTGCCAAATTTGGAGCTTGGGAATGGTAAGAATAAAATCGGAAAGTGTGCGAAAGAGCCACATCGAAAAATAAATCCCCACATCTTAGGACTTTTTCAAGTTTTGGAATAGTATTCAGAAAACTATAAAAATTCAGAAAGAGCCTTCAAAGAAATGTGAACTCGGATTTTTTCTCGGATTGATTTCTTAAATTTTAACACATTTCCGAAACATTTTTTTAGCTTGAGTTGCACTGTCATTTTGTGTTCAGAATTAGTAGAGAGGGGATGACGATTTTCAAAAGAGTGGAAAAGGTGAGTAATGCATAGTTGAATTAATATTTTAGTTCTTTTGTTATAATTTCGTTAATGAGTTTGTGCTGTGGTCCAGAGCATGTCACAACAAATGAAATATTGGAGGGTGAAACAAGTAGTTCACAGCACTGTCGTTATTCACCAGCCCCAAATGAACCAAGTTCCTCGAGCTCAATATCTTTCTGTCCTCTAGGAATGAAATTAGGTGAAAATGAAGCTCTATCAAATGATCCTAGTTATTCGATTGATAACGTTGTACGTAATAAGGATGCGGAAAATTGTAGCCTCCATAGCAGAATAGCTGCTTGGAGTGTTAATAGTAACATAACAAGCGGAGCAGGAAATGAATTGTTAAAAATAATGATAAACATTAAAGCTTCTCTTCCTTTAGACGTTAGAATATTAAGAGAGACACCGATTATTTTGAGGTACTAAATACTGGCAATTATATACACTACGGATTAGTAAATTGTTTAACAGACTTCGTTTTCAAAAATGCAAATTTTACTAGTGAAAACAATATTATTTACCTGCAATTTGCAACTGATGGTCCTCCTTTGCATAAGAGTACAAAATCTGGAGTTTGGCCAGTCTTAGTAAATATTATTGGAACAATTTTTCGATCAGCTTACCTCAAGAAATCGCGTGGTATACCGGAAGGTATCTTGTTCTGAGTTACCCTGTATAACTTCTTTTTACATGTATACCTTCAGTTGCCACACTGGCTGTTAGATGTGTTATCTCTACCTACTTGAGTACCTGCTCAATCACTTTAATTACCTTTTTATACCCTAGATGAAATCATAGGGGTATACTAAGTTTGTCATTCCGTTTGTAACACCTCGAAATAATGATGGTAGAGCAAAATGGATTGGACACCCATTCATAATATTAAAAGTTATTTCGATTTTTGCATGTCCGTCCGTCCGTCCGTCCGTCCGTCCGTCCGTCTGTGCGCACGATAACTTGAGAACGCGTACACTTAGAGAGCTGAAATTTTGTACACAGGCTTTAAAAAAAAAAGTAAAATTAAGTTCGAAAATGAGCCAAATCGGGCAACTCCTTCGTGGGGTTACCATATAAAAATTTCGTTTTCCGCTATATATTTGGTCACTGCCTGAGAACGCGTCGACGTAGAGAGCTGAAATTTCGCACATGATGTTTTTACTACATTAGCAAATAAAATGTCAAAAATAGACTAAATCGGGCAACTCTTTCTTGGTGTTGCCATATAAAAATTTCGGTTTTTTACGTATACTTTGAAAACGATCAGTCCAAGACATTTTTATGGTACTAAAAACTTCTGCAGAATACGAAATCCTATAAAATTGGTTATAATCATTTTGTCTGTGCGACAAACCGTTCTAGAAATATATGCGAAAAACAACTTCAAAATCAATACTTGAATAGATCGGTGACCATACGAAATTTAATACGGGCATTCATCTAGGGTATCCTAAGAATTGGTCTTAGACCAATTCTAGCTTTTTTACTTGTTTTTTGTTACATTGCTAATGTATCTGCTTATCATTAAGTAACTACTGTCGATCTAGGTACCCACTGTTTATGAACTTGTGCTTGGCCAGGATCTTTCTATAGAGTTTTTTTTTATGTTGTGTTGTAGTTATTTGAAAATAATAATGCGTTTATTCCAAAACATTTTTGGTTTTCTAGTTTTTACCTGTTCCGAGCGCTTTATATCGTATGAATTCCTTAGGTTTTCAATCGGAATTCAGATGAGAAGGTTGACAATTCTCTTTAGGACATCTGGGAATTTCCTTTAGAACTCTTAAGGAATATTTCTGAGAATTTGGTATGAATTCCTTAGGATTTCAATCGGAATTCAGATGAGATGGTTGACAATTATCTATAGAAAATCTGTGAATTTTCTTTAGAACTCATAAGAAATAAACAAACTCTATTCGCATCGATTTGAGGGGAAATATTTGGCCATTTTGGATTTTTTGTAAAAATTTACATATACTGCTCGCAAAGAATTCGTTCGGAAAAAGTTTAAAAACCCGAAATTTTCTCGGAATATTTTTAATTTTCCTTTAAAAATTCTTAGAAATATTCCGAATTTTGCACATTGGGCAGAAAAGTGGAGTTCATTTGAAATTTTACATCATACTATGACTTCTAAACCCAATACTTCAAATATGTCATAACATTGTCATATTTGCTGTGTTCTTTTGTGTCCGCAGAACAGGCCAGAACAAAAGCTACACAAAAGAACGCCTCATACATTTTCGTAGAAGATTTACAACAACAACAAGGTACACAAAAGAACACAGCAATTATATCCATTATCTAAATAATGAAAGTATTACATACTATATAGTAAGTTACCAAAAGATCATGAAGTTTTTAAATTAACCCTACACATACAACTTTTCCTGCAACTCTATAGATTCCACCTCCGGGAGAACGATGACCTAAGTGCAAAAAGCATATTTTCAAAAAAATCGTGTTTAAAGTTTACTAAAATTTTATAAGTTAAGATTTGTATTATTATTAACAAGTATTTTTTATGCAAAGAGACATTTGATAGTCTTTGCTATTTTTATAAATGCTTTTCTTCATTACTTATTATAATATCCCCACCCCAAATTGCAAGGAGCAACCTATATTTGCGTCATTGTTCCACTAAATTCTCTCTTTTATTGGAAGTTGAGCAGTTTTGAGAATGTTTTATAACGTTGTTCTTTGAGAAGAGCTAATAATAATTTGTGATATTTACCATTTGCGACCTTTTTGCTTATTAGATACATCCATTCACTGCCACAGCCCGAGCTAAACTGACAAATCGGGCGTTGTCGTTTCAATAGTGAGATGAATTTGGCACCAATGCTACAACAAATTAGACGCTTTCTGATGGAAACCAATAGAGGAAACTATCATGCTTTTCGAACATTTGTACGCATTTATCTCAATTTACCGTTTTTTGCACTTAGGTCGTTGTTCCATCGGACGGGTATATGCAAATACTGTACCATATACTTCGCCAATCTTGAATTACATAGACGAAACTTAACAGGTCAAAATTACATTATGGAAATGTAATGCCTACATACCACCACTTAGTTATTGTTACCAAAATCATATGAGTGTTTTCTGACATACATTGTAAGGTAACTGTAATTTTGATGTAAGTTTAACTTACGGTAATTATTACAAAGTGGGTAGTACTTACGTAACAGTTACAAAAATTGCTCTCTTCCAGAAGACATAAGCTTGGGTACTTTTTTCTTCCAAAGCTCTTTGGACACACTCTGCAACACTCTCAACATGTCAAGCACCTTGTGGTCTACCTTGAATCGAAGCTTACTTGGTGATTGTATGTAGCGGAAAACGATAATGCGGCTATGAGGAGAACATTTGGATGGACATGGGACGTAAGCCCGAGGGCTGTGCACTGGATGTACACTGCGTTTTTAGACCCAAGCTCACAAATGTCTCCTGTGTATGGTGGCCAAGGACACTTGTAGGGACTGCGATGCGGAAGCTGGCGGGACTCCAAAGGCTTGCGGAGCTTTAGTACTTGCAGGTGGACTGTTTAGTAATGGAGCTAATAGGAATATCTCTGATTTGCTCCTGGGGCTCCGAAGGAAACATTCTAGAACTGTGGTTGGAATCATTACCGACCGCAGCTCATATCACGCTATTGTAAAAAGGATGCGGGATCTTGACAGCCCTGAGTATCTGGCCTACCCAAAAGGAAAGTCTGAGAGAACCGAACTCTGTCTGTGTGCTTGTCTGCCTTCGCCTGGAGTAGGCTGGATACTCTATGGTCTGCCCTCCTATCCGTAGATGGACTGAAAAATCTTCCTCACCAAGACCTGATGAAGTTCATTAAGATGACTGGAAGATTTTGGTGATGAGCTTTCTAGGAGGATAGCACACTGGGCCGCCTTGGCCTTTGTGATTAAGATCTCTCTCTCTCCTAAAAAAAAGCTTAAAATTTCAGGCTATTTGCATACGACAAGCAATTTATGAACTTGCAAGACAGCCGTATTTTAGAATGCCTCTAATCAAGCCTATTCTGCTGCTGTGTACATTAGCGTGGTTGACGAAGAATAAAAGGTCCATAGTAACCTGTTCATAGCAAAACGTAAAGTAACACCTCTTAAACCAGTGTCACTTCCCCGTCTCGAATTATGCGGGGCTTTTTTATTGACTTGGTCCCTAAATCAAGTTAATATGAACTTAGGGCACAAGCGAGGTCGTACGTATGCATGGATATATTCCTCAATAATTTTTTTGAGAATACGCAAGTATAAAACTTACCTTGCAAATAGAATTTCAGAAATCCAGGGGCAACTGGACATTAAACTTTGTCGTTCAGGAGATAATCCCGCAGATTGCGATGTAAGAGGAATTGAAACTTCGTGTTTGATAAAGCACTAATTATGGTGGTATGGATCCAGTTGGCTACAACACTAACAACATCCAATAACTTTGCCAAAGGGAAGCAATTTATCAATTTAATAATAAGCCATTTTGATTGTAAAAAAACACTGTTTCAGTGTATAGATGGTATTAAATTCTCTCAGAAGCGAATATTGGATTTTACAAGGCCGACTAGTAAAAAGCATTTTACATACATTCATGCCTTACTTCAAACAATCTGCGCGCGCTAAAATACAAATAATGGGAAATTTGCTTATCATCCCAAGAGTTTACAACAAACAGTAGTTGATTATGTCGTTCCCTTCAATTTGAAAATGTTTAAGCATAGGGGTAATCCTACAAATGTTATAGACTCGAAAATATATTTATCTATACAGCCACGAAATGCATCCATATTGAACAAGTTTCTTATTTGTCAACTGGAGGTTTCATCGGAGCTTCCAGAAAATTTACAAGTCATAGAAGATGCTGCAGAGACATTTATTTCGGCTGGGGATCACATTTTGTCATTGCCGGTAAAATGTTCTGCATTCAGAAATGGAAACAGGAAAATCGCCAAAAGATTGCTCATGAATACATTCATTGGAATTTTAATCCACCAGCAACTCCGCACATTGGAGGCCTATAGGAAGCTGGTGTAAAATCCAATAAGTTCCACTTAAGACGAGTTTTAGAAAATTCTCTTTTAACTTTCGAAGAATTCACAAAAGTCCTGGCTCAAAGCGATACCTGTTTAAATTCTCTAACCTTGTGTCCTATTAAGAAAGATCCAAAGACGGTCTAAATGCATTAACTCCGGAATACTTTTTAATAGGTAGTGCCCTAATCTTACCTGCAGAATCTATACGTCAAAGTCAAATATCCTCATTGACTTGGTCGAACCACCTTCAGTTTTTTAAAAACAAATTTTTTTGCAAAAATTGATGTACTGAGTACTTAAATTCTTTGCAAAATAGGCCCAAATTGCAGAATCCAACATCAAGACCCACCGTGAGAGAGTTAGTTTTAATTAAAGAAACTAATTTGCCAGCATGTCACTGGATATTAGGGAGAATCACAGACTAGTTAGTATAAAGCATCGAGCCTAGTTAGTATAAAGCTTTACAATGGAAATATAAAATAAAATCATATTGCCCATGCAAAATATGTAATATCTATCTAAAATCTGGACTAAGCCATATACATACACACAATCTCCAATTTATTCACAATGTCCAATATTGAAAGATAGCATTTTTATACCATAGATGAAATCTTAGGGTATGCTAAAATTGTCATTCCGTTTATAACGCACGTCCGTCTGTCTGTCTGGTCGATAACTCGAGAACTCGTGTACTTAGAGAGTTTTTTATTAAAAAATAAAACTAAGTTCGAAAGTGGGACAAATAGGGTAACCCTTTCATAGAGGTTGCCATACAAAAATTTCGTTTTACACTACACTGCTAAGAACGCATCAACGTAGAGAGCTGAAATGGAGTTCCAAGTTGTTCTTCATCGCGGTCGGATATTCCATATAATCCGCTCGCTTAGACTAATGGACCAGAGTAGGGTTTTCCTTGAAACTCCTTTTTACCTAGTGATGCTTTCCATACATCACTGGACTTGCAGTCTCTCGGATACATTGTGATGTTCAGTGTCTTTTGCTCGTTTATATAAATTAATATCAAAGATTACTTTTGAGTTGATTTCAACTCTAACAGTGAATGGAGCATGGCGTCGGTTAACGGTAGTTTCATTATCATGAAACAGACTTATTCTCCGTCGGCCTAAATAAAATTATAATACAAGCAATATCATACGACATAAAACAACTATATTTACATTACAAATATCTAATTCTGCGCTTCACCCGCATCTGTTTGTCTTCGCTGGAGAGCCAGCTCATATGAGTGGCCGGCAATACAGTTAACACTGAGGCTGGCCAAGTGGTGTCTATTCATGTTATATGTTGACGAATAGTTGTACTATTTGTCTTTTGGATAAAGAAGAAGAAGAAAGCTGAAATGTTGTACATAGTTTTTCTGTAACAACAGTAAATATAATTCCAAAAATGGTTAAATCGGGCGAACCGTTCTTCCTCTTGCCATATCAAAATTTACGATATTTTTGTATACTGTGAAAATGATCAGTTCTACACACTTCTATTGTACTGAAAAGTTCTTCATGATACAAAATCCTGCGAAATTTGTTATTACCCTTTTTTACTGTCTAGCTTACCGTTCTTGAACTATATGCGAAAAACTACTTCTATATAAAAACTACTTCTATAAGGGCGACATACATCGGCACCTCCGCCACTCTCCTCATATCCCTTAATCCTTTCCCTATCTCCTTCCTGCCACGCTGTGCTTTGCATCATAGGGTATCCCCTGAGCTTGGCTTAATAATATAAAAAAAAAAAAAAAAAAAAAAATGTTCAAACTTGCACTGTTGGGTGAACATACGAAATCCATAACGGGTATTCATCTAGGGTATCATAAAAAATGGTATTACTTAGACCAATTTTAACGTTTTTCTTTGTTTTTTATAAATTCAACCTTTCAACAGGGGGCAGTATATTAAAAACCAAGAATAAATATCTCTCTGAAAGGAAAAAAAATAGCAAAATCCGAAGAAAGATTTTAATTCAAATTATTTCTACTTACCTAAATCGCATGACAAAAGCAAAATATGCGCACCGGTAAAGCAGTTTTTAAGTGGAGACAACAACATTCCACATAAATAAATGGGGACGAGAGACGCAGTACAATTGATGGAATTAATTATCCAACTATATCCAACAATTAACCAACAATAGGATAATTCATTTAAATTAAGTTTGTCTATTTTAAATTATTTCTTTAACGAAATTAAACATATAATTAGCGAAGCTATCAATATTACAATATTTTTATTTAATCTCTTGTCATCATGAATAATCTGCAGTCTGACCCAATAAAATGCAAATTTCAAGAACGGCCACATATATCATGATCATAATTAATTGTTCCTATGCACAGTTGTTAAAGCCAACGGTAGTGTTCTTGCTATGAGCAATTTAGAATAATTTGTTGGTGCCGTTCGCATTTTAGAATAATTTGTTGGTGTCGTCCGCATTTCAGAGCCAATATAAGTCGAAGTTAAGTAAGTAAGGTAAAAATTGAATCGCTATCTTTTCGAATCCTGCGATTAGTGATTGCACATCTGGAATCAACTTGACTAGTATAATAAAATAAAAATTGTTAACGAAAAAACATTATCTGGAGTATCACTGAGATTAAAAAAAGCTATTCTAAGTATCGATTAGAAAAACAATAACTAATAAACTAACTTCACCTTGGTTATAGCCTGAGATAAAGATATTATTCTGGGTATCGCCTGGAATAAATATTACTAACCAAAACTTTGCTTTGAATCTCGACTGAAGTAAAGTATCTTATTCTGGGGAACGACTAGAACAACAATTTTACTAACCAAGAACCAAGTTTTCTTTGGCTTTGAACTGAAGCAAAGTGTCTTGCTAGGCGGAATGACTAGAACAAGTTATACTATATATTAACTCCTTTCCACCGCTATCAAGTCGATTTCAAAATTAATAATTGGTAACATCTTATATTGATAATTGTTGATTACATTTGTATTCATATATATATACGTGCTGCCAATCACAATGTGTGAAATAATTCAATGCACAACATCCTCTGAATACAAAGTACGATTAACTTAGTAAAATAAGTCAGGGAATTTTAATGTTAATTAATCAAATATTCCGAATTGTATCTTTAAGTCATCTTAATGATCTCGGAATTTCCTAGTTATATTTAGTCATACGCTGAATTAGCGTAATCAAGTGACGTGGACCTCACAAACTTAATAATAACAAGTAAAAAAGCTAGAATTCGTCTAATACCAATTCTTATGATACCCTAGATGAATGCCTATATGAAATTTGGTATTGTCACCCTTCTGTGCAAGTTTGATTTTTGAAGTGATCTTTCGCATATATTTCTAGAACAGTTTGTCGGACAGAAAAAATGATTATAACCAATTTTATAGGATTTCGTATTCTGAAGAAGTTTTCAGTACAATAAACATGTCTTGGACTGATCGTTTTCACAGTATACGTAAAAAACCTAAATTTTAAATGGCAACACCAAGAAGGTGTTGCCCGATTTATTCCATTTTTGACATTTTATTTGCTAGTACAATGAAAACACCATGCACCAAATTTCAGCTATCTATATCGAAGCGTTCTCAGGCAGTTGCCAAATATATAGTGAAAAACGAAAGTTTTGTATGGCAACCCCACGAAGGAGTTGCCCGATTTGTCTCATTTTCGAACTTAATTTTACTTTTTTTTTAAAGTCCGTGTACAAAATTTCAGCTCTCTAAGTATACCCGTTCTTGAGATATCGTGCGCACAGACGGACGGACGGACGGACATGCAAAAATCAAAATATCTTTTAATATTATGCCTGGGTGTCCAATCCATTTTGCTCGACCATCATTATTTCGAGGTGTTACAAACGGAATGACAAGCTTAGTATACCCTATAGATTTCATCTAGGGTATAATAATAATAAATTTTAATTATAAGCAACGTTCTTAATTACAGTCTCCTTTTCATTACATTTTTTAGTGTTCTCCACGTGGACAGAACACCATATGTATTGGCATATTCTACTATAGATAATACTTCGGTCTGAAATACGGTAGCAGTAAAGTATCAGTAGAGTATACATGTATCTGTATACCAGACCATCGATTCTTGATCTAAAGACGGTTTAGTGGAATACCATAGTTTTCGGTCTTCCAAAAGCACGTCGAACGGTTTTACAATATCTACCCTGAGTATTATTATATCAGATATTTTCGTCATTTGCTCCAAGCATATTTGTTTTCAGATACTTAAATGTCCACCCATATTACCTGGCTTCAACTGTTTATCTTTATGCAATATGATAGCACTGGAGATAGCTTCTTAATGTACCTGCAAATGCCTTCTAGTAAACACCATGTGTGTGTACGCTTACCACAGGGTCAAAATACTAATCCCGAAATGATCTGCTTCACTGGGAGATCATCAATTACAATCTTCCACAAGAGTGGAAAGAGGATTCATATTTGTTAGCCAGCTTTTAGATATGCAGATCGTGTCTGAACAAGTACCTGGAGTTGTGGTAATCCTCCTGGTTCTAAGCGCGGAGTATATCCAGTTAAATATGGAGGGTTCAAGGCCCTTATCCTCAGCGGTTAATTTAATTGTATCGAAGGAGGTGGTATCGGAGGCTACTTCTATGTCTGTAAAGTGTATAAGGTCACCTATTTTGCTGTATGTATTTACTATTTTTACGGAAATACTGTGTACAAATTTGTATCTTATATGTTGACGCGAACTCAGGCAGTTGTCAAATACGTATTAAAAAAATAAATTTTTGTATGGCAACCCTACGAAGGAGTTAGCCGATTTTTCTCATTTTCGGCCTAAATTTTACTTTTTTTTAAACACCTACATATGTGCAAAATTTCAGCTCCCTAAGTACACGAGCTCCCGAGCTATGTGCGGTCAGGCAGACGCACTTACAGAAGTCCCAACAACTTTTCATATTGTGAGTGGGTACCCATCTACATTCCTATGAATTCATGTAGGATATAATAAGACATTATTTGGGACATTCATTTTAATCAGAGAAAAATCAAGCTAAATAGCTAATAGAAAAGAGCAACATAATTTTCCATTCTGCGTATAAAGTTGCACTCGTATGAACCTAGATGAAATAACGATGCTAGAGCAAAATGGATTGGACACCTACGCATAATATTAAAAATTATTTTAAGAGGAGTCAGTACTCAGCAAAAGTTTCAATTTAGATACCAGCGAACCTGTAGGTAATAAAATTTACTATACGTAGGTTTGTGTCCTGAAAATGAGGAAATTCATATAAAATTAGCTTAGACCTAGACCACAGAGCACATCAGACATCTGCCCGCAAAAGACAGAAACTCAACATCCGACAAAGCTATACAATATAAGACGAAAAATGAAACTTTGCAGTTCACATAAATTGAAAATTTTTAACGAGAATTAACTCTCCCAAGTTTTTTTTTTGCCCATAATTATTAAATGTGCTATTTTGCTTTGAATTTAAAGAACTTTCAAATCAATATTGCAATTCCTCGTCGGTAAAATGTCGGGAGAAAAACCAAGTATTATTAGAGTCAAAAAATTATAAAAAGCGCCACTAAAAATGAAAAACTCGACGTTATTTGTTAGATATAGGCCTTATCTGTCTAAAACAGTCACAATTTAAAGAAATGAGAATACCTACCCACAAGAATTTGATTCAAAAGACTTCAATTTTTATCATTTTTTACAAGTTTCCGAGCTAATATCTCCATTCCAAAAGACTGTTTTAAATTTTTGCCGCCGTTATTTACTAGACTTCTTCATTACCTTTAATTTAAGATATAAATCATCTTTCTGCTACAAATAGTTTGCCAAAAATTCATTGAAAAATGTATAAAACTTGCAAATATTGGTACTGACTCCTCTTAATGTTTGCATGTCCGTCTGTCCGGCCGTCTGTCTGTGCGCACGATAACTCGAGACGTCGTGCACTTACAGAGGTGAAATTTTGCAGACTGGCTTTAAAAAAAAATTAAAGTTAAGTTCGAAAATGAGACAAATCGGGTAACTACTTCTTAGGGTTGCCATACAAAAAATTCAATTTTTACTAAAGGGTCCGCCAAATAACCTTTTGTTTTTTGAAAATGCTATAAAAAAAACTACTGAATATTTTCTCAAATTTCTTTTTTTATTTGAAAGTACAATCCTTCCGGTTAATAATGGAAAATAATTTCATTCAAATGGCTGCCTAGGCTGGCCATGCAGTAGCCTACACGATCGGTCCAATTTTTAAGCACATTATCGATTGTGTACAGCTGTATTTCACCAATGGCTTCACGAATATTGTCCTTTAAAGCGTCAATTGTCTCTGGCTTGTCGGCGTAGCACTTATCTTTGAGGGCACCCCACAAATAATAGTCCAACGGTGTCAAATCGCAGCTCCGAGGTGGCCAAACGACATCAGCTCTGCGGCTGATAATGAGATCTTCAAAAACAGGGCGCAAAACATCGAGTGTAGCTTCGGCTGTGTGGCACGTAGCGCCGTCCTGTTGAAACCAAATGTTGCCAATATCCTCCTCTTCAATTTTCCTGAACAAAAATTCGTTCAACATGGCCCGATAACGATTGCCATTGACTGTAACGGCCACTCCTTGCTCATTTTCGAAGAAAAATGGCCCAATTATGCCTCTGGACCAAAATCCGCACCAAACAGTGACTCGTTTTGGGTGTATCGGCTTTTCAATGTATGCGTGCGGGTTTTCTATGCCCCAAATGCGACAATTTTGCTTGTTTACATACCCGCCAAGATCAAAATGAGCTTCATCCGAAAAGATGATTTTTTTGGCAAAATCGGCATCTTCTGTAAGTCGATCGCAGGCCCACTGAGCGAAGCGAAAACGCATTGGATGGTCAGTTGGCTTCAACTCCTGAACCAATTTGACTTTGTATGGCGTCATACCAAGATCTTTATGCAAAATTCGTCTCAATGATGTCTCCGAAATGTTCAATTGTTGAGAACGACGGTGAATCGATGTTGATGGTGCTTCACGCACACTTTCTGCCACACAATCAATATTCTCGGGTGTACGCACTGTTTTTGGTTTTTCACGCTTTGGTTTATCGATGAGGATGCCAGTTTCTTTCACTTTTTTCACAAGATAACGAACATACGGAGCTGACGGTGCTTCAGAATATAAAGTCCTATGCAATTTGTTATAATCATTTTTACTGTTCGGTAAACCGTTCTAGAAATACCTTTATGTGAAAAACAACTTCAAAAATCAAACTTGCACAGAAAAGACAGACGAGTATTCATCTAGGGTATCACAAGAATTGGTCTTAGACCAATTCTATTTTTACTAATCTTTTATAAATTTAGTAGAATCCAAAAACTGATTAATAATTATTTACTTACCAGTTACTTATAAGGAACGAAACAATGAACAGATTCAGGTTGCATAATTAGAAACGAAATTACTTTAGCTACTGTAAAACAAATACTGTGGTCGAAAATCAACGATGCATATTCTTCATAATATAAAATAACAAAATTGCAGACAAACGTGAGCGTTCAACTAGCATAATATTTTTATGAGCATTTACTGTTAATAGAGAAGGTACATTGCGCCTTAAAGCAAATAAGACATATTAATTGAAAGAGGACCTAAATGTGTTTTGTTTATCCCTAACTGCTCTAATTGCACATCTTTCAATGACAAATTGTGCGAGTAATTGCTTCAAATTAATTTGCCCTTCTTAAAAGCGAACTTCTAATGTACATGCAAATTAGTTTTAAAGCTGTGAGCCCGGTGTTTGAAGGAAACTGGAAAGGTCTTCTCGCCGAATGAAAAGAAAAAACGATAATAATTACTTCATTTTCAATTCCGAAAGGAAAAGAAAAAGAAAGTTTTTACTTGTTTCGCACAAAACAGCTCTTTCTCAAAAACACTAATTAGAATGCAAAATGTTTTTGTTTGCATACCAGACTTACACAGTTCGCTTTAATTAGGTTACAAATATAACAAGCTTGTTAATGCTGACAATTTAGAGACAAATACATTACATATATACAGAAAACTTCAGTATATCATTACATTCACAGGTACAAATATACGTATTTAGTTTTGCAAGGGGAGTGACTTGCCAACAGATCTTATTTAATTGGATCTAAAATTGAAAGGAAAACCTAGCTATATACTATTATATATATAATCTCTTTTATGTAATCAACCAACTGTAGCTCTGGACAACTAACATCATGCTATATTATTTTCTTATGCGAATTTATAGATGAAGTTGAAGGTTAATAGTATGCAAGATATCGCAATCTTGCTTGACAATTACAACATTTTGAAAAAGAAGAGATTTATTTCTGGAATAAAATGGTTACAGGAATTCGACTAACATTCTGAATGAACGATCTTTGATTTTAACGAAATTTTTGCAGGAAGTTTGGCTATATTGTGAATAATATTATATTTGATATTTTTTGTTGTGATCCATTGATGACGGAGATACGGTAATTTGAAATTTGAAAAAAAGTGGCAAAAGTTACTTGGTAGGTCCTTCTCAGGCGACAATTTTCAATAAATCTATTGCAGTGGGTATGTTCATTATTCATTCAACTGTCGAGTAAAAGTAGAACATTTACATACATATTTCCTGGCTAATTAGTATGAAATGCGTTTTGGTTTCTTCAACACTTTTAAGACTTAACTTCCTTTGTAACCGTGATGGTCCTCTTCAAAGTGGTGCTCTCCACGAAATATTATATATGGTTAATTTTTCTTCTTCTTGCTGCATCGGCGGGATTATTACGAGACTGAAAATGGCCTTGTATGTCTGCTACCCCGTTGGTAGCGTATGTCTGCCATGTGTTCGAATTCTTGGTTATCCAAGCTAAATTAATTTTCAAATCACACTATGCAAATATTCACAACAATACCCCATCAAATAATGTCAAATATCTAAATCTTGAAATCTCCATCCAAATTTCATTTCCCACGGAAGAATTGTTAAATTTCTTGAAAGATATTCGAAATAAAGGAATCCCTATAAACCTTCAGAGCAATCTTCAAAAATCTAATTTTATACTTGCATTAGTTTCGCTTTTTAAGACCAATATTTTCGCATAAGCAATGTGCGACATATTCCCATATTAGTTAAACTTACCAAAAGATTTTCGTATAACCATTTTTCAAATAGCGAACATTCCTCATGTGTGAAAATGCAGTCGCATAACAATTAAAACAAATTCGTGTACTTGAAAAAGTTGACCATCATATATTCCACAGTGCCGGGTCTTGCATCATAAAAAGTAAACAAGCATGCACCGCATGTTTAATTTTTCCATGATTCAAGATACCGCACTGCTGCTCATGACGATATGTCGGTATACTTACAAATTATGTACGTACTTACCATTGCCCAATAGCAGATACTCAATTCTCATTTTGTCTGCTCATGTGTGTTATATATAACGGTGCCCAATAGCAGCAATTCAGCTTACTTGACTTATGTGCCTGAACGGCTTACTACTGCAACGCTATTACACAACTGGGACCGGATTCTGTAACTAGGAGAGTTTGGGAGGTGAGAATTTTCGCTTTTCTCGATTAAAACTCCGTAACTCTCCATTCGCGATTCTCTAACATACTTGGGGAGTTAGGGAAAACGTGAGAAGTATCGCAATATTAAAGGACGGCTAACTTTGTGTGGGAGGGTCTTAGAGTATTGGGGTTTTTTCCATCGGATTTAGGGTCTGGAGTACAAAAATATAGATGACATTTTTTTGGGACACCAAAATCCTTATTTCTCTGTAAAGTTTGCAAGGATTTCCATAATTTGTTTTTGCGAACATAGGCAGGATATGCGGTGAGCCCATAATTTAATTTGAAAATCTTAGTTACCTAAGTATCTTCACAAAACACAACAAAAGCAGAGAAATATTCTTCTTACTTCTCCACAACTAACACAGCCAAAAGTTTTGTCGAGTGGAATAGAGAGTTTATTAATTCTTAATACGAATTCTCCAGAATTCCGAGTGTAGAGTTAAGTGTCGAAAGAACTCTCATCTCCACAACTCCACAACACTCCGAGGTAGTGACTCCGGCCCCTGGGCGTATTTTGATTTCCAAAATAAGGAAATAAACTCCCTCCACGTGGATTTCCGTAATGCACATGGTGGTTAATAAAATCGGGCAAATAAATTGCCGTATTCTAACTAAGGAAAGGAAGTCTAGATTATCCATTCGCAGGCTTAGAGTCTTAAATCTATCAATAATTTTTAAACTTCAACCTATTAGATTAGTAAAATTCTTGAGCCATTTTTCAATCGTAGGGATTCTCAAATAAGTCTGAGTTTAAACTTTATTGTGAAACTTTACTTTTTTAACAATCTGTTTAATTATCGTATAAAAACGCTTTCGAGTCGTCTGTCTCTTATCACAGCGATGCGAGTAAAGTATCTGTTCTTTCCGGTCGACTGTCATATATCTCTTTATTTAGTATGAATACAGTTTTAAGACAATATCTATGTGGAATTGTTCAGTGTTATCTGAAATTTCTGAACAGCACTAAGTTCCTGGCAACCGTCCACTAAAGTTTTAAATGAATTAGTAAAACTCATGTACTCCGTATATTCGTCCCTAAATCCAAGAAGTCTTAAATTTGGCTCCTGTGAACTATTTGCTGTCGGTATAACTAATATGTTGTTTATCGAATCTGTAACCGATGAATTCTCTTTCATTGACTTCATTCTGACTTTGTGCATCAACGTTAGAATTTTTGCATTGGTAGCACAATAATGATTTTCTATTTCATCTCCTTAAGGGCCCTGATCAGGATCTTCTATCTCTAAGATATTTTGCAATAATAATATTTGTTGGATATAGCGTTCTAAAATACTCAATCGACACTCTAGCTCTTCTGACGTAATTGTTGTCTCATGTTGCTCAACATAATTTTTAATACGAGTTATCTAGCCCTTTGCCGCAGCTCGACGAGTATTTAAGTTCGAGAGGTCTGTCCCTTCCCCTATGATAACAAATCAGTTAAGATTAACAGCAACATACTAGAAAAATATGATGGTACTTATACGGTGAACGGTCGCAATAGAATATCCGATGGTTAAATATTTATTATCATACCAATGAAGCTGCTAGTTGGTTGCGAATATCGGACCTGTGTTTTAAAAAGAATTTATATATAATGGATGTGGAAGTGCTCCCAATATGTCTACAGCAATCCTTTCGAAAGGTGCACCAATGTTGCGTACCTGTAAGGGAGCTCGCCGTCTTGGCCGCGGCCTTTTTCGTGCTTGACACTGTAGACATCCAGCAAACCAGTCCTTTACATCAGTGCTACTACCCAACCAATAGTATTTCTGTCAACGCTTACCTAAAATCTTGTCAATGCCAAAGTGTCAACCACCTAGAGAATCGTGTACCTGATTGAGGACAAGTTTACGAAGAGATTTTGGGACTAGGACTTGCTTTATAGTTTCGGTTCCTTGACTGATTATTCAGACAACGGTGTTATTTTCTAATTTCAGAGCAGACCACATTGATCAATACGCTTTAATGTCTGGGATGAGGTCTTTGATGTCCTCTTTATCTGGTAGCTAACCCGTAGTCCGAATGTGTCGTAGTGTGAGGTCATCCTCTTGCTATTGAACTATATCCTCTTGCGCGGTAACCAAACGAAGAGTGATGGTGTCTTTCTCTTCGAGCCGCTGAAAATATTGACACTCAGTCGTTGAGCAAGGACGAGGTGACATTGCATCTGCGTTACTGTGGCTTTTACCTGGGCGATGCACCATTTCAAAGTCATAGGTTTGCATGCGTTCTATCTATGTGCCTACTTGTCCTTTGGGACACCGAAAACTCATCAACCATCTAAAGATACATGGTCTTTTCAAATTGCGAACTTTTTCCCCAGTTAGTAAGGCTGAAAATGTGAGCAAGCCTTGACTATCGCAACCAATTCTTTTCTGGTGACACAGTCGTTTCTCTCAGGCCGACTGAGTGTTTTGCTATGATATTCCATAGTGTTCCATCCCGCCTTTAACCTGTGAGAGAATAGCTCCCCAAACGTTTTGTCTGGCGTCTGTGTCCAAGATAAAATGCAAATTTTCGTCAGGCTGCATAAGTATAGGCGCAGTGGTTAAACGATCTCTCAATTTTTCGAATGTTTCCTGACAGACAGCAGACCAGAGGATCTTTCGATCTTTTTCCATGAGTTCTGTTAGTGGCTTCGCAATAGCTGAGAAATTTTTCACAAACCGCCGGTAGTAAGCACACAGCCCGAGAAATGACTATATCTTTTCGTGTTTAGGGTTTGGGCCAACTCTTGATAGCCTTGGTTTTGTCGGGGTCCGCTGATAATCCAGAGTCACTGATGAGATGACGTATCCTAGGAACTTCACTTCATACCGGATATATGGACATGACGCAACTGAATGTAAAAGGCAGCAAGTCAGGTTTGCTGAGGCACTACCTAGCAGTTCGGTAGAGGGGCAATCGAAAGCAAAAGTTATATACTGCCAATTTTGTAGAACATCGGACCACTACACCGCAATTTGTTTAAAAGATTTTTAGCAGAGTATAATATTCAGCAAGAGGGAAACGGGAGGTGGCAACTCGGGAACAATCCCGCAGCTGCCTTTCACTAAACAAATTAGAAACCAGATATTCGGGTAAAAAGAAGGGCATAGACATGGAATTAGAGCTAGTTAATAATTGCATCATCACAATAAAAGCCGTCATTGAACTAGAAGATAAGCTTACATTATTGGTGAATACGGGATCCACCTGCAATTTAGTTAAGGTAAATAGAATATGGATGGACACACTGATACAAAAACATAAATGTATCATGATTGGAGCGCTGTTTGGAGCTCAGCAACGTTCAATTGGAGCCTGCAAGGCGCATCTTCACGTAGGTAGGGGTAAGCAAGAATGCGAGTTCCAGGTAATACACAACACAGATTCAATACCGGTTGACGGAATATTAGGAATGGAATTCCTCAAGGATAAAACTGTTATCGATTGTATTAATAGAAAATTGTCAATACAGCACAGACAGGTGTACAAGAAAGCACAGCCAATTTTCAGGAAAGTAACAGGAACCGAAGAAGTTAAACATATAAACTTGCATGGTTATAATGTAGAAGGGAAACGACTGTCCAGTAGGGAAGCAGTTCGGAGAGTTTCAGTGGAAGTTCTAAGAGAGCGAATGAGTAATCGAATTGAAAACCTGAGAGAGGTGATATATAAAGCTCGAGTGGACTCTGAGAGTATAACCAAGTATTTTAGAATCGAAAAAGAGGCAAATACTCAACAGAATATCAAGGATAAAACACGTGGAAGCCCGGAAAAAGGAAATACGTTGGCGTCGGCTCTTTGCACAGAGGCGAAGCAGGAAAATCCTCTCTATACAAAGGAGATTTTGGTAAAGTTGCCAGAAGGAATGTGGGGGCAAAAGCAAATTCGGGAAGTACTTGTTGAAGGGAATGGGTCAGATTATCCTCGCACGGAAATCGAACCATTTATTTCCGAAACTGCAGCCTTTGCGGAGGCGGGAATACGCGAAAAAGCTTCCATTCCTAAACAGGGAAATATAACCAAACCCCTCCCTAACTCTAGAAATGGCAGGGAGTCCATAGTACAGCTGGAACTAAGAATGGAGCAAGTAGTAAGAATCTGCGTCGAGAGCGAAGATGAGCTGATGTGCGTGGCGGAAGAGATTATCCCAGGTGTGTACTGTGGTAACGTCATAATCAGACCGGAGAATGGAGAGGAGTTTGTGGGTATTGTCAACGCTAGTACTGAGCCGGTTGAGATAACGAACTTTCAACCCAAGCTTGAGAGGTTGGATAGGTATTAAGTGCAGCCATTGAGAGATAAGATAAAGGCGGTAGGTCGTTCTCAGCAAAGACTCGAATTACTGAAACAAACACTAGTACTGTCGGAAGATTTAAATTGCGAAGAAAGAGAAGTGGTGTCTGAAATTTGCAGTGAATATAATGACATTTTTTACTTCCCAGGTGACAAGTTAACATATACTCTAACTAGGACTTTTAAGCTTCCATTACTGTCGAATGCATGGCCCATACACAGGAAACAATATCGTCTGCCGGAGGCTCACCGGGAAGAATGTCAGAAGCAACTAGAAAAGTCCTAGAAGATAACATTATAGAGCACATTGACAGCACTTTTAATTTTCCGGTATTATTAATACCAAAAAAAGGAAAGGATGAAGCAGGAAATCGGAAGTATAGGTTATGTGTGGATTTTCGGGAGTTAAATAAAGTCTGCGTCCCCTTTTCGTATCCTCTGCCACGGATTGAGGACATCTTAGATCAATTAGGTCACTCTAGATATTTCTCTACCTTGGATTTAGCTAATGGTTATCACCAGGTGTTAATAGACCCATCGGACAGGGAAAATACGGCTTTTAGTATGAACTTCAGCCATTTCCAATATAAACGGTTACCGTTTGGATTGAAAACCGCACCTCCATTTTTTCAGTCTCTACTAAATGGAATATTAACAGGGCTTCAAGGTATCAAATGCTTTGTATACCTAGATGATGTGGTAATATTCACGAAGAATCTGGGCGAGCAGGGGAGGTATTTCAGCGTTTTAGAGAAAGTAATTTAAAACTACAACCCGCGAGGTGTCAGTTTTTACAAAAGATGATAGTATACTTAGGGCATGTATGTTCAGAGAAAGGAGTAATTCCGGACCAACGGTTAGTGGAGGCAGTTCAGAACTATCCTCGACCTAAAACGGTAGGTGCAATCGTTTCCGGGCCTAGCGCATTACTACCGTAACTTCATTCCCAATTTTTCTAGGATATTGGCTCCAATTAACAACCTTTTAAGAAAAAAGGTGAAATTCAATTGGGGGCCAGCATGTGAGGACTCTTTTAAAACCATTAAAGACTCGCTCACGTCATCTTCCGTGCTAGATTATCCAGACTTCAATAAGGAATTCACGCTTATCACAGATGGTAGCGGAGAATCATTAGGTGCCATATTAGAACAGGATGGGAGGCTTATTAGTTATGCTAGCCGCACGCTTAATCCCGCTGAGAGAAATTATTCCACCACGGAACGGGAAATGCTTGCTATTGTTTGGGCTGTACGAAATTATAAATGTTACCGTCTGGGCAGGTATTTTAAAATTAAAACAGATCATCAGCCGCTCCGAGGGATTTTTAAGGTAAGGGATACCACCTCACGCATGGTACGATTCCACCAGAAATTATCTGAGTATAATTTCGATATTATCTACCAGAAGGGAAAGGAGAACGGTAATGCGGACGCCCTGAGCAGGATACCCCAGCCAGTGGAAGGCACCAGCCAAGAGAAAGAATCTCGCTGTCTTGCGGTTACTCGAGCACAAGCCAAGAAGCAGGAGGCAGAGGTTGAAGAGAAAAAAGAACCAGATCCCGAGAGTGAATGGGAAGATATTGAGGAGGCTAAGAGAATGGTAGGAAGAGCGCTACACAGTCCAACACCGCAAACATGTGACCGACCCGGGGGATATTCAGGTAATATTGAAGGATTATCATGCCATTGGTCATAACAGAAGTGTCGGAAATGCTGTTCGATAAGGTATACGTTGACCTCGTGGGGCCATTACCTACAAGCCATAATGGCAACAAATATATACTGTCTATGATGGATGACCTGACGCGATTTGTGGATTTCGTGGCGGTATCCGATCAGGAAGCCAACACGGTAGCCCGAGCACTATTTGACCAAATACTGAGCCGATATACGATTCCCAGTGACTGACCAAGGGAGTAATTTTACGGGGGAAGTCATGAAATCCTTGTGCAAATTGTTAAAGATAAAGAAATTGCAGACTACCGCCTACCACCCGCAGTTAAACGCAGTAGAGCGACAGCATTTGACCTTGGCTAACTATCAAGCAGTTTTGTGGATGTAGAACTCAGCAACTGGGATGAATTTCTAAGAACTGCGGCACACACGTACAACAACACCGGACATACGGGAACTAAGCTTACGCCCATGGAGACTCTGTTTGGGATTGTGTCAGAAATCCCAAGCAATTTGATGCGTAAACCAGAACCACTTTATAACGCCGATAGATATCATTCTGAGCTGCGATTCAAGTTACAGAAGTCTTTTGAATTAGCACGGAATAATTTACTGCAAAATAAGGAGACGGCGAAAAAGTACTACGATAAATCGTCTAGAGGTCAACTTTTTCATGTGGGAGATAAGGTTCTGGTTAAGAACTTAGCTAGGGTGGGGAAATTGTCAGCTATTTTTAAGGGACCCTACGAAGTGATATACATACACAACCCTAAAAACCTAACAATACTCCAAGGGCGGAAGTTGAAGCGAATTCATGTTAATAGGCTGAAGAAGTTTGAACAATGATTGATTCAAAGTTCGTACATGTAGTTACGTAGATACTGATATTTTCGATTTTCGCAATGACCAACTTCACGCGTAAAGTTCTTTGCAAACTGTTTAGACCTTACACCTTCCTGCCAATTCAATGTACTAATCGTTTTTGCATTTCAAAAAAAAAATACTAAAACTAAAAGAGGGACGCAGAAACCGCGAGCCGAGGAAGGGCCTTACGGGAAAGAAAGAAGGAAGGAAAGATAAACTTTTCATTTCTGTGGAAAGATAAAAAGGTAAAAAAAAGGAAGAATTAAAAGAAAGATAGAAGGAAGATATAAAGAGTATAGGAAAAAATAAAGAGAAAAAGGAAGAATTAAATAACAAAGGTAGAAGGAAGCTAATAAAGAGTATAGGTTAAAAAAAAAAGAAAAAAAACTATAAATAAATAAATAAATAAAAGAGAAAAAATTTGAGAAGGAATTTTTTTTAATCTACTATAAGTATAGGAAGGTTGCCCGTTTAAAATAGATTAGTTAAGTATAGAGAAGTGCAACAATATGAAGGCGATCGCGATAGTGTTGGTAGTCCTGGTAGTATGCTCGACGATAGGCGTAGAACAGAGCGGTTATAGTATGAAGGAGATAGCAGAGTCTGGAGTCCTTTTCGAATACCTGGGAAAGACACACTTCTACACCCGGCATTGGACTATCGTGTCTACGTTTCAGATGCCAGATTTATCAGATGATTTGCAGTTCGCCGTCAATTGCGGCAGCCTGGTGGCAGGTCTTTGTACCGAAATTATACATACTGGAGTAAGAGCAAGATGTAAGTTAGCAGTGAGGGAAATTGACGGCTGGGTCAGTCAAATTAAGCAGCAGGAGGAGGAATTATTGCATCACACCCATACTGGTGCTTCCTCAAGAAGAAAACGATCCTTTTTCGATGGGGTAGGTGCCGTATCCAAAACACTTTTTGGAACGATGGATCATGAGGATTCCATAAAATTCTACGCTGCACTTGATAATCACAATGAGAAAGAGAATCGTACCTTCAGCCTTCTAGAAGGCCATATTACCCTTGTGAAGTCAACGTTCGACCTGTTTAATTCATCACGAGTAAGGGCAGAGGTGGAGCGAGAGCAAATTCGGACACGGATCTCTGGGATTATCACCACGCAAGGAAACACTGATGGAGAACTAGCAGCATTGCAGCGCAGAGTTGAATTAAATGAGGTTTCGACGCTACTGACCCTCCAGCAACGCGAGAGAAGCGACAAGTTGAAGACCATTTCGAACATTATGGTCTCGCTGAGCGTCGGGAATTTACATCCTCTAATAGACCACGCTCGGGAGTTGACTGAGATTATGAGGAATGCCACGAAAGAACTGGACTTAAATCAGGAGTTTCAGGATTTCCAGTCATTAGTTCAGATTGCTAAAGTGAAGGCCATCCTGACTAACCAACACATCCTGGTCAGAGTAGACATTTCACAACCGCAGAGAACTTCGTTCGACACCCACAAAATCTACACCATCCCCGCAGCAGTATACGAAGCCGGCTACCATATGTATGACCTGGGCGCGGAATTTATTTCAGCCAACAACCACGAGAGGCAATATGTCTTACTAGATGACCACCAGTACCAGAGGTGTCAGCAGCTGATCACCATGACGGCTCATACCCATATACTGTGCCCCCAGTTGAGCCCAATAATTACGGCCATTGGCGATAATTGCGTGTTAAACCTGTTTCGCAGTTTCAATGTCAAGACTAGGGCTTGTAAGGAGAAAGTCATCCCGAAACTAACGCGAATGATGACCAGAAATCACTGGCTGTTTGTGATGGCCGAAAAACAAAGCTGGAGGTCAACTGCCGCAATTCACCGACCAAAATATGAGAGCTGTCATCGATAGGAGTATTGGACATAAAAGAAGGCTGTCACCTACAGATTGGAGATCTAGTTATAACCTACGAAGACGACGCTCACCGAAATGTAACTCCCTTTCAGCCCTCACCTTCAGAATTACCTAGATGGGAAACCATAATGATACCAACAGGTCCAAGGAATCCCGAACATCCAAAGGAACAAGCAGGAGAACTACAACTTCTAGCGGCAGGTAATTTCAATCAAGCCTGGAAAGATCATGCTGAGAAGATAGCCAAGGCTCAGAGCGGCATCAAGACTGAAGAAGTACACAAGCAGCAGAATCATCCGCACCAGATCTATTTAGCAGCCAGGTCTTTGACTGGGCTGATAAGCATCGTCAGCTTGACTTTAGTAGCAGTAATGATGTTCCATGTAAGACGCTGGAAACGTCAGCAAGGACTGGCAGAGTATCGATACTACGTACTATCCAGACATCCATTAAACATCCCTCACCTACCACAACAGAGCCGAACAAGGAAGGGACTGACAGGATAGAGTTAGTCATGCCAAAAGCATAAAACTTGCCAACTGGAAGCTTGCCGACCGTCGTGGGAAAACATCTCGTCCGGTTAGAGTAGCTATAATGTATTTTAATCCACTTGATTTAATTGACACGGGCAACCGATAGATAAGGAGAAGAGGGTATTATGGCTAATATGAATATTTTAAAAATTAATTTATTTTGATAAAATTGTAATGTAAATTTCATGTATATATTTACCGTGATATAGTAGTATATTAAGATTATAATGCTTCTGTATATGCAGTATGATTAGGTAAAATTATGTATGGATAATACAATTGATAATAACGTAGAACTAGCCATAGGAAATTAATTGTTGGCATTATAATTGCACTTGTCTTCTGTTTAAGGTATAAACTATTAGTATTATGATTACATAAGGAAGAAAATAAAAAAGAGATTGAAGGTGAAAATAAAATGAAAAGAGAAATTATATGTGAAATAAAAGATGTAAAATGACGTAAAAGAATGTAAACCGAACCATAGTTATAAAAATTGTTTAGATGCCAGGGAATATTGTACTTTAGTTTTTGTATAAATTAGTTAAGTTAGATATGGTAACCTAACTGTGCTCCCCGATCTGATTCCTCATGGGAATCAGATTTTCTCTGGGAGGAGAAATGTCGTGACCCAATATTCAATTGGTGAAATTGTGACATCCCGACTCGAGCTAGCAGCAGATGTACAGGTAATTAAACGATTTGCAATAACTAAGCGTTTTACTTCGCACAGTGAAATGCCTGGCGATTGCCAATTGTTTACTTGGAAACTGTCACATCCACTGCTGTATGTAACTGGGCATTGAGTCATGGTTAAGTAATTCACTTCGCATAGTGAAATACTCAGCTGGGCTCACTGTTTGTTTACATGCGGTATTGGGGGTTTCCGCTGTGGGCAGTGATTAACGTAATACCCTGTAATTATGATTGCAAGGTATTGCGCTGGTCACTGGGTCAAAGTCGCTTCCGCCTGGTTGAATGGAGGTGAGCGCGGTCGTTTCGATAGATCGGGTTAGTTAGAAGTTAGTTTTGATAAAAGGTGACGGTTCGGTGTTCAATCAGTTTAGTTCAGTTGTAATTCGGGTGGAAATACCACAAGTATCGACGACGGAGTGGTAACTCCATTTAGTAATATTATAGTAGAGTTAACTTAGCGAAAATAAAGTATTATCTTGGAATTACGGGAGTTTTTATAAAGTTTATTGGATTTTAACTGATTTTTTTACTAAATTGCTTTTGGGACACGACAACTCCACAGGGCTGATTGACCCTTGCAACTATCTGAATTTTGTTTTGGAAATCAAGTTGGAGACGTTGTGGAATGTCCACTCGTTTGGTGCTGCCCCGCCGCTTTGTTGGAGTCTTGTGCAATCGGTGGGATCTCAGTATCATCCATGACTTTATGTGCAAACGCAGAGGCGCTCAAGACGGACATATCGGACACCGGCCTTTGTAACGTGCCAAACTCTTCTCTGACGGACGAATTCTCTTCCATTAGAGCTCTCATTTCGTTGCCAAATTCCGGCTTTACATTTGACTGTGCGCTAACTTTGTCGTCAAACTCTACGAGCTTTCGCAGAATGTTTTCCAGCTGTTCTGCCACATCGCTCGATTTCAGTGCAAACAAATGGTCAGAAATATTTCTTACTTCAATTAATATTAAATCAAGGGGTAAATTTCCAAAATTTAGAGTTCGACGACCAGGCGTAGATTAATAAAAGCCCAATACAGAAAAAGTTGAACTATTTCTGGCCCTTTAGTTAAAATTCGATCAACAACTCTAAGTTTTTTATTTCAGCGTGTACACAAAAACCGCAGATCGCCTAACTCTGGTTCCAGGTGGAAGAGCAGAGTGCTGAGGAAGAAAAAACAATTTCTCATTCGCAGATTACACCTTAAGTGGTTTGTTGAAAGTCCAAAATATGAAAAATACTTCAAGTACTGTACCCCCTGGGGGTTAAAATGTGAGTTGCTTAGGACGATGTAATGAAATGCACATAATCTGCGGCGTTGGGTCAAGCAAATAGACAAGCTGCTGATAATATTGCTCACTGTTCGACTGTGAGTCCGAATTGTCTATTTTCAGTTTGTTCCAATTAGAGATAATCTCTTGGTAATTATACCAAGCAAATACGCCAATTGCCGAGAACTTTTCTATGAGGTAAAAATTCCGAATGTTTTCTTGAGTGTATAAAAAATAGGGGAACTCCTCCTGTTCTTGGTTCAAGCTACTATTGCCAAACAATCGCCACGAATTCTGCTTACCCGGCGATCAAAACGCAAATGATTTGAAGTTTATCGAAAATGTTGTCTACATCCCTAGCAAATAGAAAGTTTGGCTCACTATTTATTACAATCTATCCAAAAATAAAATCGTAGCACTTAATAAGTAGTACTAGCCATTAGGTTAACGCTGTCAATTGATTATTCAGATTTATCAAAAGCTACAGAAAATCTTCAAGAATTAGATAATTTTTTGCGTACCGTTAGGTTAGCGTTTTCAACCACTTATTCACATTTATTGAAAGTAAAATAAGTCTTCACAGATTTAAGGCAATCGTCGAATTAACGAACTGTCCCCAAGGACAACAGAAACTATTAAACAGTAGAATTATCCGTCAGTACAGCAGAGACTGTGGAACTTTACGCCAGTATTATAAGAATTATTGAAACTTTTGGGTCTCGATCCGATTACAAAAATTCTTAAAACTTTAGAACTCCTTTCAAATAAAAATAATCAAATTATAGAACTTTCCGCCGATATTATAAGAATTATCAAACTTTTGGTTTTCGAACCGATTGCAAAACTATTAAAACTTTAGAACTTTTCTCGAATAAAAATGATCAAATTATAGAAATTTCCGCCACTATTATAGAAACTATTAGACTTTAGAACTGTCCGTCAGTACAACAAAGCCTAAGAGCTTTCCACCAATATTACAAGAATTTATTAAAACTTTTGGTTCTCGACACGATTGGTTGCAAAAATTATTAAAACTTTAGAGTTTTTCTCAAATATAGCAAAAATGATCAAATATAGAACTTCTGTCAGTATTACGAGAAACTATTAGACAGTAGAACTTTCCGTCAGTACAGCAGGGACTAAGAACTTTTCACCAATATTACTCTTATTCAAATTCTTGGTTCTCAACACGTTTTCAAAAACTATTAAAACTTTAGAACTCTTCTCAAGTAAAAATGATCGAATTATAGAACTTTCCGCCACTATTATAGAAACTATTAGACAGTAGAACTGTCTGTCAGTAAAACAGGCACTAAAAACTCACCAATATTAGTAGAATTATTCAAACTTTTGGTCTTCACCAAATACTGTAAAAACTAGGAAAACTCGAATTTTCCGCAAGTATAATAAAACTGCCCGGCAGTAAAACTTGCCGCAGATGCAATCGAAACTGTCAGGGAGTATAACTTTCCGCAACTACTGAACTTGCCACAAATATTATAAAAATTATCAAAGTTGTAGCACTATTCACAAATATAATGAGACAAAATTGAAAATATACTGCTAGCTAATATAGGCAAATGCACAGAGATAAAATCAGGGAAATATGGTGTATTATATAAATTTTTTATTTGTAAATAAAAACAAAGAAAAAGAAACAAAAAATTTTATATTACTTTGTGCTCCCCCGTAGATCGTTAGTTTATACAGGTCCAGTGAGTTCATCTATCCTTATTACTAACGGCGTACTACGGTTATATACAACAGCTCCTCATTCCGGATAACCTCACTTCTGTAAACACGCGTAGGCAAAAATTCCTGCACTTTTCTTCTCCGGCAATGTCATCGACGAGTTGGGAGTTAGTGGGGGCCCCTGTACGTTAAGTTGAAATTTATTTCAACAATTTTTTGAAGTCTTTTACGGTCTACGCTAAGTTACAATTTATTTCAACAATTCTAAATTCTTTTACAGTTTTTTCCAATTTTGACGTCTACGTTAAATGACAAGTTAATTTTAATTGCTTTTGATTCTGACAGGTTTCTATTCAATATTTTAATGAATGCTGGAAGTCCCTCTAAGTCCTCCTTTTAACAAATGTCAACAGCTTCTTCGATTTCTACTCCAAGTAAAGGTCGAAAGTTTCTTTGAGTGGTGTATTTTAACGAAAGTTCCATGGAGTTCTATTTTAATAGGTGGCGGAAAATGTTTTTGAGCTGTATTTTAATAAATGCTAAGAGTTTCTTTGATTTTTATCTCCACAAATGTCATTTTCAATATGCGGGATCTGTGGAATTGTAACTTTTGACATAAGTCTACTTCCTTGCATTTAATTCCTACCCCGTGTTCTTCATTCCCCACATTGGTCAAGTGTTTTGCTATAGAATCGCTAAGAGAAACACTCGCTGCTGTTTCGAGCGCGTTACGGATGCCGACTTTACGAAATCGGCTTGGATGGGTTAAAACCCAAATCAATCTTGGCAGGCTTAGATTTTGGTCCGAATTGTAATAATGGATGGGGGCTGGTATGGAAACGGGGCTTTACTTTGGTTTTGAGATTCCATTATAGTGCAGAGGCTATTTTCTGGCAGTTCATCTGATAAAATATCGATGGCATTGTGACATTTGTGTACCTGGAAGAATTTGCCTATGGAGCTGAAACTTTGTTTACTTGCGTTTTCCGTTCAAAATAAAGTATGTAGAGCTTCTTTAACAAAAAAAAAATGTGTTCCGCCACTTCTTGAAGGAATGGTTGCTGCTATGTGGATGGAATTTTCAAGGGTGCAAATGAAAACACGGATTAATTGGTCCATTATTGTAATAATACAACGTTTATTTTTCTTTCTATTGATATCAACGCCATTTTCCATAATTTCTTTCAATTCAGCAACTGTTGAAACATTTATTCCTTCTTTCTTTGTTGTGTCTAATTCCTCCCAGGCTTATCGTTGCGAACGTTGAGTTGAATGGAGCAGCTTGTAGAAGCTCAACTCCTAGTAAAGATGTGGAGTAGCTTGTAGAAGCTCAACTCCTAGTAAAGGTGTGGAGTAGCTTGTAGAAGCTCAACTCCTAGTAAAGGTGTGGAGTAGCTTGTAGAAGCTCAACTCCAGAATGAAAAAAACTTGCGACTGAGCTCAACTGCTTACAATCGTTTACTACTCTTTTCTTTTACATTTTCTTACTCTATATATACAAATTGTTCTTATTCTATCTGTTGTACATACATGGAAAATGCCATACTTCCCAGTAGGTACGGAAGATGTGCAATTTACTTTCGACTTAACACTTTGTGTACATAATGTTCACCTTGTATGAAGTGTTAAGTCACGCAAATTACATTATTTAATTTATTAAATCGCGGCACTCGTCGCGTTTGTATACATACAAATATTTTGCAAGAACCAGAATCACTTGCCGTTTGTTATTTATTTATGTTGTAATTCTCGGGTTACAGTAGGCATTTGTGGCTTACTGTATGACCCGTGAATTAACATCTTGCTAGTTGCTATCTACATACATATGCTCTACCTCCGGCACAAGGTCGTCGTCGTCTTGTGCGCAGGGGTATTGCGACATCTTCGCTGATTTACATGAAGAATACTTGGCGTAGGTCACTGATTGAAATTCTTCATGCTGCGAAAATGATGTAGTAGATAAGTATGTAGGCACAATGTTTTTTTAGTTATGCATTGTAATAAATATATTTTCTTCCTACATGATGCAGGTATGTACACGTATGTATGTAATAAACAACAAATGGAGACAGAAATGCCTTTAAATCAGCAGGCTTGTTCTTTCCGCTGTAAATAGCAATTACTCTAAAATGGAAAAGGAATATTTCTTGAATATTAGAAGAATAGGCATAAATTCTTCTTTAGAGCTCTTGTATACTGGCAATCCGTCAATTTTGATATTTAAAGAAACTATTTTTAATTCATTATAATCCCGAAAGAAACTTTTTAAACAAAATTCCATTTCTTGTAGAACGTTTTCACAATCATCGCTTAAATTATTTTCGTTGATGCAGGAGGTACTGTCTACAATGTCATCCAACTTTACACATTTCTTATTTCTAAACCTTCATCATCAACAAAAGTGTCAAGGTCACTTCTGGAATTACAATCTGAATAATTGGGAGAGTTATGCGACGTAGTAAAACTCTGAGACAAAACGGAACATTAGGAAACATTTTTTGAAGCGACATCCGAAGTACTTGTCTCTCTCTCTCTGAATATTTCGCAAATTACAATATGCCATGACGCGAAATACTTTTATAAATATTGCTATGGTTTTATTAAAGTCTTCTTAGAAACTGTTTAAAACCAAATAGTTCCCAAGTTTTAAAATGGTTCCAATGGTGCTTCAGGATAGCTAAATGATTTTCTGTCGACCATAATCTATTTTGTGATGGGTCTCAATGCAGTTTTCCGAGGTTTTACAAAAGCTTTATATAACTAAATACCATCCAGAGTTAAAGTGTTTTAGATCTATTTCGGAAAGCATTCCTAACACTGCATTATAAAACATTTTATTGCCAAAAACCAAAAAGGAAATCTTGTAACTTTTACAAAAAAATTTAGACGAGAGAATCCATTTTAAAGCCTTTTTAAAACACAGATCCAATTTTCGCAACCATATAGCTGCTAAAAATGTTCCTTGGATAGTTTGCCTTAAATTGTCGCCAATGCATGTCAACGCTTGTAGACTTTGGATCGTCCCATGAGAATCCAGAACGCTATAAGGTTTGCTTCAAAATTTTGGCTGTCACTATGACAGAAGATATCCAACCTAGTGTATCAAAAAGTGTAACAATTTCTGACAACACAGAACGCTTTTTAGAAATGCGTTCTGCAAACTGTTTATATTGCGAAGTAAATGATCCATTCCTGGATTCCAATGTATGCCCAGGGTTTTTATAGATTCATCACTTGCGAATCCTTATGGAAATTGTACTTCGCTATGTTCCTCTGGGATGCTTAATAAGAGACCAGAAGAATTCCTGACCCATTTTCTCAAATGGAACCCTGCTGACGACAAAATGTTTATAAGCTGGGTTTGTATTTCCATGGCTTCACCTATAGAATCTGCTCCAGTGAGGAGATCATCAACATTAAATTCACGTCGTATGATTTTGACATCTATAGGGTATTTAGCAGCTTCAGCAATTGCTAACCTATAAAGGGTTTTAATTACTAAGTATGGACTTGGCGTGGGGCCAAATATAACCAAAGTTAAGCATATTTTTTAATGACTTCATTATGATTATTTCTTCAAACTATCCTTTGATAATTTTGATCTGGATATTGAACGTGGATCATCCGGTACATCTTCTCTATGTCGGCTGGCATAGCATATTTATACTTTCAAAATCTAGGTAAGGCCGAGATGAGTTCAGATTGCAGTACTGGGCCTGTATGCAACTGTTCATTTAAAATTTTCCCATTAGTGGATTTAGACGAAACATCGAAAACAACTCGAACTTTGGTAGTTGTACTGTCCTTGATAACGGCGTGTCAACTGTTGTAATGTACCCTTATGATTGATATTCATTAATGCAGGCTTTGCATTCCTGACTGAGCACAGGATTTTGTTATAACTTGTGCTGTACGCTGTAAAATCTTCGAAGAGCCATGCCACGACCAATCTGGGACTATCTTTTATAAAGGGAAAACGGACTCCGTATCGACCGTTTGCGTTGCTGTAATGAGCCTTTTGGTAGAACTTTTAGAATCACCGTCTGTCTTAGCCAGCTGTCTTCCAGGTAAAAGTTCTTCCGTTTCCCAAAATCTCTATCCTCGCAATAAGCGTGTCCAATTAAAGCAGACGCTGTAGAGATTCTGGAAGTATTGTTGAGATTTCCGAAAAGGATCCAACTGAGGGCACTATTTTGCGCGCTTGGCATTCCTGGAGGACCTTTTCGTAATGCTTCCAGCAAATTTCTCCGTGTTCGTCCGCTCCTAACAGCAGATCGATTTTTCTTGGCTTAAAGAAGAATAGATCTTCGAGTTGGAAATCATGTATGTGACTCCATTCCTTGTTTGGAATGGTGAACGGAGGTAAAATATCCATAATGATGTCTACGATAAGAGCATTTGTCGTGGTTACTTTGTCCGATAATTAATAAGGGTGAATTTGTATTGTTATATGTTTTTTCACATTCATAGCTTCTGACTTTCCTAAGCCAATGATTTGTACTGATGTATTCCTTCTGGTTAATTGAAATTTTCCTACGGGAGCTTGCGTAATGAATGGAACTTGCCAGCCTGAGTCACCTAAAGCTCGCAATGTGAGCACGATGCCCTTTTTCGAAGAAACTTTGAGTGACGCGTGTGTATATTGGTTGTGGAAGGTGAAGGTTGAGCTTGTGTATTCAGGTTTTCTGATGCTTTGATCAAAACCTGTGCAGTTGAGTTATTCCTATGAAGTAGGAAATGCTGCTTTCTTACACATCGTTGGCACGTAAACTTGCTGGGGCAATATTTCGTGTTGTGGCCTTTTGAGTGGCAGTTAATGCACACCCGATTTAACGTGACAAATTTGAATCTTGAAGCGACGTCTTGTTTAGTAAATTTGGGACATTTGAATATTCTATGTTGCTCTTTGCACATTATACATCTGTCACCAGATGATGAAAAGTGAGTGAATGGTGCTGGAATTTGAGCTGGTTTGTTTACTGAGCATGGTTTTGCAGCTGAGATTGCTTCTAGATTTCGGAATCTCCTCCATTAGTGATGCGTCTCTGCTCGCAGGCATCACTCTAGCATGTAAATCAGGATTGTATCCCAATGTCTAGTGGGGACTTCTAATGCCTCAGCAGACTTGTCTAGCACAGAGTTTGTTGCCTTGGCTGAATCTTGTGTCGCTTTAGGTAGATTGGGCAGAATCTTTAATTGAGCATTAATTAATATTCGCTTATTGTCGAACCTGTTAAGCAATATCTTCCATGCGTTGTCGTAACTCGCGTGGGTCATACGAAGCTGACGCAACAAGTGTTCTGCTTGTCCAAAAATATTTGATATTAAATAATGCAATTCCTTCACCGGAGATAACGTAGAATTTGTATGCACCAGGGATTGGAGTAGATCGCAACACGACCACCATGAGTCGTATGATCCTGAGAATTTTGGGCAATCTCAGAAACGACGGAGTTTCATTGTTCGTCTTTGGACTTGGTTCAACTTTTGTTTCGAATGCATCTAATGCATCTCTAAGAATACCTCGAAACGTGTACTAATTGTTTTACACTTTTGAAAATTGCTCGTCTACAAAATAATCGTATTTTTGTAGTTCACTATCGTCCAAAGCTTGGGTATCTTGGATAATTGTATAATGAGTATTCTTATAGTATGAAAAAATTTCGCTTAGAGCGATTAACCGCTCAGAAATAAGGCTTTTGCTAGGAGTTTTCTTGTATCTATTGAACGATTTTTCGAAAATTAGACCTGAGGTGGCTTGATTAGCTAGAAATTTTTGACCTTAGACCTTATATTTGTCTGCGAAGGACCATAAACTGTACTGCCCGTAGTCAGACCGTACATGCAATAAATGAAGGGTGTTGTGAAAAGTATGCCACTGCTTCAAAGTTAGTGATTACATTTGTTCACCCAGTCTACACTTTGATCTCACACTAATTTTAAGTTGCAGTAAATATTATTATTTACTAGATATATATGTGAGTGTGTGTCAGCTATAATAATACGAATATAATACTAAATCAAAATACAATTAAGATAAGTTTAAAATGAATTAAGTTTATAGATAAAATTTTGTTGTAATTGACTTGTACTCACCTGATAAATATATGTCAGCTGATTTACTTGACTTTTTATGTGATTGAGGTTTAGGATTAGGATACACTTTATTGCAATCGATACCCGCAATAAAGTGGCTTTGTTAATAATTTTCTCATTACAGTCGAGACCTGCAACAAAGTCTTTAGCGTTAGTAATCTTCTTACTACGAGTACAATCGAAACCAGCAATAAAAATCTTTATTACAGTCGAGAGCCGCAATAAAGTGTTTCTGTTAGTAAATTTTTTATTACAGTCGATATCCGCAATAAGAATTTTTATTACAGTCGAGACCCGCAATAAAGTCATCTGTTAGTAAATTTCTTATTACAGTCGAGACCCGCAATAAGAATTTTTATTACAGTCGAGATCGAAATAAGAATCTTTATTACAGTCGAGACCCGAATTAAAGTGTTTTGTTAGTAATATTCTTATTGCATTCGATACCCACAATAAAAATATTTAATTTAGTCGTTATCTGAAACAAAATTCCTAATTCAGTCGATATCCAGAACAAAGATATTTTATTTTAGCTGTGAATTAAATAAAGTAGGTATCTGATTTGGTAATAAAATGCAGAACTCTAGTAAATAACATTAAGAAATAAATTGCCAAGTTAATAACTGCACTGCCAAATTACAAAAGAAAACGAATCAAGTCAAACTGCTGTTTATATAGCCATGGTTTGCGCACGGCACTAAAGAACGGTAGTCAAAGGGGCATGGTACAATAAGTGGCACAGTAGCAACGGGCATAGCAACAATAACCTGACATAGCAACTGCACCTCATCATTTGTTCATGAAGTGTTACTCTTTTAGTTATTGTTGTTATCAAGTTGTTCTTAACTTATTATCACTAAAATATTTTGAGCAAATTTATTTTATGTTCAACCTAATATGGTGTAAATATCAAAAGTTTTCTATTTTTGTTGAATATAATTATGACTTACATAGAAGAATTTTTACCTTCGTAAAAGCAGTACATTGAGCTACCACGCAGCACGCGCGAATTGTACCTAGACATGCCATTACAATAATTTTGTTCAGCTGTGGTTCCTTCTATGAGAACCGAAATTAATTGTATACGTATTCGTATGCTGCTCATGCTGCAGTTCCAAACTTGGAAATTTGGATTTTTTCATCTTCCTGGTCTTTCATCTGTAAATTCTTATGCATGTTAGCAGCCTTAAGCAATGCTTCAATGGAAATAGTGCTGCTGTTTCGTTCCAGTATATATCGTGTTTCCATTTCATCTTAGAATGTGTTTTGTTTTCCTAAGTTGTGACCACTATATGAAATATTTGTGTTGAGTTACAGCTAACATTACTAAGTTTTGACAGCTGCAGATTTGCTTAGTGGGTCTAAAGCAATTAATTATGTAATATAAATTTATAATTCTTTAATAGTATTTGATCCTTGGTGGTTGGTTTTGTTTCTTTTTTGAGGCTTTCATCATGTTATGCGCTGTGAGTCAACTGAGTTGCTTACTATATACGTGAACTTATTAATCACAAATGAGTTCTAATTAATTTAGATCAGCAGGATACAATAAAATCATTACAGCTGGTTCGAACATCATAATATTCCGAATTTGATCTGAGAAAGGGAACTAAGTGTGTGAATAGTTGGGCCATAAACAGTTCTCACAGTTCGATATATATCCAACCTATAATTGGGATATGATGAGTAGATACAATTATGTCAAGCATCTAATGATACGCTTTTATTTGTCTTATTTTACCTTTTGTTCCTTTTCAGATGTAGATTCCTGTCTGGAACATCCTCAATCTCAAATGCAAATATTAAGATAAACTAATGTGAGAGAAATCTGATAAAGAATGAATCCATTATATCAGAGTGGAAAATCTTAACTTTACAACAGAATAACTACTGGATGAAATTATAGCAGGAAAGCGCTTGGTTTTTCTCCCCAAAACATTCCCTACATATAGATATAATTTTTCCAGATTCTATTAGTTCACAAACCCTACAAGTAACAGAAATATTATATATCTATCTCGGGTGTTATGTGCGCAGCAAGGAATTCATCCCGCACGGATATAATATAAAAGTTTTCAAATTTAACTCCCATTTCATCCCAACAATAAACATTTCTAATATAGTGTGGAAAACGAAATCTTCTCTGAAAGAAACCCATATTCAAACGAACACTCTAAACATTACAAACAACATGGATTTAGGGAAAATTCTAGAATCCATTCGCTCCCAAAACGATCAGTAAATAATTCATCTAAATCCGGTAAACAGTCATCATATACATATGGAACTGTTGTGTATGCTAAGATGACAGATGAGATGGGGAGCATAAACGTGTCGTTAATTTCTGCAAGGTCTCGAGTATCTCTAGTAAAACGGGTATCATTGCTCCGTTTGGAGTTGTATCCGGCAGTACTTGTCTCAAAGCTTTTAAGTACTGTTAGAGCTGCTTAAATGCATGGAGTGATTCCACTATTGTACTATCTTGGTTACGCAGTCATCCCCCCACATAAAAAACCTTCATCGCATGAGTGAAATACACAAGACGATCACCTATAATCAATGGCATTATATCTCACCAATTGACAACCCGAGGGACTACCCCTCACATCCTCACGAGGAGTTCCACCTGCTTAGCTAGATTCCTATCACGAATGGTAAAAAGGACCTATGTACTTGGTTTCGACTCCAAATTCGAAATGGTCTTCACATGCATTATTGGATTCATTGGATACGGATCTATAAAAACGAAATCTTAAAATCTGGTTTTTACAACTATAGACGCAAAGGTTAAAATGTTCACACGCCTTTCCAGCATGGTATCTTAGATTAACTAATAACATAAGAAAAACGTCAAGAAAGGTTTCAGGGCAGCAAAAGGCACCCTAACTCACAAATTTTTTCTCTTTGCACTGAGTAATTTAACGCAATCCGTGGAATTCTCAGGCAAAATTTCTCGACTTCGACATCATCAAGCGGTTAGTACAAAAAGTAAATTTCACACTCATCAAACCCTTTTTGGCAGAGGATGGATTGCTTAAAGTTGGAGGATAGCTGAAAATATCCAATTTGCCAGCAGACACAAAATATAAAATCTCCTATCATACAATTGTACTCTAACCAAACTGATTAACTTAGATGATCATATATCCATGTTATATGATGATCTTCAACGTATGCTTTGGCATCTCAGGAAAAGATTTTCGGTATTGCCCTCTCGTAACTGCGTCAAGCGACTAATACATCGTGGCGTAGCATGCGCAAGACACAAAGCTGAGACGAGAAAGAAGTTAATATGAAATCGTCCATCTGTCCGTATAATACCTGTTCGAGCCTTTTTGCATAGCGGCGTTTACATTGCAGGCCCAGTGTTCGTCAAACCAACGAGTGGATGTACCAGAACTACATTTAAAGGCTACATTTGTTTATTTAAATGGTTGATAACAAAGACTAGACATTTGAAATTGGTATCCGCTTACACCGTTAGCAAATATACAGTAATAATAAATACAAGAGGAAAAAACAATCAGCTCATAGTTGATTTGAAGCCGAGACCTTCCGCTTTCCGGGCGGCTGCTCTGACCTCTGAGCTAACAAGACAGATGCCTTTATCTCTTGTGTTTATTATTTCGTACCTAACCTATTAAGCCACGTTTTGCTTTCAGAAGGCATTAGCCAGTAACGATGAAAGCACAAAAATAAATTGTAAATTTACAATTTAAGCCACGTTTTGCGTTAAATTGGCACTAACCAGTAATAAATACAATACATCTGTCTCGTTAGCTCAGTGGTAATAGCAGTCAGCCGGAAAGCGGAAGGTCCCTGCTTCAAACCTCGAATGAGGCGACTGTTTTTTCCTCTCTCATTTATCATTTGATTTAGAATAATTAAAAATAAAAGTTCGTAAAATTCTTCTATACTCCATCTTTGGCCGATTCTAACAAGTTAGGGTTCGATTTCAGTTCACGAAAAATAATCGAAATATTAATTGTTTGTCTGGTTGGTAGATGACTAAGCGATTGGTACAATATTCCTGGCGTCAGTGGTCAGCAAGAAGAGTATCTAACCAGACTTCAAGAACGACAAAACTGTTGCACAAAGCAGCCCAATGTTGCTGTCGGGGAGTTAGTCGACAAAAGACTGACTCAAACAAAGTGGTTATTGGGCCGACTAACTGATATCCATTCTGGTACTAATGGACTGGTATGCGTAGTCACTGTCCGAATAGTACTTAAGCGTCCCATAACCAAGATTTGTTAACTCCCTGTCAGCAGCACTGAATCTACCTAAGCAAATGAATTCCGCTCTAGCCAGTCTTGAGCGGCCGGAATGTTCACGCCACCTGAAATTTTACATAATATACATATAGTATAATACTAGATGAATTTAACTTAAATACATTTTGAATTATAATTAGTGTACTTACATTTCACTTTGTATAACAATTGAACTTATTTGTACTAGTCAAGAGTAATCTAATTTCTGAACACCAACGGAAGGTATTAAATTCATTGTTATTGACATACTAGATCGGTGACTCAGGTCTAGAAGCTTCACCTCAGTTTGAGCGGACATTGAATAAAGATCTTGTTTTGAGTCCGTGTGAAAAATAAAATGTTGAAAGGAAATAAAGAAAATCATTTCACTTCAATATTCCTAAAACCTGTTGTATGAAAAAACGGAGAGGTGAAGTAACATTGTGCGTTCGTTCGTTTGAAATAAAATTGTGCGTTGAAAATTTTTATTTCAGACATCTTAAAATTTTTGAATTCATACATGTGGAAACTAAAGGCTTTGGGGCGCTAAAAACAACTGTTAAATAGCGTTATAAAACCACCCAATTCCAGAAAGAGGTTAAGCGGCCCACATACGATATAACTGTCGGTTCAACTGTTGTACCAATTGTATGAAGCATGCAACAATCGCGAGCTCGATTGGATGGTTGGATGTGCATGCAGGCAAACCGCTGTTGTATGTACATGCAACCGTTGTATGGTGTATGTGTTTGTTGTACAGCCGGTGATCCGATTTCATTATTCTTGCACTCAAATACAGTGAGCATCTTTTTTTATTTGTTATCATACTGTACAAAACAAACAAATTACAGTAATAAAAATTTGTAAATATTCGGAGTACATAAAAAAGACAACATGAAAAAGCTAAAAATTCAAAAACAACGGGCATTTCTGCATATGATTTATATTTCCCAAACCTGAGAAATTCATGCCCTTTTAACAGACAGTCTTTACACCACTTCCGTTTATTCGTTTTATTTTTATCATTTTTCAAAGATACTATCACAGCCGGCAAAAATGTAGATTTTCTTCTTTTTAATAACTGACTATAAATAGTAGAGTAATGTACGGAAGAAATCAGTACAACATTTATATCGTGTATGGACTACCATACAACAGTTTGTCCAACGGTTGTACAACAGCAGTTGGACCAACAGTTGTACGATGTGTGGGCCGCTTAACTTGTGAAAAGAAAAATGTTCAGATGTTTCTGCGCGCACAGTTTTATTTCTATCCAACGAACAATGTAAATTTTTGTGAGAAAAAAATAATTTTTTTCTTTTTAATTAAAAGTTTTTCTTAACAAAAAAACTTTACATAATTTTATTTATTCTGATAATATTGTGTGTGATTTTAGTAGTTGCACGATGAAATGATCAAACAATGCTCGTTGATCTTGTTTGTCCTTTCGAGCATGCAACGCGTTAGATACTCACTCGGCAACAACGATGCAGATTATGGAAATTTTCCTGTATTTTAATTTTTTTCAAAAGGTTTTTTCCACCGGAGATAATTCCTCGAAATTGTATTTAAGTTTATAATTTTCGAATTGTGATATCTAATACGCTAGGCAGAAGGACAAAATCAATTATCATTCATTCGTAATTGATTTTTTCAAAAACCAAGTTGGATTAAAACGAAAGTCCTGTCAATTTTTATATGTAATTGACAGCACATTTTTAATAATTAAAATTCAAATTCAATGGTAAAGTGATTTTTGAAAAATTCCATTACGAACGAATGATCATTGATTTTTCCTGTCTGCCTATGGTATAAGCTACCTACTGGGTCATTCTATAGCAAATCGACCTAAAATCACGAAAAGCGTGACATGACCATGACCAATTTTTTTGAAATTTTACATACTTGGAGAGTTTGTGAAAACAAAAACACGAATTAAAACTTTTCCTTCTACAATGCTTATTTCGCGAGTTATGGTATTTTCAAAATTTCGCAAAAATGCTGTTCTAGTCTTGTTTAAAAATTCATATATATTTTTCTGTTTATGCTAGGACAGTGAAATATGGCTCATTTGAAAAACATGATTTCAGGATATCTAAGAAAAATAAAATCTTATAAATATCCGCGGAAAAGGATATCAAGGATAAGGATTTTATCCTTTATCCTGGAATATCCTCGATGGTGGACTTTTGATTTTGTTCATTTTTTTATATCTTATAGATTATATTACCCACTAAATCATATTGAAACTTCAACTTGGGATCTCAACGGCATCAAGGAGTAAAAACTCAAGAAATTTTCACAAAAATGTGGACGAATTTATTGATAGCTTTATCGAGTGTCTGCCAAACTTACTTCGTCATACATTTATTACCGGTTATCAAAATAATTATCTTCAACATACAAAGTGTAACCTACCAATTGAAGAGATAGTCGTTATAATGGACTTTTCCGAAAATTAATCCTTCATATTGCAAGATAAGATACAAGCATTCTATTGGAGTAAACGAGTAAACAAGATAATATCAATATTCAAAATCCTAACTCATCTTTTTCAGCGTTATTTAATTAGGATTTTAACACAAAAATTTGTTTCAGTTACAAAAATTTATTATTTCTCCGACGGCTCCCCTGCGCAGTATAAAAACCACAAAAACTTTTTTAATTTGAATAAGCATAAGGAGGAATCTCAAATTGCAGCCGAATGGAGCTTCTTTGGTACTGCACATGGAAAAAATATTCGCGATGGTCTTAGAGGAACAGTAAAGCGACTTGCAGCAAGGGCAAGCTTACAATGTCCATACAAGGATCAAATAACTACACCACTGGAACTTTTCAAATGGGCTAAGGAAAATATAGCCAATATTAATTTTAACTTTGTGGCCGCCGAAGAATATAAAAAGGAAGAAGCACTATTAAATGACAAATACGAAAGGATTCAACCAATTCCATCAACGCAGAAAGTCCACTGTATTGTACCTATCACGAAAGGACGTGTTAAAGTAAAGAATTTTTCTCATTCTTCTGAAGAATTCCAATAAAGTTTATATAAAGAAAAAAATATTAAAATTTAATTGATAATTTAAGGGGTTAGATAGATACTCATAAATTAATTGAAGTAGGTAAGTTTAATTCCATTTTAGCGCGAAATTAATTTAGGGTAAAATGCTTTATGAATAGTTATGTATGTATTATAATTAATTTTTCAAAATACAAAATATTAAAAATATTAGAAGTGGGATACGAAGATAACGGCTTTTTGAGAATTGTATCGACGAAATTCAACCGGGACAATTCAAAAAACACTCCCATGATATCACTTTAGAACACAAGGTTAATACGATGCAACGAGGAGACACGGTGGATTAGGCCTATTGGAGATAAGCAAGGAAAACAAAACGCGTCTTGAACTCTACCTCAATGTAAGTTTGGCGAAACTTTCTTGATTTTTTACTCCTTGATCCCGTTGAGACCCGTCCCAAGTTGAAATTTTAATATGTTTTAGTGGATAATATAATGTATAAAATATAAAAAAATGAACATAATCAAAAGTACACCATCCAGGATATTCCAGGATAAATGATAAAATCCTTATCCTTGATGTCCTTTTTCGCGCATATTTTTAAGATTCTGTTTTTTAGATAGCTTGAAATCGTATCTTTCAAATGAGCCATATTTCACTGTCCTAGCATTAATACAAAAATATATATGAATTTTTAAAGAAGACCAGGACAGCATTTTTGCCAAATTTTAAAAATGCCATAACTCGCGAAATACGCATTGTAGAAGGAAAAGTTTTAATTCGTATTTTTGTTTTCAGAAACGCTTCAAGTATGTAAAATTTCAACAAAATTGGTAATGGTCACGTCACACCTGTTGCCTATTTGATATGGAATGACCCATCTACCGTTGGTATACACACTGAGAAAAATTTCAGCTGTTGTAGCAAATATTCGCCGCATTTTATATCATACTTAGGAAATGAATTATTAAGACAACTCTTTCCTTTCCTGTACTTGCATAAATTTTTGACTAGAACTTCATAAGAGCATGCCAAGAATCCCCAATCCAAAAGTCATATAGAGAAATGTAAGCAAAGGCCAAGATGTATGTATAAATGTGTGTGGAAACATAATTATTTGTCCGCTGCAATACTCATTAAGTACCTGACTTTATTCAAGTATTTAACTTCGTCAGATAGAATTTCATTAAGTAAATCATATCTGCACTTGCCATTTTTCCCTACATAAGTAATTTAATGTAAAGATCTTTTTAATGAAGATCTCTTTTAATTAGTAGTTTTTGATTGGCGGTTAGTTAAGTCGCTCTATTTTACTAGTTGTTATTTTGATTAAATTAATAAAGGTTTTTCTGTTCATGTAGCAACCTATTTTATTTAAATAGCGCGAAAGCTTTTGAGCTGAACAGACAGGATTTGTTTGCAAAATTTTGTCATAATTTGATGTGGCATATTGTTTCCGCAGTTAGCGTAGTGAAGAAGCTCGTGCTCACTATGACTCAAGGTCTCTTCACGTACTCGAATTTGTGTGAATGCATTGTAACATTTTCACCCAAACTCAGTTCACACTTCCCCTTCAATAAAGTTTTAGCAAAAATCCACCGAAGGAAAAAGTCTGGGTAACTTTTCTAACAACTGTCAAACACACTAAATTGAAATCGAAAATTGTCAGAACTCGATTTTAATTTTAATTCTCATGGGAAAAATAGAAAAGGCGGCAGAATTTGAAATTGATGCGCACTGTTCGCACAATCATAATATGATCTACAAAATAGTAAGTAAAATTATTGGATATGTTATATTTGGCAAAGTTTATTTAATTTTCGGTCATGATCGGCACCAATTTTGGCCATTAATAACAAAGATGCAGCAAGTATCGCTTGATTATTATTATTGATGGCTCTGGTCAAGGAAGTTCAACCCAAGGTGGGGAAGACCATTAAATTTAAAAATACAAAGAAAATGTGGATCCACGAATTTTCTCTAATCCATATTGAGAACAAGTACCGCTCTCTAGAAAGACAATTTAAGAACGCTATTAATCATAATAGTAAAACAGGTAGCAACCGCATAACTGTAAAGCTTGAAAGGTAATTAGGTTTATATTGTCTTATAGAAAAATATCTACATTGCAAACTATTTCCAGGGAATTGCGGGACCTGTTGGAAGAGTGACCGGCCATATATCCGGAGCATGTCATGGAAGGAAAGGGCACTGGTAATGGTCTTAGCAAAAAAGACCTAATGTCTAGGGCAGTTTCCCATGGAACTGCTAGAATCAAGGTCTTCGCCACAACATTTGAGAGCTTCTTTCTCAGAGCCGTCAACGCTTCGTGATTTCTCAGAGCCTGCTGGTACCAGTAAGGCTCAATTTCTTTTAAGCACAATTTATTTTTAATTCACAACATTTTTAAAAAAGAATCATCGGCCGCAAATAATGCTCTTTCCAGGAGAAACAAAAATTTTAAAGCTGAAACATTGCAAGGGTTGGGACTATTGAGAGAAGAGAATGTTGGATATCATAAAGAGGCGTTGAAGCTTTACGCGGAGAGAAACAGGACTCTTAATCGTATGGAGAAACAAAGACAAGGGAAGATAGATATTTTGAAGAAGTTGAGAGATATCTTGAGGAAGTAAACTGGTATTTATATATATTTTAATCTAAAATGTTTTTAATCTAAAATCTAATATAACTGTTTTTTTAGAAATGACGGCAATAAATTTGAATTTAGTTTAATTTAACTTATTTTATTTCAGTTCAATTTTCTGTTACTAAATAGTTTATAAATGTTTTGTTATTTTTACTAATTTTGTCTGGCATTTATTTGTTCTTCTTTCTATTGGTATCAGGCGTATTCAATGCTAATACGTCATCATCATCTTCAGACACTATATTTACCCCCACGTTCTCGAAATTTTTCCAAAAGTCCTTCTCCATATCAAATGCCAAATTATGTCGAATACAACAGGCTCTTACAAAATTACACAACTTTTTCATGCCCTTCAGTTGACAGTAATATAGCTGTCCGAACCTTTGCTTAAGAATACCAAAAGCGTGCTCAATAACTACTCCATCAGAGCTTAATGTTCTTTTTTTCCCCCTCCAGTTAAATGGCCAATGTCCCTAAATGGCGTTAATAAAAATTCAAGACAAGGGTACGAAGAGTCGCCTAGAATATAGAAACCTGAAAAGATAAACATTATCAACTTACTTATAATAATAAAAGCATTAAAATGATTACCTTCACACAGACTGGGAAGCTCGTTGTATATAAAAGAATTCTGCAAAACCCAACTGTTATGAGTTGACCCTAGATAACCAACAAATATGTCCAAAACTTACCAGTTTCATCACATTTCGCTTGAAGGCAAATACTGGTATCTCCCGCTCTGTCCACATGATCATCCTTGCCATGTCTTGGAGGGTCGATTATTATGTGCATCACATCTATTGCATATTCAGATGTAACAGATTTTAAGTACCACTTTTCATAGGGAAACTTTATTAGCCTATGAATCACTCTCGGAAATCCTTATTTTTTGTCAATATAAGCTCTAGTTTCATCTTTTTGAATTTCATTGGGCCGTAAAATTACCTCATCAGCAATGATTCCTTATGAACACTGTGACCACTCCTATAATTGTTGGCAGTATGCCCCATAACACGTCGAATCGACCAGCTTTATCTCTATAGGAGCCGGCTTCATGTGCTGCAAACCACAGAAATATTGAGATGTGTTTCTCAGCACTTCATGTGACTTACTAAACACACCACTGTCTTTAAACCTTTCGGCCAGGTATTGAATTAAGTTCCTGCTAAGCCGAAAATGAGTTCTAAACTCGATATCGGTGTATTTCGGAACTGCTTCTTCTAAATAGTTCCTTATACAATTTCTTTTTCCGCTTTCAAGTTCTTGTTTAATAATTTTGAATTTAAACTCCTCTTCAACGATTTGCTTCCTTTTATTTGAATTCATTCCTACATTAAAATGAAAAATATTCCAGTATTATACAATTTTATTTTCAAATTAAAAATCTTAGTTTGACAGATTGCAGTTGTCCTTTTCAATTTCTGGCCAAGAACACACAAAAGTAGTTCATGTACTTTCCAAATTTGACAGCTACCCCTCTTGCACATTTTCACACAAAAAAGCCAAAAAACGAAAACACCCAAGGAGTACGGGCACAGACCTTCATATTTCTCTCCGAATGGTTTCTTTAGGTTTTTGTGACCATTCTTAAATTGTCCGTGATTATTTTCGAGATATTTATCGTACATCGAAGCTCATTAAGATGTTGTCTAATTTAGCGGAGATATCGAAAGTGATTCAAATACTGGTTGGTGCTCTTTACGTGTCTCCATTTTTTTTTTTAACTATACATCATTACGGTTAAAATTTATATAAATTTAGCTGACTGAAAATTTGATTAAAATTGGTGTTGGAAACAATCCAGGGTTTGTAGATTTTTCAGGATTACATATTAATAAAATGGCAACAACAACAAAAGTGAAGACGCCTCAACAAAGTTTATAATCCTCCGCTTTAGTAAGAGAGGTCTGTCAAGCTCTTTTTACTGAAAATAAAAAATAAATGTTAAATATGAATGGCTTGTGGTCCAATTTTATTTATTTTCTGCAGAAAGTGCTATATAGTGCTTCGGCGATTGCAATTATTATTGCGTCTGTGAATACGCAAAATAGTTAAATTAACTGCGCAGACAGTTACTATTAAACATTCCAAACGTTTCTGTTACCCAATACCCATTAAGACTATTTATTCAGAATATAAGTAATTGTAAAAATGAATATGGGTGATGTTTAAATTAATGGATACGTGCATTTTCTTTTGTCATCAAAAGTGTTCACATTTCGCATGTTTGAAATAACCATGCATAATAGTAATCATCAACCATGTTTATGATAGGCGCTAAGATCACGAATACGTTCAAGTAAAACTGGTGATCGCCTGTGTGCCGTTATTTTTCGTCAGCTATATTTGGATGAAGTGACTATTTTAACTTCAACAGAATAAGGGAATTTGCAAGTTGGTGGCGGTTTTATACGTTTAGAGAACCAATTCAAAATACACGTCATTATAAGTTTATTGGAAAGTTTTTTGTGTGGTTAATACTTTTTTTTTAATTTGTAATAAAATGGATAGATGAAAAACACTAATCTTATCGAAAAAGCAAACACCAATACTTTTTAAGAAAACCCAGCTAACATTTAAATCGTTGGAACTAGTGCATAAGTTTTCAGCGTCTTCGACTATACGGCTGCCTGTGATATTGCCGTCCCTGTCACATACGTGTTGTTTTCGTATGCTTCTGGTTCGTGGCTGGGCCAAACTTCCCCACTTCAATATATCCGTAATTTGAGGTAACATTTGTGAAAGTCAGGAACATAGCAGGAACAATCTTTGTTCCATCAAAATTTTGCAATCTTAAAGAAACATTTTATGGCAACTGAAATATGGAAACAGACATCATTTATCGCATCTAAATTTCGCCATTTAGGAGTGGTTTCAAATGTTTTACGGAACGTGGCAAGGATTCCAGGCTCTTAGCAGAATAATTTGAAGAAAACAGTTGTGATTTTGAAATTGTTGTTACGAGTTTCTGCCGCCAAAAAGGGGCGTACTCTTTAATGTGGATATATGTCGATACAAAACGGAAAGGCCATGACAGATGTCAACTGTTCCAAAGCATTTTTATTTCGGATGGTGGTAATAGTTAATAGACAATATTCCAATATCAAAGTTTCAACCTCTAAATTATGTACCCGCTCTAAACATATCATAGTTTACTACTTCCATGCCTAAGCAAACACATCGCTGTGGTTCTATTACATAAAAAAAACGCTTAAATTTTTCTTCCTCATAGCCTATCCTTTTTGCTATATAATATGTGGTCTTACCAGCTGAGGAGCGATCAATACACTTGACGTTGTCATAAAACTTATAGTAAGTATACTTCTTCATGTGGTAGGACTGTATGCTAAGGTGCAGAGTCTGCACTTTTTGTTGGTAAGACGCAAAATTCCGAAATGCTAAGTTTGAACACAGCACGAGCAGCATACCAATCCTATTGAAAAGGAAATTGATTCGGTCCTTTTGAAATTGTAAATTACTGATCGGACGGCTGTTCAGTTCTTTACCTGTGATTTCAGGTGATAATATGATAATTTAATTCTCAATACGTGCTGCGAATTTGTGTTAGAGTTATTGTTTATATCAAAAACTGTAACTTGTTTCAACACGGACATAATTAATCTCGATATTCATTTAAGGAAGGAACTATTTCAATTTTAATTTTCAATTTGTTTAAACTGGTTGATTGCACAACAAGACTTAATTGAGTTTCAATGTAACCAAAGTATAATTAAAGCAAAGCTAAGTGACTACGTTACTAACTAACAGACAAAAATATAACAATTCGGAGGTAGACTACGAGAGCCGGAGGTCTTCCGTGCAGAATAGGAGCAGAAACACACATGTAAACTATAATTATTGGGATATATTTAAAAATATTTTTAACCTATTTCTGAATCGGCTGGCTGAGGACGTCCGTTGATTGTCCGCAGGTAGAGAGTTCCAGATATTTGTTGCATGTACAAACTAAGAACGCTGCCTAAGTACAGAGAGAAAGCGAGGATTATAAGCTGTCGGTGCCTTTCAGAGCGGAGGAAATTTAAATATTCATAAAGATACCTAGGTTCTTTAGTACATATATATAATTTTAGGCATGAAAATTAAACTCTGGTATGTGCGATAAGTACTAATGGAACATCCAAATATTTTGTACTGATACGGAATGATGTATAAGAAATGTCATAGATGAAACGTACACAATCATTATAGGCTACGTCAAGTTTACGACTACAGACAAACTCCAGTGACGGAAACATTAGACTATCATAATTTAAATGTGGCATAACTAAGGTTTTTATAAGCTTAAATCTGGTTCTATGGATAATAACGCTGCAATTAACCACAGTTGTCGAAGACAACCAAAGACTTTGCCGATAAAGTCGCAACAGGTCATATGATCATTCAACATGACACCAAGGTTTCTGACTGTTCTCATTTAATGCATAGGAGAACCGTTATCGGAGGTACATCATTTACATCAATGTCATTTCTATATTGCAACATGCAGCAGGATTTACAGGCATTGAGTGCAAGACTATTTACGATTAGTAAATTCGTTGCAGATCGTCACTCATGCGTTGTACCTCATCCTTCATCAAACCAATTGGTCTATTAAGGTATATTTGTACGTTGTCAGCATACAGATGTACTCTTGAAACTTTAAAAACACTAGGGAGATTATTTAAGCTAAATACCAATAGTCCCATAATTGAGCGTTGTGGGTCTCCACATACTAGTGGTAAAAGCTTAAAACAATCATTCTTTAGTTTTTTCTTAGGTTCCAACCTATCAGACAAAAAACTTTTTATACTTGCAATGGCTGACGAAGAAAAGTTATACAAAAAAAAGCTCTCTTGGTAATTTAGAATGAGTCACACTGTAAATCGAAGATCTGTAGTCACTTTTAACAAAGCTGTCCCGCAGCTATGCCCACGACGAAAAGCAAATTACCAGCATGACAGGAAATATGAAGTTTCAAGATGACCAAGCATTTGTGATGTCATAAGGTTTTCCAGAGCCTTTGATATAAAGCAGAGAAGACTGATAGGACGGAAGTCTTATGGTAATTCCGGCGAGTTCTTTTTTGAAACAGCAAGTTTTGTTGCTATTTTCCATTTGGTGGGAAAAAACCCAGAGATCAGGCTGGTGTTGAATATATGGGTTACGACTGGCATAATGATCGGGAGCAAGAGCTTCAAGAAGCGGGAAGAGAGATTATCGGGACCAGTATCATCTGATCTTATTTTGGATATAGCTCTTTATACTTCATCTTGATCGACATTTCTGAAACTAAAGCCATCACCATTTTGATTGGAGGTACAACATTATCTACAGAAGATCCGCTGGTTGACGATAACGTGTTACTAGCATTGATGAAGTATCCATTTAACTCATCTGCATTGCAGTTACAGACATCAAATATTTTGTCTCCTTCTATCTGAAGTTTGCGCAAATTAGCCCAGAAGTGTTTAGGAGTCAGATTGGGATCAAGCTTTTCATGATAGTAGCGGCTCTTAACGCAGCGAATTTTTGATGTTACTGGATTACGCACTTTTGCATAATTTGTAATGCAGTATCAGTTTTGAACCTTTTATATTTTCGATACAAGAGCTCCCTTTCAGCTATTAAAATTCTTATTGCTGTCGAAGACCTGTTGTATGACGCGTGCTCCGTGCTCCAAGGAAGAGAGCGCGCGTAAGAGTTTAGATGAAAAAAGAAAAACACACATATGCTTTCATGTTTAATATGAGTTTATGGGACACCTTTATTTCTTGTTGTACATCCTTCTTTAATTAAGAGAGGACAGCGATATTTAGAGTAAATTTGACAAGAACGCAGCAAAATTATTGTGATGACAAGTTTGGGCACAGGCTTGCAGATTTGCGCGTGCTGCATAACAGCTGCATTTCCGATGGCCCTAGCGCATTTTACTGCGTACCGTTCACATATTTATGTAGACAGGAACATTGAAATTGAACAAACACTGGCGGCTTCATTCTGACTGCCACCTATTTACATAATCGGGGACTTCTAACGAGATATATGTATGGTATTGCCACTTTGATTAATTAATTTGGGAAAAGCCGCTTCATGAAATAATTATGGATGAACATGCACATTCCTGTGATGTTCCTCGATATATAAATACTAAGTAGCCGGTGATTTGGAAAGAGATGAAGTAAGTGATCGGCATACAATCCTGTCCTCATAAATGCTAGCTGGAAATGGTCACAGTATTCGAATACTTGCCGAAAAATTTGTTCAGCTGTTCGTAATTATTAAAAACATGTTTATAGCTATGGAAAAAAACATGATAGGACAAATTCCAGGAGTACTGTCACTATAGGATAAGCGAGCAATTCTTCGAGAAACCTAAGAAAAAGTTGGAGTTAATGCTAGTTTATCGACGTCTTATTAAAAGTGCCGCACATCTTACACTACGAAATATGAAGAAAAGCGACCATTGAATTTGGAAGGCAAATTGAAACGCTTTCGATTTGCAGATGAGCACATGGCGCGGAAAAAAACAGCGGCTTACGCCATCACTTCTGATTTAACAGGATGGTCCTGACGGCTACAAACATTATTTCCATGATCTGTGCAAAGAAGAAAAATTCCTAACACGACATCACAGGTTCTCAGCAAGCCAAATAATTTTTTGTCCCCTCAGATGGATCTACCAACAGAGCAACGCTCCCACCCATACATGCAGCAGGAATCATTAAAAGCTCTATTTGATTCTAAAAAGGTGACTTAATGGTATGGCCCCTATACTCACCGGATTAAACATCATGGAGAACGCATGGGGTTGGTTAACCCGAAAAAAAAAACCAAAACGGCAGACAATTTGAAGTCACCCCAAACTGCTTGGACGAAGTTTCCATAAATTATCTTAAATCATTGTATGATTAAAGGTCTGAAGGATGTACGAAATTATTTTGAATAAAGGAACTTAAAAAATTACAGGTTTTGACAAATTTTGAGGATTTAATCACGAATTTCACAAGTGCCCCTATTCTATTGAGTTAACTTATCAGGTAAAGATTTTCAGATTTAAGTTGTATGCTATGAAGGCGAAAACAAAGAAATCGGCTGTCCCTATTCATATAATCAGCAGTGAATATTTCTCATGTTACGTTCATACAGAATTCCCAATGAAAAAAAAAAAACAAATATCCTGGTAGATCGGTAGATCAAAATTATTCTATTGATAAATTCTATTGCCTTGAATTATTCAGCACGATGAATGAGATTTATATCGATGAAAACAATCGTTTAATCCTTTGATGCTATATGCAAATGGCCAGCGAAGACGGTGATGAAATTATGAAAAAAATGTTTTATTTTCAAACGGACTAATTACCACGATGATGATTTGTTTTCCAACTTTTATTGCTAATTTACTCGTGTTTCGGAGAAACTTTTGTGGTCTTATCTTTTTCTTCATTATACGTAGAAATATGATACCACACTCCATCAAATAAAGCCGTCTGGCATTTTTAATGTAAGACCCTATTCCCAAGTGGCTTAAAAAGTTAAGATACATTCGGCATAAAAGGTATATATTTATTTATTCTTATACTGACAGTATGTTTAATTTTAGTATACATCAAGTGGTTGTCAAAACTTCCTATGAATATGACCATGATCGCACGCAATTCCTCTTACAACTAGTTCGAAATTAATATCACTGTTGCAATTGTACCAACTACCAATCAATCATATTTCACAAAGAATTGAAGGAAGTCCAATTCAACCATTAACTATATAGGTACCTACAACGTGCCTCGGTCATATAGTTCAATTAAACTATAAATATCCTCAAATAAAATAAATGGAACAAATGGCAAGCAATTCTTGGTGTTGTCATACTTGGGTTTTCACTATATAAATATTTGGACACTGCCTGAGAACGCGTCGTTGAGAGAGCTGAAATGGATTATAACCATACAAATAAAGGGTTTTCCAATAAGAGGAGTTATTTTTATATTCAAAGAAAAATGCCATTTTTTGAGACAAATGATCGGATCTTTATTTCATTATAAAGAGGAAGGTATGCCGTTAATAACTGAAAATAACATCAGCGAAATTACCACCACGACCACGCCTACAGGACCATATCCTTTTCATGAAATTTTCCATAACCAAATCGCAAAGTGGCTGCCCTATGTCCTCGATAGCCTCACGAATTCCATCTTTGAGGTCTTGAATCGACACAGGGTTGTTGGCGTAGACCTTCTCTTTCATGTGGCCCCAAAGGAAGAAGTCGCAAGGTGTTAAGTCACAAGATTTCGGTGGCCAATTGTGATCTCTTCTTCGAGAGATAACACGGTCCGGAAACTTTTCCCGTAAAAGATCAATGGTTTCGTTGCTTGTATGGCACGTAGCGCCGTCTTGTTGAAAGTAAACGTTGTCCAGATCAATACCATCGTTGAGATAGAGAGGCTTTTCAAAATAACTCTTGGGTTTTCCGAGCTCCAGATGCGACAAATTTGCTTGTTGACGAAGCCATCGAGGTGGAAATGGGCCTCATCACTCAAGATGAGTTTTCGGAGGAATTCCGGATCATTTTCATGCATTTCAAGGACCCAATCAGCAAAGACTCGACGTTGTTGATGATCGGCCGGCTTGAGTTCTTGTGTTAACTGAACTTTATAAGCTTTAAGAGCCAAATCTTTATGCAAAATATGATGTAATGACGTTTGTGGAATGCCTAATTCCAAAGAACGACGAGGAATGGTCAATCCTGGGTTTTCTTCAACACTTTCGGCTACAGCAGCAATATTCTCGACTGTTCTTGAGCGACGTTCACTGGTTTAATTCTTCACATCACTAACTTGTCCCGACAGCTCGAATTTTTCTACCAATTTCTGTATTGCGGTCCGACAAGGTGCTTCACGACGACAACAAAATGTTTGACTTTTACGAACCGTCTCTGCCACATTTTCACCATTTTTATAGTGAATTTTAATAATTTCAATGCGTTGTTGAATCGTGCATCGTTCCAATTTTATTAATGGCGTAGTTTCTACTTGTCAAGTGACAAAAAATGACAGCTCCAGAAGTGACATCTACCGAAATAGCGGGCTAATTAAAATAACACCTCTTATTGGAAAACCCTTTAGTAAATTTCAATAGTGGGCCAAGTCTGGAGTCCCTATTATGTGTTGTCATACAACACTTTAGTTTTTCACTTTAGGTACTTCCTTTTATTTTCTTCTAGGGTGCAATATTATAGGTGTTAACAAGTTATAACTTTTTCTTCTGTTTAAATTCATTTTCGATTTCCGTCCGTCTGAAAATTTATATTCCAGTAGGTACTATCGTTCTATTGCTAAGAAAAAACTTTTTCGCTCATAGCTCCAATTTAAGTAATACGTATGCATCTGGCATTAAAAGCTATATACACAGCCAACACGTTTGTGCTATTGAATTACGTTGTGCATCAAAACCGTTGAGAAATACTTCCCGAGCCATGAAATAGAAATTCATATGTGGGTGGTGGTCCGGTTCTCTAAAATTTCCTATATTGATACGTATGGAAAAGTGACTATACATTGATTTTATATATATATAGTCCAGCAATTATTTTCTCGCATTTTCACGCAAACTAAAAATTCTCGCTATAGTAAAATATAGGCAAGGAGGAACTGGGGAAATGAGCTGGAAGAAACTGTCGATAACTTTACGTTTAGACGAATCATTCTCCACTCACGCTATTTAAAAAATATTTCGTATCAGAGATTTTTTTTTACTTAGTTTCAGAAGTTTCAAGAAGTGACATGAATCAGGCGAAATTGCAACTACATAAATGGGAGATAATGTTCAATTTTGATTTTATTATAAGTTGAGAAGATTTTGGTTTGTTTTGTGCTTATGTTTTATATTTTGCTTTTTATTATACAGGGTCTGACGGAAACTTATCAGGTACAGTACTGAACGAATGTGGAGATTTGAAGTTCTTATCAATCTCATTTCCCGATTTTAATATCATTCGTTTTCTGGAAACTAAATCGAGTTCATAAAGCTAATATATACTACACAACCACAACTAAAACATTCGAAATATTTCCGAAAATATAAGTCGATATCGAGTCGTTGTTATTATTCGTTATAGCGTTCCTTATTTTTAATTTTCTGATCGAAATCAATCAGTATTCGAAATGTAACTTCTCGTCTCGAATCCCAATGTTTACTGGGGTAGAGCTTAAAATGCTATCCATTCAGGAACCAAGTCTTCCAATAATTTTAAGCTTGGCTCCTTACCTACTCAAGGGGCTATACTAAATAAAATAATAAAATAGTTTTGATTAAAATGTAACCTTACTGGCTAATTCCCAGACACTTGTAGGCAGAATTCTTAAAGGTTCAATAGACCATGTTTTGTAATTATAAGCTTTTTATTGAACCTTTAGGATTAAAATGCCTTTCATCCGAATTTTTTACCTAAATGAATTTATATTTTACAAAACCGAAAATTCCAATTAGTTTAATATCCTCTATATGCTGGTTTGGGTGGGTAAAAAGTGCCGTGGGTAAGAAGTACCACCTTTAATATCTCGTTATAAAAGGGCAATAAAAAAACGAACGTACATGCAGGGAATGCACTTGGCGTGGGGTGATTTTCGCCACATAGCCAGTCGATGGCAGGCATTCGGTAAGAACGCACATGTAATATTGCTATTAATTTAGAAAAAAATCAAAAAACCATCATGTTGAAAATTTTAGTTTCTTTCTAAATCTGCTCATCATGGTTAAGTAAAGTAAGCACCTTTATATTGCTATGTTCTTAATGAGCAGTCTTAAAACTACGTAAAACTATAAATGTTTTGTTGTCATTGTTTTCTATCTAAAAACATGTTCTTGTACCGTTCGGCGTAAAAAGGACCGCGGGGTAAATTTTAGGTATAAGGCAGATAACAAAGACTAAAAGTTATAGCTGTCTATTTAAATATCAGTAACAACCTGTATTGCAATGCGGGTACAAAGAATTTTCCAAAAAGTAAATATAACAATAACATTATAAAGTGAAGCAACTAAAATAAAGTTAGGCTATCATATTAAATTAGAATGTTTAGTTTTGTTTTTTGAATAAATATCGATAACAATGTTATAGATATGGCATTTTTATTCTTTCTTACCAGGTTGCAACTTTGCAACTGGTGGAACTTTTTACACCCAAGAGGGGTTACAAAAACCAAACGACTTGCACATTTAAAATCAATTAATAACGTAAAATAATTAAATTTTTTTTATATATCTTATTTGGTGTTCGTACATAAAACCCTGAAGATTGTATGTCTAAATTATCATATAATTTGACCTGAAAGTTTATGACATATTGATGATAATTCAAAAAGTGGCAACTCCATCCCCACCGAACCCTGCTACAATGGACTATTTTATGTTGTTTCCCCTTAAAGGGATGCTTTAGTATTTAAGAGTGCAAACTCCCAGAGAAAATGGGATTTAGAACCCTTGTAAATGACTTTGATAATTTATTCTTAAAGGTTTGTTATCCAAGATTTTGTATTTAAAGGTTCAATTTTATATGGAGCTTCCTATGGCTGTCATTTTGTATATAAAACAACATCTTAAGGCCCAAAATCATTTTGTTCTGAGTGCTGGACGAGTGAAGTTGTAAAACGAGTGTTTTTTTTTACTTTTATTCTGTTTTGCTACGGTATGACACATTATATAAAATTGGTTGGGTTAATCTTCCTATCCCATACCTATTATACAGAAAATGGCAAGCAAAGAGACCAGTGAATCGCCTCCACGTTATCTATGAACGGTAATATTTTCAATGATGATCTTTTCTGTAAAAATGTATATATACTTTTTTATTAGAATTTTACCTATATTAATCAGAAGTAAAAAGCACACCATCAGAGCCATCAATATTTGTCGAAAACTTATATGATGACAGAGATTGTAGGCCAACTTGTGAAAGCAGCTCTAACGAAGAAATGATTGAAACCAACAGCACATTAGATTCTAAACGAATCAGTGTTGCTCAAACTAACATAAAACGAACATTGTTCTGCACAACAAGAATACTAAAAAAAATATATGGTGGGTGACTATAATTGATAACGCCGATGAACATTAAAAGTTAGTGGTTTATTTAACAATGCGTCTAAGTTTAATACACTATTCCAAGTTTCATAATCATTAATCTTACTTAAAATAATTACACTTTCAACTAGGTCACTTAATAAACACGTGTGTATCAACTTATCTAAAAACTTATGCTAATTTCAGATAATATTTTCGAGAATTCACCTTTTAGGAATGGCACCAAGATATGCAGATATGTGTATCAATATACTTAATAAGTGGGATATATAAAACTAAATATGTAATAAATGATTATCAAAAGCACTCACCAGGATAAAATGTGGAATCGATTTTATGGCGTTGGTAAATAGACCGTAGCCACAATGCGCACGACACTATCTAAAAGTTCTTAACTACTCATAGCAAGGATAGTGTATTGACCTTAGCTGCTATGCATAGCAACTGCAATTCTGAGTATGTGTGTTGCCGTTCTTCATTTTGCCTAGGTAAAGTTATTATGACTAAAGTATACAAAGTATATGATGACAAGTTAATTTCCTATAATTGATTTGAGTCCTGATTTTGTTTGTGTGGAATGTAGCCAGAATGTGTCGATTGTGTCTCTAAAAACTACTTTATCGACGTTGTTGTAGGTAGGTGTGCATAGATTTTAAAGGAGAAGTTGCGTATTGCCTCACGAAAACTTATCCGCCTTAAGGAAGTAGACCTTCGCAACTTTTAGACCAATAAATTGAAACTGAAAAGAAGAAAAGGGCCAACTTCAAGTACTGCTCAAGCATGTTAGCAGAGATGGATTTCAGCATTGGACAATTGACGCGAATGTATGCTGAAGGTGCAAGTATTTTGGATGTAAAAGACTATCTTTCCGCTATTGCCCTATATGCTACACCTCTCAAGAGAATATTTAGAATTTATTTAAATAAAAAGATAATAGAATTGGTCTAAGACAAATTCCTAAGATACTTTAGATGAATGCCTGTATTTAACTTCTTAGGGTCACCCATCTGTGCAAGTTTGTTTTTCGAAGTGGTTTTTAGAATGTATTTCTAGAACTGTTCTTCGGACAGAAAAAATGATTATAGCCATTTTCTTAAGACTTCATATTATGAAGAACTTTTCAGTACAATAAAAACATCGACAACTGATCGTTTTTACAGTATACATAAAAATCTTAAATTTTTAAATGGCAACACCAAGAAGTGTTGCCCGATTTAATGCATTTTTGAAATTCTATTAACTATTGCTATGCAAAGACCATGCACCTAATTTCAGTTCTCTATGTCGACGCGTTCTCAGGCAGTGTCCAAATATAGAGTGGAAAACAAAATTTTTGTATGGAAACTCTACGAATGAGTTACCCGATTTGTCCATTTTCGAACTTAAACATAGTTTTTTTTTTTTATGGTCCGTCTGAAAAATTTCAGCTCTCTAAATGAACACATTCTCTAGTTATCGTGAGGATGGGCCATTGACTTATAACGACTGAGCGTATTGTCATTTTCCTGTAGGAAGGAATTACACAAATTCTACAATTGTCTATTTCGCGCTATAGCAGTGTTGGAGCTACGAACAAAAAATATCGCTAACTGAACGTTTTCTCATGTCATTTGATGTTTTTATGTTGGCTACAGATGCAATCAACGCAGGAAGAATAAGCTAAAGATAGAGTTTACCATGCTCCATCTCTCTTGCCCATAAGCAGAAATCAGGTAAAAATAACCTTTATAAAATTAAAGTAGGAATGAGTTTAATACTTATAAGAGTGCTTAAGGCCCAGGTATTACACGAGACTGACAGCATTTGACACTTACACAGGCTCGTGTAAGCCCCTACTGACTACTCCTTATTACTGACTAGTCTTTACTAACAAGATGTCTGACCAGTCAGTATACACTAGTTAATAAACAGTCAAATGTAAAATTAAGATAGCGGAAATTGAAAATAAAACGTAGATGCTAGTGGAGTTTTTTTTTATATTTCTAATATTCTCTCTACTGAGTGAGAAATGACTGAAAAGATTAAGTAAGAAATCGCTAGATATGCCTATAGAAGAGAAATTTCTGCGCCGCTTGACGACATTTTATTATGAACTAACTAGCCAATTGAGCGAACGCAAATCGTTTTTGTCAGTAAAATTGATAGACAAAATCAGAACTGTTCTTCATCTCTATTGACTCGTGTAATCGTTGCGTAAGCGGTTAAAATGTCACTTCGAACACAAAAGAGATATTTTATTAATTCGATTTTCGGGTGTAAAGTTTCATCTGATTGGTTGAATTTTACATGTTATTATGTAGTAAATATTTTCAGGACTGCTCAAAGTCTGATAAACATAAACACAATATTTTTTGTGCCACATGAAATATCAAATCACTCAGTCCATTGTTATAATTCGGTTGGCTGCACATACAGACAGACAGTCGAATCAAAATAACTTTAATATCATGCAGGGGTGTCCAAACCGTTTTGCTGTGCCAGCATTATTTCTGTGAGTTACAAACGGAATGACAACCTTAGTATACCCCAAAGTTGGCCAAAGCGTCCACCACAGTCGTCTGGTCGACCGTGTAACTATTCCTAGTCGCCCGGCTATCTGATATATACATATTTCGGCATGAAACAAATGATTCGTTAATTTAAGTCTTTTTTTTTAATTTCAGTTGCTTGTTCCAAACCTACAAGAGTCAGACGATGAATGGAGAGTTGCGCGTTTATTATTTTAGTCCATTTAAAAATCTAACGCAGGAGGAATTATTTAAAAAATTATCATTTGATAAAAGACGCAATGATTCCTTATTTTTCCTTAAAATTTCTAAATTCTTTTTCAAATATTTCTAAATCCTTTTTTGAAATGTTATGCCCTCCTCATTCCTCTAGTAATGTTGAACTGGTATTTTCAGCAGTTACCATTAATAAAACCAAAATAAGGGGTGAACTCAACACTGACCGCACAGAATTCTTCAATCTCTTGATATTTTTTCTTAATTTATTTTTCATTCAATTCCCATTCAATGATGAAATAAATATTGAAGAAATATCAATAAAAATAAAGAAATTTTGGGATGTGGACCAAATACTAGCTGCGAATGAAATCATTAATTTAAACTGCGATATATTTTTGAAATAAAGAGCTTCGTCTCCAAATAGTTATTGGAATTTACTTTGTGAAGAGAAATATCCATGTTTATGGAGATGTGCAGTATATTTCACATCATTCTTCGGTTCTACTTACCTCTACAAGTTACAACTAGATAAGAAAATCTTCATTAAACCTGGATCACTTTTCCAAAGCTCTTTAACTTTTTATTCAACCAACGAAAGCTATCATTACGAAAAATTTATGTGGCATAATACAGCAAAAGAGAGAGAGAATGTATAGAGCAAATAGCGTTTTCTACCCTGAATGCAATTAAAACAAGTAAAAAAGCTGGAATTGTTCTAAGACCAATTCCTATAATAACCTAAATGAATGCCCGCATGAAATCTACCATTTGAGCAATTATGATTTTTGCCCTGGTTTTTCGCATATACATATATCTAGAACGGTTCATCGCACAGAAAAAATAATTATAACCAATTTTATAGGATTTCGTATTCTGAATAAGCTTTTAGTACAATAAAAATGTCTAGGACAGAATGCTTCCACACTAACCGTAAAAAATCTAAGTTTTTATATGGCAACACTAAAAAGAGGTTGCCCGATTTATTCCATTTTTGAAATTTTATTTGGTACTACTATTACAACACCATGTACCAAATTTCAGCTCTCAATGCCAAAGCGTTCTCAGGCAGTTTCCAAATATATAGTGAAAATCGAAATTTTTGTATGGCAACCCCACGAAGGAGTTGCCCAATTTGCCTCGTTTTCGAACTGAAGTTTCCTTTTTTTTTAAATCCGTGTAAGTTCATGCGTTCTTGAGTTATAGTACGCATGGATAGACGGAGGGAAGGACAGACGGACATGCAAATAAAAATAACTTTTAATATTATGCGTAGGTGTCCAATCCATTTTGCTCTACCATCATTGTTTCTGTGCGTTACAAACGGAATGACAAACTTAATATACCCTATAGATTTCATCAAGGGTATAAAAAACATAGCTGCCGTTTGACAGATGATCATTAGGCACACTGACATATAATAAGAATGGACTGTGCGTTCTTGCTTAAAAGCGGTACAAATTTTGAACAGGCTCTGAAAACCCTTTATTTCGTACAATTGAACAATAAAAATGTAAAAAAATATTATTGCATTAAATGAAAATTATTTAGGAAGTCAAACTTGCTTTAATTAGCCCAACAATTATTTTTTAATATTACTGAAAAATGTATTCCTCTGCAGATTTGATGTAAAATATTATTGAGCTTATATTTATATATAAGTTAATAAATCCGGCTTAGGAAATTTTAAAAAGAAAATATAAATTAAAACAATAAAATCTTTATTTAAAATTACTACGTTTATTTTATCCTAATTTCACGAAATATAAAATACAACTGAAAATGCGTAATGATAATCAAAAGCAAAAACCTTTTGCAATTTGTTTTCCTAATTACTAAAAACGTTGATTCAACATATTTTGCGTGAGAACGACGATTTCATGTTAATGGACTGCAACGTGCCGCCGTTGTATTGCATCGTGAGGATGTAATATGATGCTCCTATTTTTCTATGGGAAAGTTATGTGATTGCGTGTTAACTGTTCCGCTTTTAAATTCGAATGTCCTCATTTGATTTTTTTGCTGTTGTCCTTTTCCTTAGAAGAATGGCGTTTCATAAAGCTTCCTTTTGGGTGTTGGTACCTTTGTTGTTGTTTTCGATGCTAGGTTTTCGATCTGGATGCTTCTGTGATATGATTGATTCGAGATGGTGTCTTCCTCTGAATGTTGTATGATTGATGCATTGCTCTTACCTGTATCATTTCTTTTAACTATGGCGAGAGATCCTTTGTTTCTAAGTATGATTACCACGAGAACTGTTATAATAACTATGGTGGTCAAGCTGATGCCGTAACTGGTGAGTTGGTAAGTATTTTTCTCATTTTGCAGAAGTTCGAGTTGTTTGGTGTTATTGATTTGAATGTCCTTCATCATTTGTAACGATATTACTTCTTTAAACCGCTTCTCAAAGGGGGTTGGTTGTAGAATAGCCGGAAGGATTGGAATTGCTGATTGTTCTTTGGAAATGTAGGTTCTACCGTTGATTGATAAGCTAGTGTTGTGGAATTTGACTAGGTATGTGGCAGTGATATTATGGTTTTCGTCCTCTATGTGGATACTGCCATTGAATTGATTTAGTAGTATGAGACCATCTGCTATCTCCTCGATCGTTGGAATATGTTGGTTATTTGACTGGTTACAAGTTGAAGGACGGCTCTTTAGCATATTTGGTAGGCACGTCGAAGAACTTATATCTACAATATCGTCCTGTTTGCAAATTGATAAGGAATTAAATGTTTTACACTTATCTTTTATTCCATAAATCTTATCCTGGTTCTTTAAAATTTCTTTAAATTCAATCTCATTTATTATACTATTTCTTTTGACTGGTTTTATTAATAATTTTTCATAAGTTTCTAGGTTTGTCATCGGAATATATACTATGTAAAGTAAGCAAGAGTTATTCGTTATTATTTTGATATTTGAGAAGTCTAATGCTTCTTCTGGCGTTGCAAAAGGCAAAATTTCTTCTTCTAATTTATTAATTGCTAACTTTATTTCCATATTTAATAAAATGAGTGAATTTATGATTCCTAATTTTGCCCAATGTATTCCGTATTTAATATTTACGATTTCTTCTTTAATTATTCTAATTTTGTATTGGATGCTTAGGCTTAGCTGATAATTAATTGGACTTTCTTTCATTATCAAATTTCTAATTTCGTTGGCTATTTTCGTAATATTATTTAATCTTTCATTATACAGATGATTTATTATTACCTGTATGTTATTATTTTCTAAAACATTATTAACTTTGTTCTTTATTATTTCAAAATCTTCATGGTTAGGATTACCCGCAATCCATTTCCATGCGCTACCAATAAAGCCCAATGATCGTTTAGTTTTATAAATTTTAATGCTGTCAAGTACTGTCTGTAATTGTGTTAATTCGTGTCTCAAGTAAGGATGTAAAGGATTCCTGTCCGTAATTTGCTTGTCAAGTATTGTTTGTATGTCGTCAATGAATTTTTGATATTTATCTAATTCTATCACGTGGATAAGTTTGAAATTTCCTTCGTGAATTTTAGCTGTACCGGTGCTGATGGAGATGACTTGAGAGTTCGTGTAGTCTAATATTTGAACTTCGGCGGGAATAGTGCTTAAAGCACCCCTTTAAAGAATAGGGTATGTTTTAGTTCCTAATATTGCTTTTATGAATGATTTTTCCTGATTCGGTTAAAACGGTTGTATTTTTACTTTTCTTGACTATTTCTGGTTTGTATCGGACAGTGAGTTTGGAGCCTAATCTTTTGTTATGTCTGACGTAGATAATTTGACCTAGTTCGTAAGTTTTTATCGGTTTTCGTTTTTAGTTGGGATATTTAATGTCTTTAGCCTGTTTACTCTTTAATTTCTCTATATTACTAAGCCTGATACTTTCAAATTGTTCGGGGTCTACATTTGGGATTGTACCATAATAAAGTTCTACCGATTTTTTCCCTGTACTAGAATATATTGAATGATTATATTCGTAGACTGATCTCTCTAATAACTCTTCAAATGTCCTTTCTACGTCATCTGACTTGAGACACCTCATTATTTCGGAAAGGTTAGAGTGAAATCTTTCGATTTGACCGTTCACCTCGTCATCATTGATACTATAGAATTAGAATTTAGAGATTTTTCGTTATCCATAACGACTACTTCTGGGACACTAAAGAAAAAAAGGATGTCTCTCAAAGGTTGTTTTATATCTTCCATTGCTCTGGATGTTATAGGCTTGAAAAAAGCTAATTTAGTGAATTTTTCGATTGCAGTTAAAATTAATTTGTTCTCGGTTGAATAGATATCGATGTGAAGGGTATGGCCTGGATAGTTTGGAATCGGTGTGGGTTTTATTATTTGCTTGTTGGGATGTCGATCATATTTATTTTCTTTACACGTGATACAGCGTTTTACTATGTGCCTGATTTTCTTTGTCATTCTGGGAAAATAGTATTTTTCCAGTAATTGTTCTCTGTTCTCTTCAGCGTTGCGCTGTGCTCTACGATGAACAGAAAGGATTTTTTCTTCCTGCTCGTTTTAGTCAGTGATGTCTTGTACCATAGTTTGCGTGTAACGTACCTTATAATTTCGGAAGTGAGCTGGATAGATTTCTTGTATTTTTCCCATATTTAGTTCTTCTGTTTTAAATCCGTTAATAGTGTTTGGGTTAAGATACCTTTTGAATATGTTTATTATGTCGGCCTCCGAATAATCGGGCTGGATAAAGATATGCCTGGTATAATTTGGGAAAGGATTAATGATTTGATAGCTGCTTATTTGGTTTCGAAAGACGTTAATAGGTGTTTCGACTGACGGGATTAATGCGTGTGAGGAGCTTTCGTTGCTATGTTGACTGACAGACAAGGTGTTTACTTGGGAATTTTTTGGGATTCTGGATAGGGGGTTTGCAACGACATTGGTTTTTCCCGGTTTATATTTTAACTCGTAATTATATTCCTCCAGAATAGCTTTCCAGCGTTTCATCTTGGAGTTATTATTTTTATTACTTAAGGCGTATATCAGAGGTTGGTGGTCTGTGAATATTTTTACTTTTCTGGATCCGCAAAGGAAGTTTCGAAGAGAATTAAGAGACCATATTATTACAAGCATTTCTTTTTCGTTTGCTGCGTAATTTTCCTCTGTTTTGTTAAGAGTTCTAGACAAGAATGTAATTGGCTTTCCATCTTGAGCGAGGACTGCTCCTAATGCAAAATTGGATGCATCTGTGGTAAGCTCGCATTCCTGATCAAAGTTCGGGAAGGCAAGTAATACATCTTCTGAACGGAGGGAATTCTTGACCTTATTGAAGGCATCGACTGCTTTGTCATCTAGTTTGATTGCTTTTGACTTTGAGAGTTGTTTGGCACACGTCCATCTTCCCCTCTTAAAAGCGCAGTCAAGGGTTTTGCAAGTTTAGCATAATCCTTGACGAAGCGTCGATAGTAACCTGCCAGTCCAAGGATGGATCGAAGGTCTTTGACAGTTTTAGGGAGTGGAAAGTCTGATATTGCAATTATTTTTTTGGGATTAGTTGTTATTCCATTTTTCGAAATTACGAACCCTAAAAATTCCACTTGATCTTGAACTCGGATTTATCTAGCTATATTTTCATATTTGGTGTCTCTAATGTTTTAAAGACAAGTTCCAGGTATTTAAAGTGCTCTTCCTCAGTCTTTCCGAATATGATAATGTCGACTATCTAAACATGACAACGTTTTCCAATATGCTCGCGTAGGATGTCATCTAGAGCCTGTTGAAAGATGGAAGGAGCATTTTTGAGACCAAAGGATAACCGCGTAAATTGGTATTTGCCGTGGTTAATCGACAATGCTGTTTGTTCTATGTCTGATTCTTTTAATGGAATCTGATGGAAACCGCTCTTTAAATCGATCACCGTGAACTACTTGTTATTTCCCAGGTTTGCTAAAACGTCTTATATTTCTGGGATCGGATATTTGTCTGGGATTGTAACTGTATTAAGTTTTCTGTAGTCGATGACTAGTCTGAATTTCTTTTTCCCAGATGCGTCGTCCTTTTTCGGGACGATCCAAAGTGGTGAATTGTAAGGTGATTTGTATGGTCTTATAATGCCATCATCTAATAATTGTTTGACTTGTGTTTCTACTTCGTCTTTAAGGCATAAATGGTAAGGGTAGGACTTTGAGTAGACTGGATCGGTGTTATTTGTGCGGATTTCTCCCTTAACTGTTGTAGTGAAAGTTAGTTTTTCATCTGGTTCGGAGAAAAGTTTATGGCAACTATTGATTAATCTATTCAATTTTTCCTTTTGTTCTGTATTTAGGTGACATATTCGAAGATTGATTTTATTTACAGAGTCGGAAATATGTTGCTTTAAACAGATATTTAGGTTTGAATGAATTGTCATAAACCCCTTGTTTGTATGAATGGTTGCTCCAAGTTGTTTGAGGCTGTCATTACCTATTATTCCATCGAAAGATTTTAAACAGGGAAGAATGAAGAATTTCAGTTTGCGATCCGGTCCGAAAAGATCTATTGATGCATGAAGAGTGATTTTGACGCTACCAGCTACGGAGTTAGCTAAAAATGGTTTTTTATTGGGGATAGGATTTCTTACATAACAGGATTGTATGTAATTTTTATTGGAGCCTGTGTCTATTAGAAATTTTAATGTTTTTCCGCTCTTCGCCGCATGGTCCAAGTACGGAAGCGAAGAGCTTCTTAGTCTAAAAAATGGATATCGTCAATATGTTCGGTTAGTTCCTGAGAATTTGGATCATCTTCAGAATCTGCACGCTCAGGTGGCTGCATGAAATTCCACTTGATCTTGAACTCGGATTTATCTAGCTATATTTTCATATTTGGTGTCTCTAATGTTTTAAAGACAAGTTCCAGGTATTTAAAGTGCTCTTCCTCAGTCTTTCCGAATATGATAATGTCGACTATGTAAACATGACAACGTTTTCCAATATGCTCGCGTAGGATGTCATCTAGAGCCTGTTGAAAGATGGAAGGAGCATTTTTGAGACCAAAGGGTAACCGCGTAAATTGGTATTTGCCGTGGTTAATCGACAATGCTGTTTGTTCTATGTCTGATTCTTTTAATGGAATCTGATGGAAACCGCTCTTTAAATCGATCACCGTGAACTACTTGTTATTTCCCAGGTTTGCTAAAACGTCTTATATTTCTGGGATCGGATATTTGTCTGGGATTGTAACTGTATTAAGTTTTCTGTAGTCGATGACTAGTCTGAATTTCTTTTTCCCAGATGCGTCGTCCTTTTTCGGGACGATCCAAAGTGGTGAATTGTAAGGTGATTTGTATGGTCTTATAATGCCATCATCTAATAATTGTTTGACTTGTGTTTCTACTTCGTCTTTAAGGCATAAATGGTAAGGGTAGGACTTTGAGTAGACTGGATCGGTGTTATTTGTGCGGATTTCTCCCTTAACTGTTGTAGTGAAAGTTAGTTTTTCATCTGGTTCGGAGAAAAGTTTATGGCAACTATTGATTAATCTATTCAATTTTTCCTTTTGTTCTGTATTTAGGTGACATATTCGAAGATTGATTTTATTTACAGAGTCGGAAATATGTTGCTTTAAACAGATATTTAGGTTTGAATGAATTGTCATAAACCCCTTGTTTGTATGAATGGTTGCTCCAAGTTGTTTGAGGCTGTCATTACCTATTATTCCATCGAAAGATTTTAAACAGGGAAGAATGAAGAATTTCAGTTTGCGATCCGGTCCGAAAAGATCTATTGATGCATGAAGAGTGATTTTGACGCTACCAGCTACGGAGTTAGCTAAAAATGGTTTTTTATTGGGGATAGGATTTCTTACATAACAGGATTGTATGTAATTTTTATTGGAGCCTGTGTCTATTAGAAATTTTAATGTTTTTCCGCTCTTCGCCGCATGGTCCAAGTACGGAAGCGAAGAGCTTCTTAGTCTAAAAAATGGATATCGTCAATATGTTCGGTTAGTTCCTGAGAATTTGGATCATCTTCAGAATCTGCACGCTCAGGTGGCTGCATGAAATTCTGCGAATCAGTGTATTCTACAAGTGTTTGATCATATTGTGAATCGTAATCGTGCAATTGATCATGGTAATATGCCAATTCGCGGTCTTCTGCAATTTGTTCGGAATGATAAATCCTTTGGACCTTATATGGCTGCTGTATTTGTTGGGAATATGGTCCTTTGTTTGTGTAGTTTTGCATTTGAGTTCTATTTTGGTAGTTAACCTGTTTGGAATGGGTAGAGTGGTCAATATCCATCGGTTCGATCCTCTGATAGTGATTTCTGTAGGGTAATCTTGGGGGTTGTTGAGTTTCTTGTCGAAGACGGAAGAGAGGTTTCGGGAAACCTTGCGCTGCTTGTGGATTATGGAGTAGTTATGGATAAAAACTCTTCCTTTCCTGGGGCTTCACGAAAGCTCTCCTAGCAGTAATAGGTGGAGGTAAGGCAGGTTGTTGGCCTCGAATGCTGCGATGACTATGCTGGACGCGATAATGTACGTTTTCAAGCTTTATACATATGTGTAGAGCTTCAGGCAAATCCTCGGGTCCTTTCATACTAAGTAGTCGAAGTAGATCTCCTTTCAGACCTCTGACGGAAGTATCTACTGCTTTCTCTCGATAGGCTTGAGTCATGACGTATAGAGATTCCAGATTCATTTCCATGGAGGATAGCTTATTCAGTATTAAGGATAGGTGGTAATAGACCTGCTGGTAAAACTCTGGGGTGGTGTTGTCTTTCTGGAAAAGCGTGGTCATTTGGTTCTCGAGTGTACCAAGGTCTCTTTTGTCGGCGTAGTCAAGTGCTAAACACTTCGAAATTTTTTCCCAATTTCGTGGGGTATTGTAGGACTCTAAGGCTGTATCCGCATTTCCCGTAATTTTATTTCGTATGACGCTAAGAATTCCATAATATTTTGGTGTTCCTCTCAAACTATCGTAAATTTTTAGAATTCTATCAACACTTTTTTTCCAGGAACCGTATTCTCCCGGTTTACCAGAGAATTCTCACAGACTTTTAACGACTTCGGGTATCTTATCCATGTCGTTTAGATTTGTAAGATGTTTGGGATCGATTGTTTGGTCTACATCATTACTATAGCTTGTACTAGGAGAAGAAGTTTGATTATAGAGTCCTTATGTTTCCGACCTAATTATTTCAGTGATAAGATCTTTAAATGTACTCAGATCAAGAGTTTTTGTGGAACCCGTTGGGGTGTTAGCTAAATTCTCGGGTTGTCCTAACAAGGAGGGATTTAGGATGTCTTTGCCGTTAATTTTTTTGAATTTCTTGGCCTGTGGTTCTATTCGCGTTAAATAATTGTCAGGGCACCATTCACGATAGAAACTGAGGTGTTAGTCCAATTACAAAAAAAAATGTGAAGGAAATCGCGTAAATGCTTATAATTCAACTAACCACTTGTCTTTCAATGTTATGCTCTCGTTCGTTCAGTTTATCAAAAATGGATAAATGATGCACTCGTAAAAGCTTTAAAATTTTGTACAAATCGTTAAGAATTAATTAATTTTTCATAAGAATTATGCGGGATTTCCATATATTGGAAGTAGAGAATGTTTTGAAATCGTATAAGTGCTTATTTTATTTTGTTTTTTTTTTTAAACATTCACTATTCGATCAAAAATTCGTGAAATATTGATTCGGGTAATAAAAAATGAGAGACAAAAATAATATAACTTTGAATTTAAAGTTTCGGGTTTCTGGCCTAAAATTAATAATTGTTTTAAAACATATTTCCTTTTCACTGAACTTAAAATCTTGAAATATATTATTATTTACTTTATTTTGGAATTTTCAACGCAAAAGTAAAGTTATGATTTTTTCCTTATTATACTGCTGAGATTTGTTAGTAATATTTCTCCAATAATCACTTTACCTTTTACAAAAAAAAATTGTTTTGTTTTTTTTTTTTCAATATTCGTTTTCTTGTACTTTCTATTTCTTCATATAAAAAAAAAGATTTAATTTTTCTTCAATATTCACTTTCATTTTTTCTTTCTATTACTCTATATAAAACAAAGATTTAATTTTTCTTCGATATCCACTTTCGTTTTTTCTTTCTATTTCTTCAATATTCACTTTCCTTTTTCCTATAAATTTCACACAAAAAAAAGAACAATAGAAGTAAAATCGTATCAACTTACATTAAAATTAACAAATGTATGGTTAACATTTGGGAGTTGTATGAATAACGACGACAGGTGCTCAAAATTGCCTCGTCCTATTATATTGGGATCGTTTGTGGTCTTTTTCGCAACCAATTTAGCGACTGTTGATATGTATTGTTGAAAAATATGGCGTGTTTATCCTTTATTTCTCCTACTTATCAACTCCGTTTTGTTCCTGGTGTGGATGACTCCGGGGCCTCGTTTCCCAATTTGTAGTTATTGAAATTTCGAAGAATTTTATCCCCTTTTACTTGCCACTAGAGATGAAAGTAATTTCTTAAGAATCGATTAATGAGCTGCTGTGATGGTTACACTTGCACTACACAAAACTGTTTTAATTTCTGATTAAATTCTTCAAAAATTCACTTGTAAACAGTTTGGACTTTCCAATTACTTAAATTCGGCCTAGGAAATTAAAAAAAATATATAAATTAAAACAATAAAATCTTTATTTAAAATTACTACGTTTATGTTATCCGAATAATATATGCATCGTGAGGATGTAATATGATGCTTCTATTTTTCTATGGGAAAGTTATGTGATTGCATGTTAACTTATATATACCTATATATTTGTCCGCATTTTTATTTCAATTCCAATACATTTTATTTAATAAAGCCGTACTTTACCCAAAATTGGTTACAGTTCAGCCTACATTTGGAGCTTAAAAGGAACAAACAGATTTTAACCAAAATTTGTGGCATTTTTGACTATAGGAATTAGATAGGATGGCTCAGTCCATTCATATTGTATGTCAGTGATTTGGCAGCATGCTTACGAATAGCAATATGAAAGAAAACTTCCCCGAAAAATGCAATAAAAAACCATGCTTATTATTTTATTTATAAACTACTTAGTTTGTAAGTATAAATCATAATTTTCTCTTATTAAAATAAACTGGTATTGAATACGTATTAGTATCATATATGTTTATTTTAAATTTAAACTTATCTTTAGCTTTAAATTACTAATTTTCTTATGATCACTTAACACATACGATGTTGGTAGACCGCCGCCTATAATTTAAAACACAGGTCGCCCGAAGCGATCAAAAATTTGGCCACCGCTGGTATACCCTATAGATTTAATCTAGGTCAGTGTTTCCCAATGTGGAGCCTGCACCCCACAGGGGGTGAATTGGATTGTTAGGGGGGGGGGGGGATTCGAAAGTGGACTAGTCTAGAGTTTAAGTTAACCGTATGGCGACTTTCAGTCGCTACTTGACCCGAGTAAACACCCAGTATATAAGTAACATCCATATTAGTAGCCGTGATTTGATTGTTAGACGCCGGCACTAAGCATTTCGCGCTATTTATTCTGAATGAAGTAAGAAAAAACTTCGTCAGTACTCGGAGGAATATTTAAAATTTGATTTCTCACCCGCTGACCACGATAGTCATCTTTCTGTCTTTTATGCCAATAAAGTTTGACCAACGAATCAATGAAACTTGGTAGCCTTGAGGCACATTTCAAGGAGAAATATAATGAAGAAATATAATGGTCATATTTGAAATACATTCAAACTTTAAAAACAATTTTGAAGAAAGAGTAATATTGCAATACCTACTGCTCATAATGCAACTACCAATCGTACTCTTGAGGCTAGTTTTCAAATTTCATTACTCACAGCTTAATTGGTAAAACTTCATACTATAGGTTAGGGGAGCATTTAATCAAACTATCAATATCAGTATTTCTAAAAATGGTTCTGGAAAATCACTAAGTAACAATACTGTTAGCAGAAGAATAGACGAATTGAGTAAGGATATTGAAAAAGAGCTTGTGGAAAAGCTGCTCAAATCAAGAAGATTCTCGGCGCAAATGGATGAATCAACTTTGAGAGACAGTGGGGCCGTAGTTATAACTTTCGAAAAGGTACGGTTTCGCTAGTGCAGCCAGTTGCATCAACAGGCTGTTGCAGCTTAGCTGCACAGTTCAGCTGTGCAGCCAAGTGGTTTCGCTAGAAATGAATAAGATCATCGAATTTGTATTACTGGAAAAAGAGGAAGAAACAGGAGAAATGTTAATGCTGTTATTGAGTTTGAGACAGCCCACCAATAATTTATTTCAAACTCGAAGATTCGAAGGATATTTCAAGCTTCTTATAAATGGACATTTCCAAGACTGCGAAGAAAAATGTTGGCAGTTCCAGATTAAATCCACAACAGTTTAATTTTATTTAAAGCTTGGTGGCAGACGAATTAAAGAAGACAAATTCAAATGCAGTGAAATATCCGATTTCACCAGCTGAGAAGCTAACACTGACATTTCGGTACGTATAAAAAATAGGATAACTCTTTTATTTTCATTAGTTTTATTATGCTGGTTTTACTTCACAATATATCATAACACCTTAATAACTGAGAACTAATAACTGATATATGTCGGGTAAAGGGTTATGAAAAGAAAAAGAAGATGCTGATGATGTTGCTGGCAGGGCAGGGGAAGAATTTTCAATATTACCAATACTTTCATAGGGAATAATTATAGTAGAAGAAGCCGTTGACGGGTATTGCAACTCCGTCATTACAGAAAGGATCCTAGTTTTTCCTTGAGCAATTTGATGTGGAGGAAGTGCTTTTATACTGATTGCAATACTCCTTAGAAATGCATCAACATCATCTTCATCCTGCTTGCTTTTAACCAATTGAGAAAGAACTTTCATTCTATCAGCCGACCTTCGGTCAAAATCTTCAACCAATTTTGTTAAGTTAGTTCTATTTCTCTTATTTTTGGGAATTTAGTTCTAATTATCTTATTTTTGGAGATTTGTGTCGCAGACCTGGAACTTGATTTTTCTATGTTGGAACTGAATTGGAGAAGAAAAGCAACGGTCAGTCTGATTTAGTTTGCAAGAGCCACCTTTAGTTCTTTTGGGCTAAATATGTTGGATGTTTGGATTTCGTATTTCTCGTAGTTATATAAGTATCATTCATGGTACATTAAGAGTATTGAAGACAAAATTATTACCATTATTTCGATCTGAGCCGAACACAGAAAATTTAAAAGAGAGAGCAGACGAATTTTGTAAAAGGTGTGATTCTCCTTACTGTGTGGGTTTGGTTGATGGAAAACATATTCGGATCTTCTGTCCCAATAAATGTGTATCCTTATTCTTTAACAACAAGGATTACTTTTCCTTCGTCTTGTTAGTTCTCGACGATGCAAACTGCAAGTTCCTAATATTAAATGTCTGATTATATGGCAAAGAAAGTGATAGAGGAATCTTCGCAAAGATTGCCATGGGGCAAAGTATATTTTCAGGAATTCTCTTCCGAAAAGATAGTAAGCTGCCGAGTTTAAATAATATGTTGCTTACACAATTTGCTGCAAGAGGCCTACTTAGAGAAAAATGGAGAACCATATTATGAACATTATCCTAAATTTAAGTTATCAACTAATATTTCACCTTTTATTTATTTTTTCCCGGACTGGGATCGAACCTACATTTTTAGAATCGGTCAATGATGGAGAATTGAAGAATTTTAAGAATTTTTATTTTTTAACGATTCCAAATCAAATTATAAATAAATATTCTTCTTGTATTTATAATTTGATTTGGAATCGTTAAAAAATAAAAATTCTTAAAATTCTTCAATTCTCCATCATTGACCGATTCTAAAAGTGTAGGTTCGATCCCAGTCCGGGAAAAAATAAATAAAATTGAATTTACAATTTATTTGTGCGCTTTCATCGTTACTGGTTAATGCCAGCTGAAAGCAACGTGGCTTAGTAGGCTAATTACAAATTGATAAATGCAAGAGGGAAAATCATCTGTCTCGTTAGCTCAGTGGTAAGAGCAGTCGCCCGGCAAGCGGAAGGTCCCGGTTTCAAACCCCGGATGAGACGGTTGTTTTTTCTTCTTGTATTTATAATTTGATTTGGAATCGTTAAAAAATAAAAATTCATAAAATTCTTCAATTCTCTAATATTTCACCGTTAAAAAAGCCTGGGGGATACTCTGATGCTGGTGGTATCGTCATAAGAGAAGAATTTACTGAATATTTTAATAGGGAAGTAGCTGTAAAGTGGCAAGAAGAATATATTTCTAGACTAATCTCGTAAAAATGTGTGTATAATATCCTCCTTTTTTAAATTAACTACTCATAAAAGATTTTTGTTGTCCATAAAGAGAAATAAAAAGTATAAGTATATAATTGAAATTTCGTTACCATATTTCCCAACGGATCTGGACACAGTTGACCATATATTTGCCTTAATGAGCATGTTTGTATTCTTTATTTTGGTGAACATATATAGCGGGGTTCCTTTGAACTTCTTGAATTAGTACTTCGTCTTCTGAATTAGAAAATCTTAAGGCCATGTCTTTACTTTTAACATCTCTACCGCACACATTAAATTTTAAGAAACGACTGAGCTGCAATACTTCTGCGTCTCTACTGGTACAATGAGCAGTAAGGACGCAGTTGCATATAGCTGCCATTTGCAGCCAGTAGTCGTGACGCAGCAACGAACACAGTTCCATTGTCTTACGTATGAACTAGAGATGCCGCGGATGCCAATTTTTTCACATCCGCGAAGGCGGAGGTGAATGCGAATCTTTACTCTACAGATCCGCGGACGCGGATGCGGATGCGGATATTATGAAATTGAAGAAACAATCGACACTACTGCATGACCGCGCACGTCAAGTTTTATGATATAGTAAGACAATATTTATCAATCCCAGAGAACAGGATTCCAATTGAACTATTTTTTAGTGGAGCGCGACTCATTTACGAGCCCAATAGGAGTAAACTACGAGCAGAAAAAACTACTAAATTTCTTTTTATTATAATAAATTTTTAATTACTAGCCATTGCTGATTATTCAAAATGATTATAATGATTATCTGTATGTAATAATATTAGGATTTTACTAAATTTTTCATATGTAGATATATATTTTTTTTTAATGCTATCAATTTTAGTGTTTAATCGATTTAATTATAGTCAAAGTCTGATATCTCTCCGTAGGACATTATTATTAAACACATTGTTGTTAGAAGCTTGTTTCTTTTTATTATTTAATTCCTTTCTGAATAATTTCAGATTTGTACACGCAATTACAAGTTTAAAATAGAATGATGATTTACTGGAAATCAAAATTATAAACTCATGTGTAGGATTAGATGACTATCTAAAGTAAAAGATATAAATAAATTGGTAATATACTTATATTACATTAATAATTAAAGTCATTGTCTGTTTAAAGCACAGTACATCGTCGTTTTTGAAACAAAACTATCCGCCTAAAACTCCGCCAAATATGTGGATTGTCCGCGGATGCGAATATCCGCGGCATCTCTATTATGAACAGTGAATAGCAGCTGGCTGTGCCAGCGAAACTGTACCTTAAGATATATTGATAAAAGTGATTTTGATGAAAAAATGTTGCTCTTTAAATCATTAGAAAGCATCACTACCTACCAGCTAAAATATTACTTAGATGTCAATAATATACCAATGAAAAATATAACATCTTATGCGGCTGATGGTGCTTATAATATAATGAGAAAGAAAAATGGTTGCTAAAAATTGATGAAAGATGAGAATCGAAACCTACATTTCGCCTGTTCTAAATAAAGTGCTACATTTAGTTATAAAGTGTATCAATGCTATTACAGCTAGTGTCAAATGTGAACCTTTCTTCAAGTAATTTTGTCAAAAACAAAATGATAACCATGTGAGACTTGTACTTCACACTCACTGACATGTATATAAATGGATTACTCGGTGAACCAAAAATCCATGAAAGCAAATGACACCACTTTTATATTCCTGTCTCTTTCCGTGAGAGCATACTTTCCCACTGAACGATAACGATTAGGAACGAGAAATTGCCTGTAAAAATCCTTGTCAAAAACACTTCCTACGACTGAAAATTAAAATTTAAAAATGTAAATAGTCCCAAATACTTTTGTGGTAAATTTGGTAAGTCCCACTGACATGTATATAAGTAAATTCCGAAATAATTTGAATATAACGCCAGTTTACGGCAATATCAAGAAGAACTCGCGGAAATGCAAAATGATGAGGGAATTAAAGCTTTATTTAATATAAAACGAGCGATGGCATCGGTTTGTGAGGAAACCGAAATCAAATATCCACCAAATGCCACCAAATGTGTAAGAGAACTATTGTTACAGTTTCCATCTTCATATTTAGCTAGATTAGGCTGGATATAATAAAACTTGTAGATTTGATACTGAGAAATTGAAACCTCATATAAAATATTTTTACAGTAAGCATCAAGCCCAAGGATCTAATTAAATTTAAATAAAATAATAAATAAATAATCACAAATAATTAAAATATGTAATAAGAAAGAATCTTTCAATAAAATTATTTTGTACTTGACTTTCAATTCTCCATTATAATTGTATGCTTTCAAATTTACTTACTGTGTTTGCACCACAATTTTCTAGTGATTTCTTCCTAAAACTTCAAGTTTCTTTAGGGAACAATTCAATTTTGGAATATTGAAAATTTTATATATAAATTTTAGAAAGGATTAGGTGGGGCATAGAACAAAAACGGTTGGGAAACACTGCAATTAAAATTCCATAACGAGTAACTAGCAATTTACAAATAACTTTTCTGTTTTATTCTTTTGCAATGACAATGTTTTTGTTTCGACATTTATAATTATATTTTATTCGATTCAGTTTTTTTTTTTTTAAATGCTAATATTGTTGAAATTTTTCTTTCATTTAGGAAGTAAAATAAAGTAGCATTGCTACAAAAGACGTATAGGCAAATTTGGCATGGCTCTAAAGGTTGTGCTTGAGCCGCCATATTAAAAAAAGTGGGGTTAACTAATTTTTCGTAAATACATTGAAACTTGTACATTGTTTTACACAGAAATGATCCAAAAAACAATAAGTACTTCCTACACTTAATTTATTTAGTGTGAATTGAAGTTCAAAACAATATTTATTGAAAAAAGTGTTTTTATTCGATATTTTTTATTATTTTTATTCTTATCGTCTTTTCCTTTCTTCTAGATATGTTCTGAAAAAAAAAAAAAAAAAAAAAACATTTGAATATTCCTTATACAGGTTAGCATTGGTCATAAGTGGATAAAAATATAATATCGACTGAACTATACCCTTTTTTATCTAAAAAGCATCGTAATAAGCACAATCATCATAATCATCATCATAATCATAATCACATAATGGCTGTAGATTTTCAAAATTTCTGATTTGAGTTTTCGAAAACTCTTGAACCTTATAAGTACCCATACCAGTGCCTGGACTTGTACCTGAAACTTTTTAAGTACCAGTACTAAAAATTGTACTTGTACTTAAAATATTTGAAGTATGGGTCCTGCTACTGGTACTTGGAATAAATACTGGACATTAGGCAGGGCGTCACTATCATATCAGTTTCGTGTATGGAACTTGAAGATTCTGAGGTGATGTAGAAACAAAATTCTGTGTTAATAAAATACATCCCTTTCATTTATTTTTCTTTTAAATCGTGAAAATTTTACTTTATTTTTCAAATAAACACCACTTCTTGTGATTTAAGGAAATTTTAATTTGCGTTGGGTGTTTGGAATGGATTGTAGGGAATAGGTGAATATCGCTTGGGCTCATTGGGAGTAATAAAAAGAATGCACTTCCACTCAATTCGCCAATTACATCATGTACTAATCCATTTTTACAATAATTTAAATGCCCGACTAAAACTATTTCGTAAATACTCGACGCCGTTGTCTCGATAACCAATAAATATCGCCCGAGCGCCGAATGTTGACTAACTAGTTATCCAAAAATCGATTGAATACTGATAACTTATACTAACTGATAAGCGATGTACCATGCCTTTCTCTCTCTGGTATTCAATACTATTTAACGAGAATTATAATAAAGAATGGGAAACAAATGAAAACTCTTCGTTGTTCTTCTGACCGAACGAGAATTATAATAAAGAATGGGAAACAATTGAAAACTCTTCGTTGTTCTTCTGACCTTAGCATCGCAACCTCGGCAAAGACTGTCCTATCTCAAAAGATATTCTTATAAAAATCGCCTCGAATGTGCACACTTACCTGCACTTGTAGTGGATTAAAAGTGTTGCTCTATTTTTTTTTTGCTTTCTGATGAGCGGAGTTAAGGTTTCACTTAGGAAAACTAGGTAAATATTACAAAAATAGTGAGCCGATATCTGCGACTTGTAAAATGAGAATTATTTTATGAAGAATTATATTATTTTCTTATTTTTATGAGCATTATTTTATTTCCTGCGTGCAGAGCTTTTAGCGGAAATTATGTTCTAGAATTTATAGAGAGTTTTGCTATTAAAATTCATAGTGAAATAAGTCAAACTCGTTATAATTCACACTTAAAAATTATTTTAAGTTTATGAGGTCAGCTTGGCTGTTTGCTGTGGCGTATACGGCAGGCAGGAACCAAGCCGTACTGACGATTATACGGTTCCTGCTTATATGAAACCCCCTTTTTTTTGCAATGAAATTTCTTTTTTCAAAGATTTTTCGTTTGCATAAAGAGTTTTTTACATTCTAGAATTTAGATTATGTTTCTTGTGGGTTCTGCAACTTATAGACTCTCTGTAACTTTAGAAACTTTATGTTTTTTTTTTTTAATTCTATGAAATTTTATTTGCTCTAAGCATTATATCAACATCTTGTAAGTGCTCATAGCAATGCATAAAAACTTTCGGTCAATAGCTAGGAATACTCATGAGCTGGTATATGTATACTTCGTAAACAAAATGTTTGTTAAAACTTATTTACGAAAGTTGCGAGACCTGGCCCAGCCCAGAAAAAAGGCCTAGTTACACCAATGGGGTCGACGTCACTTTGTACTGCTCGGGACTCTTCAGAATCATGAAGAGCACATATTTCTTTAGAAGGATATGTATTTTTTAAGAAGTTCGCATATTTTTTCAATTTATTTCGCGAATTTTAAGCTATTTTGAACGTACTAAAAATGCATGTTTCTCTTAAAATTTGATGCTTTTAAAGTTTTCGTTATAATGGGTTTTAAATATTTACAGGATAATAAAAAATATTTTTGTCGAAATGAAAAATATGCGCATTAATGCTTTAAGTAAATTATATAATTTTTTCCAAACATCCTATAAACAAGTAGACATTTATTTGGGTCGTATAAATGCTGTAAGCTAACCCAACACTTGTAAATTGCCCAATTTTAACTGGGGATCAAACATAAGAAATAAACACCTCCACATCCATATGCTTTCCAAGTCCGAGCCAAATCTCTAGGGACTAACTGGTTGCTCTCTAACAACACTATGTATATATGTATACGCAGGAACACGTACTCGCTATATAACTATTTATTATAATATTTATTTGTGAAATCTTATTTAAGGATTTCAGATTACATATATACTAGCCAAAGTAGCCAGAAGTATTATCCTTTATAACTGGTGACATTTGCACGTAATCACTATAGGCAACGATGGTCCTTGATGAGATAAAACTAGCCTATGATAAGCTCCTTAGAACATTTTGGAAATTTTTGTGGACGTTGATCAAGTTTACTGCCTAGGCAGCAATTTGCCAAAGACTTTTATCAGTTGGCTGCTGAAGTTGACTTAATGTGTGCACAGATAATACCAGCATAGCAGTCAAATTAAGGATGATGTAATGTTCTAGAAAGCCCAAAGTGTCCTGGGTTGTGAAATTTTTTCTCAAGAGAGCAGAAAGTCCTCGTAATTTTTTTTTTGCATCCCTGTTTGCTATGGTACTTGGTGGCAATGAATGCAGCCGTTGATTTTTTGTATTTTTTTTATATACTATTTGTGTTTTACAGGACATCGATATCGTTGATAGTTGATTGAAAGAAAGTTCCGCAATGAGTTTTATTGTATATTTTTTACACGAGACATACCGCGAATGTGTCCCCCCCTCGTAAATGAGGATATCTTCATACCCAGGGGGGCAATGAATACAGCACCAACAGATTTCGATTCTGTACATATCTATAATTCGCCCCGTTTGTCGGTGTATTCTGTGTTGTTTCCCTATGGCAAGGCAATGGCTGGCATAGCATTTCACATCGGATACTTCTCTGTACCAAACCGACTTCTATACATATTTCGACGGACATATAAAGTGTACAAGTTTATCAGCTATATACACAATGTGTACATACATATATATTGAAAACGCTTCAGCCATGGAGGCAATTCTCTTTTGGTATCATCGTTCTAAAAGTAAAATGCCTGCCTCAGTCTGTCGTTTGACGTTCGCAGTATAGCACAACACAATAGTTACTTATTGAGAGCTTTTGTGCTTTTTGGTTGACAATATTTCGCGCCTTCTTAAGTCTCGCCCGCCCCAGTGACTGACTGTTTGTGACCGTCTTGAAACGAAAGTTGAGTTTTCTTTTTCCTTCCATTTTCTGTGCGTTCTTCTCTGCTCCTCAAGTAAAGGGGGACTGGCGCGTAACGTAGTTCATTCTCACGTGGCTATACGTTTTGGTGTATGTACGTGTGATATGATAAAATGTTCAAGTTTAGTGCTTCATATAATTTCTAGTTAAAATGTGTATAGTGGTGGAATCAACATCATAACCCAAACCCGTTAAATTATCATGTAACCTGTCTTTTGGATAACAAACAAGTGGATTGCTATCTTATTGGATGATGTGATGATAATCTAAGAGAAGAAAAGAAATTCCATGCAACAAAATGTACCTACGAAGATCCGGTGATTTGTTGTTTACCATTTATAGCCGGCTTTTCGTTGGTTGAAAGGAGTTGTAGGTATATACTTAATTGTATGAACCTGTGTTGTATGAGCTAATGATGGCATTGCGAGGCGTCAGCGTGAGGATGTGCTCTTTGTCGAACGCCAACATTTTGCGAATCCCGTCCAACAATTCTAAATAAAAGATAAGAGATTGAAGAATTGCTTTTACTATCGCTTTAATTATACCGAAAAGGAAGGTCCCTTTATCTTGCAGTCACAGAAACATTTCCTTAATTGCGCATGACTAATGCAATCTTTCATTATCAAAAGTTAGCTTATGGTACAGAATTTTATTGCCCACGTATGGTTGCAACGTGGTTGGGCTTAGTACATATTTCTAATTTAAGTATTTTATCAACGTGCAATCGCATTACGTCATCCCATGTAATACTAACGAGCAATGACAAAACTTTTCTGCCACTTTTTATTCGGGCCTCGCCTCGATTTATTTCATCCACTTATCCTTAGCTTCGCAAAATTACTTGCCGTGTGATACCGAATATTCTTTGATTAAATTTGCATTCAGAAGAAATTGAGAATTCCAATATGAAAAGAACAGCCGGTCTTGGCGCGTGCGCTGTGTCCCATTAAGGAGTTCAAAAAATAAACGTATGGAGCGTGGATATGTATAAATTTGACAACGTCTGACTCAGTTTGATTTTTCCTTTTGAATTTTGAAGAAATCGTTTTGCATTTTCTTTTGCAATGTATGTTTATAGGTATATGAAGTTTCCAAGCGATACTGTGGCCTATTTTAGTTAATTCTCTTGAAAGTTTAGCTTTGCTCGATAAACTGTTGGAAATTTTGGGATGGCTTAAACTGAATATGTATTTGAAGATATTCTACGGAAGTGTTTTATGTCTCCATCATATTAGAAGAAGAACAGATTTTGGGTTTCGTAAGATTTTGTCATAAAATCACACAAAAATAACTGCATATACCTACATATATTTTTATTTGAAATAGTTTTGTAGTATAGATGTATAAATGCAGTATGTGCCGGCAGTTTAAAGTTTTAAATAGCACGAGAACTGAATAAAATTGTTGGATTTCGTGTTTTTTTCAACGTTTATCTTGCTTGTTTTTCTGTTTCGACAATTTTAATTCCGCATTCTTAATAAAATGTCAACTAATATACATACATATGTATATATGTACCTAGAAAATTCCTATAACTTCCATAAAAAAAAATGTATGTAGGTATTAGAATTTGTTATTTCACGTGATCACGGGTACAAGTGAATACGTGAATTTATCAAAGGCATGTTTTTAGAACGTGGAATTAAGTACACGTGAAATTAAATATTTATTTATTATTTATTTGCTTTCAAAATTTAGCACATACCCCAGCGTTGTGTTGGGCAAAATAAATATTCTATTCATACTAAAAGTTCGAAATTTAATTTAGTAGATAATACAGATATTATTTCTACATTAAGGTAAGGAATTTAATAAAGTAGTGACCTGTTTTAGTACAAAAAACTAAAATGTCGAAACTTTCTGGCAATAGAATAGCTTCTTTTTAAAGTTACAATATTTCCAGCTGTAGAGAAGCAACGCTCTGAGATAGTAGATGTTGCGGGAATAGCCAAATATTTGTTTGCCAGAATTGATATATCTGGATATTTCTTCTCGCATGATTTCCACTATTAATATGGGTCCAAATCGAATCTGATTTGAAGGTCTGCAAGATAGTATTCGAATTGAATACAAGGATCATTAGTCCTACGTACATTATTTTGAAAAATAAATTCAAGAGCACTGCTTTGGTTTGATGATTCCACGTTTTCGTCGGCGTTTGAAGTGGCTGCAGTAATTTTTTGTTTTAGAAAATCTGTGATATTTCGTCTGTCTACTGCTGACTTATGCATTGGGTCTTTGAAGCGTGGGTCAAGTAAGGATGCAATTTGCCTTGAGGTAACATTATCAATCGTGGAATTTTCTGATATATTAAAACGCTTTTTCAATTCATTTGAAACGCTCCATTTAAAAGCAGCGGTCAAAGAATCGCCTTCGCTAATTGTTTGGAAGTGTGTTTTTTCCAAAATTTTACATATTACTGGTCTATCCATGGACACAAAGATGTATTGTCTCCACAGAAAAGTGTTGTAACAATCCGAAGTGGTTTTAAGAGTTTTATGACTCTTTCAATTGCATCCCATTCGCGCCCTGCGATTTCTAGCTTTTGTATATTAGCGCTAGATGTCGTGCCCCGATCAGAGAAAACGTAGGTTATTGCATTTCTGTGTTTCAGTACTCTTTCTAGCATGAAAAAAAAAGAGTTCCACCTGGTTTTACAACTCTGCAAAAGTATTTCTTTCTAGAAAGCAACTAGGTTTCTCTTGCGTAGATTCTAAAGCATACTTGGCCACATTGGAATGCTTAAAATGGCAAACAATCTTACTTCCTTTTTCTATTACATGTTCTATTCTATTGTCTGTAGTCAATTCTTTATTTACTGCTTTATTTCATATGAGCCGCATTTGTAAGGTCGGCTGCTTTAGAGACACTTTCCAATATTTTAATTGCATTCACAATATTCAGAGCATTATCCGTCACAACTCCAATAACTTTGGTGTCAATTTTCCATTTGTGAAAAAGTCAGGAATGTAATGAGCAAGATTGGAAGCCATCTGACATACTTACCTCTATTTCCTTAGTACTTAAGGTGAATGACTTCTTTTTCTACGGGGAATCAATAAGTTGAGCGTACTACCAAACCCAACCCAGCTCATCCTTTGCTGGCTCATTATAAGATTTGTGTAGTGAAGTCTCTGCTTCCCGAACAATCCCCACGGCACAAACCCAAGCCAATAGTTCCAAAGCAAAAATAATTAACGGTATTCACTGTGTATTAATAAGCAAACGAATATTTAACGATCAGCCTCAATAATACATTTTAAATAAGATGGTCCGATTCCTGCCGTCTATATTCTTGCCTAAATATTTGGGCGTGTTGTTAAACTAAGACTTTTTCTGCATGTCAGACAACTGTCAACTGAACCATCTGAATGTGATTGAGACTAATGTCAAATTCTTTTCAACGAGTTCTACACTGGTGGAGTCTAGCTTTACATGTTTCTGTTTTTATAATGCAACTCCACCGGTGTAGAACTCGTTGAAAAGAATTCGACATAAGTTTTACAACACTTGACAGCTTACATCGTTATCGTTTTGACAAGTATAATAATCATCGTGTTTTTGAGTATTTATAAAAAATTTAAAAATGAATCAGACTACCTATTAAAAGTTCTGAATTATATGAAGTTAAAATTTTCTAAATAACAAACTTTTTTAACCCGCACGATTCTAATGAAAGTAAACACAATGAAAGAAAAAGTCAATACAAAATCATTTTTCACACACACATATACATATATATCAAGATAATCAAGTGCGCTCGGATCGCTCTGAATTGTCTTTAAAGAAAAATTCTTAAGGCTGAGTTTAGCAACACATGACGTTTAAGAAATTCTGACTTTTACAAAACTTTTGTCTTGAAGATCTTAAAGATTTTTAGTTTAGCAACACGCCCTTTTATTATTCCGTTCATCTAATGAAGCCTACTGTTTGCAAATACATAAATGCATAATTATAATGCAGATAATATTAAAACATATGTGAACACGAACAATTCACAACAATGAAAGAGCAACTAATACTTTTGACTTACGGGATTTTCACGCACATAATATGTTAAACTACTTATCCTTTTCTATAATATGAACTATGACTAGGCTCCTTCCTTGGAGATATTGCCTTTTAAAACGATCCAAAATCGCAGCTTTTGAGCCATTATTTCTCGGCTGAAGGAAATCGAAAATTTTGATACAATACTTTCGACTGTATAGCACTTCTACTTTCACCTCTGAAAATATTGTAATAACCTGTACTTTTACATACATATAACATAAAATTAAATTTTTACGTGTTATTTTCGCCGTGATCACGTGTATATTAAATTACACGTGATCACGTAGTATCCGGACTTATTCACGTGAAATACACACGTACACGTGTTCCGTGGTTGTAACTCTAGTAGGTATACTCTAATATTTTCCACAATGTGTTAAATTTGCAAATTATTGCGCCCCCGCAATATAACTTTTTATTGAAAAAAATTGCTTGTATTAGTATGGAATAGACATTGGATTATATGCACTGTCAAAATGCTATAATATGCATGCAAATATGCACGAAAAAAAGTCAGCATATGTACAAGCACTATCAAAAAGAAGCAACTTTGCTAGTGATGATTTTTTTACTGTTAAAATCAATATACGATTTAAATCTAGAAAACAATTTAAACCAAGAGTAGTAGGGTAGGTAGGGGTTAGTTGTAATAGGGGTAAGTAGTAACACCGAATTTTCAGAAAGAATTTGATAATTTTCAAGTTATATTTTCGACTATATCTCTTATGTATAACGAGCTTGATATTAATTTTCGTTTAGCTCTTTTTGTTTTTTTATAAATATTAATGAATTTGAATAATTAATTAATGCGGTAAGTAGTAACAAAATTTCGGGGCAAGTTGTAACATGTTAATGTAACGAGATTGTATATACGACATCATTATTTAGTTGTAAGTAGAGTGATATGTTCATTTTCATTCTAGTTTAAAAATACGAAATGGTAAAATTATTTAAAAAACACGTTTACCAACATGATAATTGACCTGCAAAAGCTTATTTTAGCTATAATGGCATTAGTTGTTTGTTAGTTGGTTGTTAATGAAATTGTAACATAGAATTATGACTAATTTATACTCGAATAAATATTAACAAAAGTTACATCTAAACCGAAAATTTTGTTAAAAGAAATCCTGAATTATCTTACGATTTCAATTTATTGATCTCTTGTTACTACTTGCCTCATGTCTGTTACAACTTGCCCGAAACATGTGACAATTACACTTTTTAGAAAAAGTTATAGTAGTGAAAAATATTGAAACATTTTCAATTATTTTTCTTTTGAAAACGACTCTTCAATAGTTACATCATCAGCTAAAAATATCTGAATCTTAAAGTAATGTGTAATTTTGTTTTACCAAAACTGTTACATCTAGCCCCCAGATCGCCTACTAATATTTAAAAATCAACAAAACGCATAAGCATTAATTATAGTTTTAATGACAGTATATAGTACCTTGCCAAATTATTAGACAAGTTACCAAAATAGCTTCTTTTTCGTGTTAAGCTATGATAACTTAAAGTTGTTGCAATAATTGGCCGTATTTTTAATTAATCACTTTCCCTGTCCCTTAGAAAGTGAAATACAGCGCAGAACTTATTTAATAAGTATTTATTAAAGTAAAAAAAAAAAAACAACCTGAGTATATAGTTAATATTTCGTATGCGTCTATATGACGGAGCATACAGTTGATACAGTTTTCAATGGTGGTTTAAATGCTTGGGTTATTGTCCCGAATCTTTGTAAGCACCTCTAACAATTGTTTTTTCGTAATAGGTGCGGTTTTACTTATTACAATTTTGATGAGCTCCCAAACATTTTCGATGGAGTTTATGTTCGCTGAATTTGCCGCCCAATCAAGGACCATAACATTATTTTCAGCCACAAACTTTGTTATCTCCTTGGCTTTATGGCACGGTGCTCCATCGTGCATAAAAGTAGCGTTTTCATCGTCATTAAACGTGTGTTTCATCTGCGAAAGTAGTCGCTCGCTCAATACTTGTTGGTACTGATCGGCTTTAAGTGTGCCTTCTACAATATACAGAGGTCCCGGCCCCTTGGCGCTTATCACAGACCACACCATGACGGGGGATATTTAATTATGAGCTTAATGCACCCCGGAAGAAATGTTTCTAATGCCGTCGTCTCACAAATTTCTTTTTTTCAGCCATAATCTGAAAAATGGACTTATCTGAAAAACACAAATATTTGTATTTGCAGGTCTTCTGACTATGAGGTGCTCTTCACCCCATCTACGCTGGATGGTTCGCTGCGAAACCTTCATGCCTGTTTTTTGGATGTTTTAATCATAATTTTAACAGGTAGTTTCCTGTTTTGCGTGCAGTAATTACGTATTTTTCGGTATGTCCGTACAATTGTGATTCGCCTTCGACCGCATGCGACCTTCCGTTTTGGCGTCAAATCATCACCCGCATCCATTGTTTTCTTAATATTCCTTACAAAACTTCTTGATATGTCGAACATATCTGCAATCCTGTATTTGGGACAAGTTTCCCGGCATTAATAGCACGGACATTTCCGCAATATTCAATTGCGACAAGTCACCTCGCTTTCCCATATCTATAAAACACAATATGCCCAAATTCTCGGTAATAAAAAAAAAAGATTCTAAAAAATAGAAACTAATAAACTTACTTGTTATCCAATTTTCCAAAAACAAATTATATTTATTAATTCACAAATATTGCGCCGTTAATTATAACACGTGATTATTTAATAAAAACGAACCGGGTATGTTATTCCATGAATTTTTTGATGTTATTAAATTTGCTATGCAACAATGTTAACATTAAAGCATTGCCAACAATGAATAAAAAAAAAATAATATGTAAAATTAGTTGTAACATATCTTATCCAAAGTAAAACGAATGATTTGTTGATAATGGGGCTAATAAATTGGCACGGTACCGTATTATAAAATAATTTTTCTAAATTTTCAATTTAAAATTTGTGACGTTTGTCACTCAACAATAATTTGTACACCGAAAATGAACATTCTGCGTCTGCGTCATATCCATAGAAATCAGTTCAGGCATGCTTTCAACTGTGCTATTAATGTACCTAAGCAATTATTTGCTTAATTGCTTCAAAATCACAATTTTTCAGAAGAACAGTGTCTAACTTATTTTAGAGTTATACTGAAAATGAGTCCAGAAGTGCATGGATTAGATCCACCATTTTTTCTATGATTACAGCAATCGAATTATAAAGTGGAAGGTTTTTAATTTATATTTATCTATATCTATGTATTTAACGAATTTAAATTTTATAAACTCAACCTTTTTTGCCGAATTATGCATTACAGACTAGAAAGTACTATAATATGTGCAATAACGTTGTAAACATGCAAATGCATATAATCCGATGTATATAGGAAAGAATATCAATAAAATTACAAAAACGCTGCAAAATCGTTGAATAGTTGTTGCACCTGTACCAATTTGCAACATTTTATTTATTTAAATCGACGAAGCAACAATTACTTTAATGGCTGCAATCTTTAAAAAAAAAATTACAAAAGCTCTGAATTTGGGTTGCATTGCAAACTTTCAAATCATTGTTGGTCATAATGTGCTAAGTTTGCAACCTCACTCAAAAATGATCAGCAATTAGTATTTTGCACTTTTTCCAGTCGTTTAAATAATGCAAAAGTTTTACAAATTTTACATAGTTCCAGCCCATCAGAATATAAATTTGCACCGCTCTACTCTACTAGGGCAAAAGTGTTGCAAATGCAAAGAAATATATTAAACATACGTTCACCCGTGATATCAACTTAACAACTTGCTACACAACTTAATACAAATATTGCAAAACTTTAGCTTCTTTTATAGCTTTGAAAATAAAATAAGTATAAATGAATTATTTTATGCAAATGTTCTGAAATGAAAACGCTTGATTTTGTAATTAATATGAATGCAGGTTTGCAGTTGATTTTTATTGAAGTTTGAGAAATTATCTTCCAATAAAAAATGATATTGAGGGGGCGAAATGAATTGCAAATTTAACACATCGTGGAATATATTAGATAAACATTGCTTTAAGTTTGTAGCACTTCTGAAATTTTTTTATGGAAGCTATAAGAAGTTTTGTTGTTCTACAATTTTGCGCATGTTCCGGACCTGTATTAAATTTGTAGTTATTTTATTCACCCCATTCAACAAAAATTTCTAAAACTTGAAATTAAATTGAATTGATTGTTTGCATTGACTGGCTTACTACCTATAATAAATTTACATTAAACATACTTGCGGCAATTAAATCATTGTATGAAGTGTGCCAATTCGTATTCAGTACGCAGTTTGTGTTCGGTATACTTAATTATATACAAAAAAAAAAAAAAAAACTCCGTACTATTCATACACCTAAGAATTTTGAAAGTGAAGCTCAAAAGTAGGTAAAATTACGGCATGTGAAATAGTAAGTTAGGTACGCTGTTGCATGGAATCTCCTTTTACTGTGGCGCTACAAAGAAAAATTGTAAGAAAATGCCACATTTGCTTTACTTTATTTTCATAAGAAATTATTTTTTCTTAATACTGAATGAAATTAAGAACAATGGAGACGTTGTTAATTTCCAGATAAGTTGGGTTAATCATTTATTCTTGTTGTGAACCAATTTACGTATATGCAGAGATACCTTCAATTCAAACGTATTAAATATGATATTTGTAATGCCACGTGGGAAAATTCCTGATGGAAAACTAGTGTGTCGTATTTTCAATTAAAAATATTTGAATGAATTTTTATTAATTTATTCCTATCACTTACATACAATTTTACAAAAATACCTGACGGATATGGAATTCACTGACGCTTTAGTTACAACTAAAGGCTAATTCACACAGCCGCGATAGCGATAATCTAAGCACGGATGTCGGAAGACAAACTCTCAATTTTATTGCGTAGCATATATGGTAACATTAAATGGTAAGAATGTCCATTCAATAAATACTGTCTTGCCTTATTTTTCCAATTTGAAAAAGTTTGCAATTGTCTTACTGACCATCGTTGATTTTGAATATAGATTTTTATAAAAAGTAGTACCGCAGGAGTCTTCAATGCTTCGGACATAGAGACGCGGTTTATTCGAAATATACCAGCCAAGAAATGTTTCCATAATCAAAGAACACCTCATTGTCGATTAACAATTCCCTTTAAAATATTAGGTACTTGATACGTCCTTTCGCAGTAAGGTATGCTCGACAAGACCCTCAAAAAGATTAGTACTATTCTCAGATTTGCACAACCGGACAAGATAATTGAAAATGCGTTCGGAATATTGGCGCAAAATTCGAGAACTTTTGTCAATCGCATTGATTCAAGTCCGATACGTCCTTCATATTTGTTTTACAAACTACGAATGAGGACGATAGTTATTACATCCAATATTTAGAGTCATCTGACAAAAAATGAGGGGTTAGATAAATTTTTAAATTTGTGCTATGTATAACCTCACTTCACTTAACGCATACCACTTGTGTTCTAAGCTAGATATAGCATAACTGCTTTAGGGAGGAGACAATAAATCAATTCTGGTCGCGATATCCACAGAGTCCCAGTGGCCTAGTCACCCATACACTTAACCTAACCTGTATTCAACTCCTTCCCCCTCTTTGTCCTTTATATATCACAGATGACGTTTGTAAAAACTAGAAATAGAGTACTGAAATTATATACAAAGTATATAAACAGTAAATATAATTTCAAAAAAATTTCTAAAACGGGCAACCGCTTCCTGGTGTTGCTATATAAAAATTTATGATTTTGGCGTATATTGTCAAAGTGATCAGTACTAGACGTTTTTATTCCACTGAAAAGTTCCTCAGAATATGAAATCGTATAAAATTGGTTATAATCATTTTTACTGTCGTTCTAGAAATATATGAGGAATCCATTTCAACAATAAAATTTGCACTGATGGGTGACCATACTAAATTACAAACAGGTATTCATCTAGGGTATCAAAAGAATTAGTCTTAGATGAATTCTAGCTTTTTAATTTGCTTTCATATATTGTTTTTTTTTTTTTTTTTTTCATTCAGATCATATAAAATTGGGTATTTCTTTATATGATTTAAATGAATTTTTCAACACGCACTTGAATCTGCACTATCCATTTTGTTCTCATAGCTGTTGATTGACGACTGAAATTGTAGACATTTCAATCAGTCTTGTATGATTTTGAGTACCAGAACTAGTAAATACCAGTATATGCTGGTGAAAAATATTCAGTAAAAATTTAAGTCCAATAACCACCAGTATCAACCAGTAACAACAAGCCACCGAGTTTTCCCTGAACTTCTGAACAGAGACAATCCATCAATCTCAATATTAATATATAAAATATCTATTTCTTCCACAAATGTTAAAGTTAATATTTACAAGGATCTTACAAGGCCGTAGTGGTAATATTTCCCTTGGGATATATGAATGATATTTATACGTAAGCATTCGATGTCCATTACGGTTCTCCTTGTCTTTCGGATTTTCAATCTTTCTTTACGGTGTTTCGTGGCTGCTCTACTAATCTCGTGCTTGACACACCAACTTTTTAGGCCATTAGATATATTATAAGTCTCACTGCTCTCATAATGCATTTCACCAGGGAAATTATTACAATTATTTGAAGCTTCGTATATAGTTTCGTTATTTTCAAACAAATATATCCGGATATATATTTTTCTAACTATTAGTAACTTCTTCTACCGTTTTTCCTTTTATTATATGTTCGTCTATGGACCAATCTTTTAAAACGTCTTCTGCTAATCCCACCAATTTTGCGATCCATCAGGGACTATTCATGTTAACAATTCAATGTAAATAATTGCACTTAAATTTTTGACTCCCACATCCTTTATTGATCAGCAGTCAGTAAAACAACTATATACCTAACAAAAATATTAGGCATCCGTCACCTTTAACAAAGTACTCAAGAAACAGAAGAATTTAATTTAAAAATTCTTGACTTCTTTATCACATGTAGGCTCAACATTTAATGTGAAACCGTTATTCAGACGTAAACATTACGTAATTACTCATATAAGAACATTCAGCATCAAGTATTTAATCATCCATAGCTGAAGAATATTTTAATTTCTCGAGTTCTTTCTTTTTTTTATGAGATCTTCAGGTATAAAGAAAAATTATTACAATCATTGATCTCCATTTTTAACCGACTTCAAAAAGAGAAGGTTAACCGTTCGACTGATTTATTTTTATGGATTGTACCTCATATTTCCGGTGTTTCTAAACCAATTCAATTTCAAAATTTGGTCAAGATGCGATGATGGAGAATAGAACTCCTCAACGGAGAACAGCATATAGACCTCAATGTAGTTGGAACATTGTAAATATTATGTTTTTGAACAAACAGCACAACGATTACATACATTAACCCGTTTCGCCCCAATGCTCTTTTGAAACATTCTACTTTTCTTCAAGAACATAAATGACAAACTTTATGCAATAAAAATCTTAGTTGGCAATACTATTCTTGCATGCTGACATCACGTTATCAATGTTTATTTCGCAATAAAAAGCAGTCGTTGCGGCACGTTTTTTAACCCTAGGATATGAAATGCCAGAGGGCATACTAACTTGGTCATTTCGTTTTTAACGCACAGAAATAATGCCGTTAGCGCAAGATGGGTCAGATACGCACTCGTGATATTCGTCTATCCATTTGTTCATACGTCCTCGTCGAAACTGCGTTCTCGAGTTATTTTCAACGCGACCTATTAGAAAAAAAAAGATTAAAGCTCGAAATTGAGCACAGTAAATCCTTCGTAGGGTTGCCATACAAAACTTTCGTTGTTCTTTATATATTTGGACACTGCTTGAGAACGCATTAGAGGAAAGAGTTGAAATTTTGTACACGGTGTTTTCATAAAAGCAATAAATACAACTTCAAAAATAGACTAAATCGAGGAACTCCTTCTTGGCCTTTCTATACGAGCATTGTGGTTTTTTATATATACTGTGAAGACGTTTTTGGTACTGAAAAGTTCTTCAGAATATGATACCTTACAAAATTGGATATAATCATTTTTACTGCCCGACGAACCGTTCTAGTAATAGATGTGACAAAACACTTTTACACACAGGCATTCATCTGAGGTATCGTGAGAGGACCAATTCTACTTTATGTCCTTGTTTTTCTTATAATATAAATAACTTATTTTGCTACAACCATTATGGAATCTACAGTTTCTACGTCAAAAGGCTTTTTGGCTTTAGTTTTAATAAGATTGGCCGACTTCGTTCCGCACTTGCGGAGCATGTGGAAGACACATGAGGCAACTGATAAATTTTTCCAAATTGAGAAATATTTTTATATTTACCAAACCTTCCTTTCAAGTTCAACCTGTACTATGTCTCATTCATAGTTACTCAACTCAGTCCTCAATCCTAGGTGAACAAAAACTTTTGAATAAACTTGGTTTGCTAACATATACAGGAGTTTAAAAAATGAAATGGACACCTCAATACCAAAAACGAATTTTATAAAAGGAGTAGTACCGGAGTACGTTATTAGATTTCGGAGTTCAAACAGCAGCACTGCTTGTATCAGCTCTCTCTCCCACTCTCACTCTATCTCTTTGTCCCCTCTATCACTATATCTCTCTCTTTCTCCCTAGCTTTTTCTCGCTTGCTTTCTCTCTCTCTCTCTCTATTTGAATTTGTTTGTTTATGACTGGCTGGACAATTTTATACCAGAGATAACATGATACTTCATATAAAGATTCGACAGCTAGAATTAAAATATCAAACGCATTTCGCATCTGCAGACCTCTGAGATTGCCGCCAGTTTGGCAATAAGGAAATTGTTAGAGTTTCCAAATACACTACGATGCGAACTTTTTTTGCAGCCGTGAAACGCAACCACTAAGGTGTATAATATGGACTGACTACGTTCAGTACGTTCATACAAATACACTGCACAATGTGGGCGCACTTCTATATTGAGGACTCTTTCGGTCTCACCCCAAGTACCAACTTAGAGAGAACTGTAAACAACGACAAAATAAATGGTTCCGTCGAAATAAATGTTTTAAATTAATTATTTAGGGTTATAAATTCCAAAGGTTTTATTAAAATAACTTTTCGAGCTGCGTGCTCACTTTTAAAATTCCCGCCAAAGATTTTTTTTTTCAATGTTGGCACCGATATAAGAACTATTTTTGGCACAATCAATTGTGCCCACGTAAAATAGAAAGTTAAGCAGTCGCATCGCAATACAGCGATGCTGTGAGTTTGTCGATTAGGAAACTAAAATTTCAGGGGGCAAGGAAATGAACTTCCAGCAGAATATTTTTCGGAACATTGTCATTGATTGCTTTACGGCTAATGACTGGGAAGTTTTGCCTCTGTAGATTGAGGAATTGCGCTGGAATTTTGCAAATTAATCATTTCTCAGAATATTCAGACAATTTTTCGTTCAGATTTTTATTTTCTTGTATTTCAGTATTAACTGACTTGATTAATTTTAATAATTTTTTATTTTATTTTATCTGAATTTTGTTCATTGGCTTTAAATGTTGGATTTTGGAATTACTGTTTTTAAAATTGAACTTTGCATAAATTATTGATAATTGCTTCTGAAATTTTTACTAAACTTTCCACCTCGGTTTTTGAATAAATACTAATTTTATAAAAGATGACACAGTTTACCATTCTGTCTTCCTCCGGCATACAATCTGTGAAAGTTTAACAGTAACATACATGAGCACCTCCCCACTTTCCTCCTGTGCCGGAGTTCCTTACGCTATATCCTTCTTGCTATATTTGGCTTTGCATCGTAAAGTGTCCCCTGAGCTTGGATTAACAGGATTAGCATAAAAAAAAGTTTAATACCTTTTGGTACTACATACAGTCTCAATCCATCAATAGTCCCATACAATTATTTGTAATTTTTAAGAGTTCATATATTGGTGACAGTGTGCTTTTATTTCTTATGTTCCCTGTCTGATAAAATTTTAATGAAATCCTTGTTTTCGGGATATTAGACATCTCCTCCTTTTTGGTTTGACTCCATCTGCTCTTCTGCTGTGACTCTAGTCAAGGCATTCATATAGACCATTTTATTTTCTGCTCAATGTTGAATTCTCAAAATCGTACTTCTGTATCTTCACTCATCATCGTGAACACCAGAAACGATGTTCTTCGTTTAGGGATACGCCATCCAGCACGATATTGCAATTCTTTGAAACCTGTGAAGGTCGACCGCAGCTCTAACTTGCCTCAATGTAATTGTTGCTCGACTAAAATATAATAACACTCACTCCTTGTACGGAGGCCTGAATTAAACTGCCAGCTGAACTAGGCTTTCTTTCACCGTTTGAAATGCTTTTTGTTGCTTTTCGCTCCAAATGAAATCAGCATCTTTCTCGATTAAACGTCCAAAATACCCTACGAAACAAAAATTTGTCTCATTTATTGTTTTGTTTCTGGCAGAGAATACTCCTTATCATTTAAATTTTCTTGTATTTGATTTACTTTTTCATTTACTAGTAAACACCTTCTTTAATAACGTGAATTACGTAAATTTTGCAACACGCAAGCATTAGTCCATTTTAACCAATAGATATTCCATGTTGTACTTTGCACATTAAACGCAAAAATGCGGCTGGTGCATTCTTTAAGGATAATGGCGTTTTTTAAAATTGGCAGTAGTCTTGCAATGTTGTATTAGCTGTATTTACCCTTGAAATTGAATAAATTGGTATTTGATGACATGCGCTCATCAAATCTAATGGAATAAATACACGTCCTTCTATTTGGTTCGGAGATTCTTCAATATATAAAGATGGAAAATTTTCTTTTGAGTTTAGCTGCCTATAATCCACACACATGCCTTAACTGTCTCCGTTTTTTCTGAACCAAGACTTACGGTCGGCCGCAAGGTATATAGAAAACAAGATATTTCCATTACGAACCACGTTCCGCCATTAGTGACGAATTATTGTGCAAATGTATATGAAAGCACGATACAGAGAACACAATACTCTCTCTGTCTTTTCTATAAAAATGTATATAATTAAGTTGCAGAATTACGTCACAGGCTATCATCTGCAAAGTGTCAAAATTTTAATGGGAATACCTTGTCTTCCATATACCTTGAGTCGGGCTGATCACATTGAGAGTTTTCTATTATATCATTATCATGTAGACCGCATATAATATCGTTTAATGCTTCTTCCTGATGACATAACAAAAATATTTATAACTTATAACTGTATTCCATTTTTGTTAAGATGTTTTCCCTAGATTCTTTGTCATCAATGCGAAATAATGTCTAGAGCATTTAGTTATATCCATCAGTTCTTTTCTGACCCAAATTCCCTATGGAGTCATCAAGCATTAGCAATTTATTTTGGTTTCAGCTAATCAGGTTTCGATTTGTGCGAAAGATACTCTGCGTCACTGTCAACCTTTTCTCTCAGATGTTTCCACCTTTTCGAATTATCTTATACCTTGCAATTTTCTGTAAATACCTGCAGCAAAACCTCTAATGCTGATTTTTCATTTTTGGTTAATTTCCCATCCGAATATTTTGCATTCGGTAAGCTGAATTGCCGGCAATCACTGCAAAAATCGATCAAATATCTTAGTAACATTCCTTTCAAAAATACATCTTTATACCTTTCATCCGGCTCTTCTACCACCATTCGTACGCCTTTTCGTATATACGAAATTGTGTGGATATGCTTTGATGTGTACTTCATAATTTGCCGCCTCTAAATCAACTATCTTTAAATAGTAAAAATCTTTCTCACTGTATATCTTTCATCGAAATGATTGTTGAAAATCGGCCGATTGATTATATTCGTACCATGTCTAACTCCATTTATTATGAGACCACGCGTGATTTCGTGATCAAAAATACTTTTATACTTTTTCATTTTAATTTAATTTGCGATTATTTTGGAAGTATCTCCGATCTATGTTAAGTAGAATGATTAAAATAAAAGAGTAGTTTATATGACGTACATATTTTAATAAAAGACGTCATATAAACTACTCTTTTATTTTAATTATTCAACTTAGCATAGATCGGAGATAATCGCCAATATAACTCTTACATAACCCGATAATAAACACAGCACAAGCTAATTATTGTTTAATTTAATACATTTTGTTTATACCGATATCTCCCACCTTGATATTTTGAACACTCTTATATGCTTAAGAACTCCTCATTCTCATGTAATACAACTATTCCACCGTTACTGAATTTTGCAACTTGCAACTTCATAGATAAAAACTTCAATTAATTGTTTTAACCTTCTTTTCAAGCTAAGCGTGGATTAAAGGTGAAAGCACCTTATTAACTCAACCCTTGATTTCTTCCAAGTGTAATTAATTAACAGAATCACGACATTGATATCAGATCACCGTTTTATCCACTCTCAATGAATCTTATAAAAGCGACGATGTTACGTCCCAACTATAGACAGATCGTAGATTTTCAATATTTGCTACCCATTCCGAACCTGAAAGACCTTTAGGGCTAATAGGATAAAACTAAGAAATCAGTTTAACTTTGCTATGCGCATTCTTACATACATATACTAATTAGGCCTAAAATTTGTTACTGGCAAACCTTTCTCCAAATTCCAATCTTGATCAATACTTACGACGCCTTCTTCCTTCTCATGTTTTATAATATCAAAAAACTTTCAATGCTCTGAATATTCCGTCCGTCTGTCTGCATGTCTGTCTGTCGGTCTGTCCATTTGTCTCTGTCCAGATAATAACATGAGCATGCATTTACTCAGAGAGCTGAAGTTTTGCACACATCTTTTATAAAAACAATTACGTTTTTATGTTCGAAAATGGCACAAATCAGGTACCTAACTGCTTCGTAGGTTTGCCACATAAAATTTTTTTTTTATTATATATTTGAACACTTCCTGAGAAAAATTTTTAAATACAAGCTATATCGGGCTTAATCGGACAACCCCTGATTGGTATTGCCATACAAAAATTTTATATTTTTACGTGTATTGTGAAATGTATTGTGAATATTACGATCAGTGCTAGACATTTATATTATAATAAAAAGCTCTTCAGAATAGAAAATCCCACGAAATTGGTAATAACATTTTTTTTTGTCCGACAAATCGACTTAGAAAGAGATACGAAAAACCACTTTAACAATCAATCTTGCAGAGAGGTTACCATTCGAAAATACAGACGGACGGGTATTCATCTACACTCAGAGAAAAATCACTTAAAATCAATAGTTTTTTAATAGTTATTCCCATTAATTTTGGTCAATAGGATTTATACCATTAATAAGTAATAGTCCGCATAATTAGAACAATATGATGGTCATCACATTAGAATTATACAGTCCTCATATTAAAACAATGTGATGTATAGTTAATTTTTAATGTGATCCTCCGTTTAATGTTAAATGACATAATATTAAGTTTGAACTATTACTTTAATTAGTTCCACTATTAGAATAATATGATGAGATTATCAATTTAGTAGTGTGAATAATATTATTACAACAGTTCGTCCTATTATTTCTACAATATCTGCCTATTAAAAGCAAAGGAATAGCACATTGAATTAAAATTATATCTAATTAAATCAATATGCTGTTCCATATTGAATCTATGGGTTATCCTTTTAAATTTATTGGAGAAAACCATTAAATTATCTATTCCGATGAACTGGTGAATCGGATGAACTTCGAATCAAACTCGATAGTTCCGAACTAGTGAATTCGAACGAATTGAAAAGATTAATTTCGATCTGCTCGAACTCGTTGCTCGGAGTTTTCGACTTTGATTTTAAGCACATCGGATTCACCGGTTCATCGGAATGGATAATTTAATAGTAGATTCTTATTATAGAACGAGGAGTGAATTCTATTTAGGTTTTCAGCAACTCAGGTATTTTACAAATCATGTCAATCAATATTCAAATTGGGATTAACTGAACTGCACATATTAATATATAAAAGCAAAGCATTATCATTATTGCGGGGATATGGAAAAAACCGCGTTCAGCTGTATAATATAATTTTATTGCAAGTAGAATAATGGATCTGTTTTATGCAAGATCTTATTCATATCTACATATATATGAAGTGGAAATAAAATACACTAGTAATATGAATATTAAAGATTTAATGCATAAATATTCCTCAGAATTTCTTAACTCTAATGCATTTCTTATCGCTATTCGTACAATATATGTGTATTGGGGGTCCATCAAAACATATAACATTCTTTAAACAATAATTAGTTGACTTCCTTCCTACAACATAAGATTGCAAATGTTCATAAAAATACAGAATATTCCATTCGCAGCAAACAACATATAAATTTGATTCACTTATAACTAGTTCTTCAATTTCAAAAAGCTTTAAATGATCGTTGAGAGATATGGTCAAGAAAAAGTTTTTTTTATACACTACTCCTCTAAATATAGCCTTACTGGTACATAAAACTTCGGATAAGTTAATTTCACATTGTCTTAACTCGTATTTAATACTAAGATTAGAACAAAATATATTTTTATTTTCAAAGAACAAATCATTTGCAAAAAAAGAGTCTGAAGACAATAATGCAGCAAATTTCAGACTTGCTTTAATACTGAGAGATAACTGTATATTAAGCCGAGAATAAGTTGCCCTGGCATATTCTTTATATGCCTTGTGAACGGCTTCAAAACGCAAACACCATAAATTTCTAAGGGGACCGAAATTGCTGATAGCTGTACAATAATGGAGAAGAAAATGGAACTTTGGCTTAAGCGTGTCATTAAAAAGCTTAATATAAAGAGCGTTATGCTCAGATATCAGATAATTAAGATTTTTTATATCAGAATGAGTTATAACTGGTAACATAAGAATATCAATTACTTTTAGTAAAATTAAAAAAAAATGCCAAACTTTATCATTTTCGGGTATCAAATCGCCAATCATTAATGGCATAAAATTAACAAACGTCATCATTTCGCGGGCTGTCATTTTAAATGTATTAGATTTTAAAAAATTTATCTGCAATGGTGGAGAAATGTTTCCTATTTCTGTTTCACCGTAACAAAACATTTGCTTGCGATAATTTAATTCATCAATGGAAAAATACTTGCAAGATGTTATAAAATGGAGTAAAATTTTAGACAAATCGTATCTGCAAATTCCTTCAAAGAGGTCGTGCATGATGTCAAAGCAAATATTATCAACAACATGAAATGATTGAATTGAATTAAATACGCAATTTTCATGGATTCCTGTCAGTTTTTCGTCCTGCAAAGCAACATCAGAATCATAATTTTCCCGATTTCGTAGGCTAATTTTACATTCTTTTGTATCTTTTTGCATGAACATTTTAGGTTGCTTACAAGAACGGCAGTAATAATTTGAATTGAAACTGCTAGTAAAGCCTAAAATAGAATTAAGGCCAAGATTGTCACCAACAATCAAGGCCAAGACAAAGTAAATGCATTTTTGCACCCCATCTACTTCAATAATTATACCGCTCTCCTCCATTCGTTTTATTTCTTCAATAAATGGCTTAAGAGTTAATAAATTACCGAAGTTCGTTCTATCTTTTGTTTTGAATAATCCAGCGACAAATATGTTGTTAAGCTTTGATAAGTAATGCTTTGGTATTGTTGGAAAAGTATAGTATAGTCCGCATATAGAATGCTCTTTACAATGTGAGCCTAGTGGATTATCCACACCAAAATCATCGGAATACAATATATAAGGAATAATTGTGTTATTCTCGCCGAACATGGTCATTTTTTTCTTCCATACTTCTCCATTAATAATATTGTGAAGTTCATTTTTTTGACATTTTAAGTGTCTCGTATTTTCTAAAGTAAATTTTAATACATTTTTACATTCGAAAAACTTTTTAATTTGAAAAGAAATAGGCATAATAATTCCTTGAACTTTATTAGGCTCTAAAGTGGGGGTATAGTTAACGATAACTTCAGAAACTTCATTATTAATAGTGTATGCTCTTGGATGTTTATATATACCTTTTCTTTCTAGTTCTTGAAAAAATCGGTATTCTGTTCTAATAGTATTCATAGAGTTCGAAAATCTTTCAACAATATTTTCAGCACATTCTTTTATAACAGAATCTTCAATTTGTGATATTACAGATGTCCTTACTACATTTGCTATTGGTTCCGTAATAAATGTATTGATATTCGATATAATGTCAGTTACATCCTTTCTATTTAAATTAGACTTGCTATGTAAAGAAAGAGCAAATTTTAGTCCAAAATCAGATTGGTTTTGCACATGTTCTTCGTTATAATTGCAAATATTGTCTCCTGATGAGACGATTTTATTCTCGAAAGCTGGATTTAAATTAGATTTATCTGTATATTTTTCACATCTCTTAGTTGTATTTGTGGAAATAGATTTAGTATGAACTCGATCCAAGTGTCTTTTGAGTAAATAAATATTTTGAAATTTTTGAAAACATTCTTTCTGGGCACATTCATAATATGGTAAGTTTTTTAAAATATGATGTGTTCTCATATGCTTTATAAGCAAGTTTGAAAACGCAAACTTTTCCTCACACAAAGAGCAATAAAACATGTTAAATTATATTAATGTATTTATATATACTTGGTTAATGCAGATATAAATAATTTACGAATTAATCTTGGCTTACTTTTTGTAAGAAACTTATCAAGTTCGTTATGTTTGGGTTTAGTTCATCAAATTCTGTTTTAATAGAGAAAAAAAATTTTTGAATGAAAATATAAACATTTTTGCCCTCATCAGGGTATTTAAAATTCAACACTTGGAAGCATTTAAAAGTACAGTCCAGAGATTTTAAAAAAGAATTGAATTTGTATAAAATTCCATCGTACGCGCTATAAAAGGAATTAAGCTTACTTATTTCCTCGCCAGTTACAAGTATTAGCGGCTGTAAAGTCAAACCTTTCTCTAAATATTTTTCACGAAGTTTTTCGAGTCGTCCTCCGTAGTCGTTAACTGTCGGAGAATGTAATAAAGTTGATTGCTGAGCATCGATAATAGATGGCTTCCACCGAGATCGTTTGTTGTTACTTCTTGAAATAACTACTGCTGATGGTTTTAGAACTGCATGTAGTAATAAAAATAGGATACAGTCACGTGAGTCTATAATAGTGAAAAAATAATTTTGTTATATCATAAATGAATAATAAACATGTTGATGCATACCATTATCAATGTCACTGCTAAGAACATTGAGAAGTTTACGAGAAGCAGAGTCCTTTATGTTCTCTTTGTAAAAGGGAATGATATTTCGAGAGAATGAATCCCACTTTTTTAAAAGGTGGTATTCTGTGCCTGGATGTATATACTTGTAATCAATTTCAATCTGTAAAAAATATCTTTTATTACAGTATTTCCTTCCAGTTTAAGCTTTTGTCTATATTCACAACATGCAATTAACCATATTTTGTGAATTTTAAAATTATAAAATAGTGTAAACAAAATGAAGATGGAAGAACTTTAAAGTAGATTCTTACGATTTTACTTATAAGCGTTTTCATACTTCACAAAAATTTTAAAAAAAATGTAATAAAAAGGAGTCAATAAAAAGTTCTAGACTTACTAGAGAATGTCCACTACTATGCTTATACAGTGGCCATTTCTTAAATATGTCCTTGCCGTTTTTCTTAATATAAGTATGCCTAAGATTAAAAACCTTTTCCCATTTTTCTAGAACAGTATCCCAGGGTTCATTGTTGTGTTTTAGCCACAACTCATTTTCAAGTTCGTCCTCAGCTAAGTGTGAAAGCAAATGAGTCATGCACGAAAAGTAAAAATTGAAAATGGTAGAAATAAATTTGAAATGAAAGGAAAAATGAAAACTATTGACACTATAATATTACACTATTTTAGGAAAAAAAATAACAAATCTTTGCGATATATAACTACGAACATTTGTTTAAAAGAAGTAATGCGGTGTTTTTATAATTGGGATATTTGTTTGTTTTTTAATGAAATAATAATTGGATAACTAAATAGTTTAGTTCTTAGTTCTCATAATTCCTCACATGTAAGTGGTCATAAACACGATAAGTCGAATTACTCAAACTTGGCTCAAAAGTATCCTCAGCAATGTCAGATGACAACGAAGGTTGTAATGTGTTAGAAACCTGCTTTAAGCTGGATTTACGCTTAGCTATTTTTACTCGAGCATTTACGGCTTTGTCGTGCAATTTTCCCGTGGGATTTTTTCCCGGACCTCTGTTCATGTAATAATATTCCTATAGAAATTATAGATTTACATGCATTTCATTTAAGTGGTTGTTCAAGTTATTATGACAATAATGATATTGACTATCCTGTATTAAACTTACAATATTTTCAGTTGTAAAATTAGCTTGAATTGCTTTGCTGAATTCTTGAATGTCTTTCATATGTATTTTTCGATTCCGTTCCGTGAAAAAGGCAACAATCATATTAATTAGAAGATCCCGGTTAGTTTTATCCAATGACCCATTACTTTCATAAAATTCGGTTATTCTTTTACCAACAGGTGTTCTCAAAAGCTCCGCTAAAATTGACTTTTGACTGCACATTAATCCTTCACTGATAGCGGAATCTGATGGAGAGGTTACCGCAGATGAACTATTTGCAACCCAATTTCGGCAGTAACTATTAACAGATAATGTATCTGCCTAGAATGTACGTATGAATGCTCATATTAAGAACTCATTTATATATAAAAAATATCAGAATTGTTTACTGTTTCCATCCTCCATTTTTTTAATTGGAATTTAAATAATGCTCTTGTTCCTAGCTGTGTAACTGGGAATAATTCATTAACATCCGAATCCGTTATGACTTTCAAACTCTCCACATTCATTCCGCAAGCTAAAATAAAGAATCACAATTTTCTTCCTAAACTAGGCTGACTATAGTCTCATGCAATGAAATAAAATATAAATATAATAAATAAAGTAGCCAAATATCTCAGATCAAGTGGAACAATAATTATGCGTATAAAACAATTTTAAGAACTTTTCCTTATGTTTGCACAAAGAAACACAGGTTCTAATAAATAAAGAAATCGAACTTTTGATAATGTTATAGAAAATAGGACAAAGTCAACGCCCCAACCACAAAATTAGCAAACATTGAAAATTCCAATCAATTGCTCCGTAAAATTTGGCTAGAACCTACATATATAAAAAAAACTTCTGTTTACTTACATTTCAACCTGTTGTAGATATTGATATCGAATCCAAAGTTTGTACACACAATTTCTTTTAATTCGTCCTGGTCGTTGTTTACCAGCAATTCGTATGATTTACTGCAGCTTTGTACTTCTGAACCACACACAAATTCAATTTCATTGCTTTCGGATAATAAGTTCTCCAGATCACTAATAATAACACAATTACTTGTTTCCATTTTTTTCTTTTGTTATACACTAAATTATCCAAAAATTCTTCAAAGCACAAGTACACTGCGCATGCATAAACTATGACAGCCGCTGGCAGAATGAAGCAACATTCTTGATCTTGCTTGTTTTACTTTAAAGTGCTGCCAGGTTAAGGTTATGTGATAGCACATTATTTAGGTTAAATATTATTGTTTTTAGCTGATACCCCATAGATTTAATATGACTTCAAATTAATTTTAAAACAGACCTTTTTCTTTTATTAGATAGCCTATTAATTTAATGTGTTATTTCAATAGTTTAAAGTTATTAATTTCTAATGGGACGCACTATTATCTTTAAATGGTACAACATATAAAATAGTTTGTATGTATGTGTATATTTTTAATAATATATCATATTAAAATAAAAGGTTGCCTTATAGATAAGTAATAGTTTTCGTCCTATTGAAGATATATAGGAAAACATATTAAAACAATCCTTTTCTAATTGATTATATAGGAATTCCTATTAATTTTCGCCACATTAAAACAATAGTGGAAAAATTATTAAATAACGAAGACACATTTTTCTGGGTGTAGACTCTAGGGTAATATAAGAATTGGTGTTAAGACGCGAACCCTAGCTTTATAACTTGTAATTATGGACTTTTCCACTAGATCTATCTATAAGCACATAGTTTTAAACCCAAAAGCATGATTGAACATAAATTCCAATGAATTTTGTTTTCTACCACCCATGCTCCTACACTCACTTACGTTGCTGGTTGCCTTTGTCTATAATTAGGTAAACATCCATTTCACTGTATACCAGTGGGCACGTGATCTGCTAGTAATGAATTCATCCATTTTTCTTTGGAATTGTTCTTGAAGTGATGCGTATCGTTGAAACGGATTGAAATCTAACGAATTTTAACTTTTTTCCACCTTGTGTTCGTGTAGGTACTAACTCCCATCGGCTATTATGAGTGTTCACAGTAGCGTATCTAGGTTGAGGCGGTGGGGGCCGTCCGCCAAGGGCGGCACATATCTTTGCGCGGCATTTTTATATTTCTGTCTAAATTATTTAAAAATAATAATGTTGTAGTAACCCACAGAATCATTTATTGTAATAAGTACATATTTAATTTAACAAAAATGCATGCTGATCCCGACAGTCATTATCGACATTGCAATTTTTAAACTTTATCACGTATGTAAACAAACATCAGCAGTTAATACTTCTTTAGCGCCATTGTTGTTATTGTAAACACAGCCCCAATCGGTCGTAGACATCGCCAATACGGAAGAGGAACGCATTTGTTATCTCATGGGGATTGAGGCAAAGTTAACTTAAGAGCAAGTTAGAAAGTAAGAAGAGATTTCCTAATATCAGATCATTAAAGAAAATTAAGAAGTGAAATGGAGAGATAATAGAGCTATGGGGACATCAGCATTTATAGGGTGAGATTCTGGTAAAATGCTATTTAGTACAACCGGTATTAGGCGATCAGATAAAAAACCTTCAATCTATAATAGAAGAAGAGGGAGAGACCAGGTGCTTTAAGTTTAACTAAAGGGGCTGGATGCCAGACTCTATCACAGACTATGGCTCAAACGTTCCTTAAGAGAAGTCAGCAAGTCTCCAGATGAGAGTCCAGCTCGGAAGCCATATTGGCGATCGTTGATGAGATGATTAGTTTCTAGATACTTCATTAATTTGGAGTTGATTATAGATTCAAAAACCTTTGAAAGAATCGAAGTCTTTGCAGTTGGTCGATACTTTGATGGATCGCTATCCTCTTCTTTCTTGGGAATAGGTTGAACATGACCTAATTTCCAACCAATTGGAAATTTTCTTGTCGAATAAGAATAAGTAGTAGTAGCTTTAGAGACGCTTATCCCCTGAAGGATCTTGAACACACCTCTCCTACGGATGGTTCTTATATACATCCACACTAATAGGTGTCTGTGAAGTGAATAGAAAACGAGAATTTGAGGCGAATCAACCACTTCACCAGTGTTAAGTAGTGAAGCTATAGAGGAATTAGTGAAGTTGTTCCTGTTGGTTTTGACCAGGGACCAGAAGTATTTGTTATTGCTTGATTCCTAGGCTAGCATTTCTGTTTAAAAGAAATGTCTCTCTCCGTATAATGGACTTGGAGGTATTCTGTGCAGTTTTGTCGACTTGTTTCAATTTGGGACATGACTGCAAATTGACACGTGCGAAAAGCACACTCGTTCGATTTTATTGGTTGCACTTATCTTTAAACCAAGAGCGACTTTACTGTTCTTGAGACCTGCTGTAGGAATAAAGAATGTATTTAATGCATGCCAACACTTAAAATGTCACTCAGTTCTAATTGCGCATTCATCAACATCGCTCGAAGCAAAACAGACCGACCAATCAATTTCTCTAAGAAACTGACTGAAAATTTCCGAATCAGCACTTATATTTTCTTTTTATTTAACGTGTAGTAGTACAACTATTGCAATTTACGAAATAAAAAAAAATATTCCAAAATAAATCGTTTGCTTTAAATATAACAACTCACGACACCAATATACAATGACTTGTTTGCTGTTGTGTTGTTTCGCTGAATTTCTTCAATTAAGAGTTGTAATTGTTTCACATCGAAGACTCATCAATTGGCAGCAGTTATCAATCAAAACAAACCTTGCATCGCTTTTACCTGAATACGCTCAGTCCTGCTTCAAACACCCTGAGAAGTGCCACGCTCATTTACATTAATTTTACAGGTATGAGCACTTCCTGTTTCCTCTATAGGATTTAACAGCCACGCCTTAAAGCGGAGCGAGGGTTTAGCCGCTAGCCATAAGGGCTGCATTCTTATCAAATTGAACGTTTCCAAAAATTTTTAATATTTTTAACAAAAGGACAGAAGAATAGATCTTTTTATGAAAAATTCAGAAGATCTGTTTTTGTGGTCTTCTGGGAGGGGCGCGAGTTAAGTTTCTAATTAAGTAATTTAATAAAAAAATTAAAACGCACAAATTTTCCCGACTTAACTTTATTGATCTTTTCGTTTTTAAACTCACAATCGAACTGAGCTTATTTCCTATTTTATTACTATCATTCGAACCTTTCTAAAGTCACTTCTTTAAGCAAAATTATATGAAATTACTACATAGATTGCTGACCTAGCGTCTAGACTAATACAAATCTTTCTTAAGAATAAGTAAATTAGGTGGGGTGCATTTGGGTTCATCTGTTATATCTGTAACTCGCGCGCCCCCTGCGCTCAGCTGGATCGGCCACTGCCCCCCCCCCCCTTGTTTCTGATATATTGGACCTATGCACCTATGTACCTATTTATATTGCCCAAAAGCAATTATTTTGACTGCTTAGTGTAATTTAAATTAATTAAAAGAATTTAACTATTGAATTTGGTAAACTTTTTATATGACTAGTCCAACCCTGTATTGCAGTTTAATGAGCAATGAGACGATTAACAAAATTTCGGCAGATTTTTCATTTACTTTGGTGGTCGACTGGAGTTTGATTTTTTTGCTAAATTGAATTAAATTTGTTTTTTTTTGTTTTTTGTTTTTTTAATTTGATTGACTTTTTTGAAAGATTTGATAGCTTCTGTCACTGGTTAAGATGTTAAGCGCAGTGTAGAAACTCATTGGAACACAAGAGGAGATGAGCTGGCTGTTGTAAAAAAACATTTATTAAACATTTTCAGTGCTTTGGAAAAACTCACATCTGAGGAAGAAAATATTAAAACGAGATCATTGCCGGAATATTATTGAAGTCAAAGCAATCTTTGTTTTTCTGTGCTACCTCCATTTATGGGAGTCCGTCCTTTTGAAAATTAATGACGCGCAACAATACCGGCAAATAAAGGGATTAAATATCTATCAATAGCTGCGTCCTTCTTATATTGATCCGGGTCATTGGATATTCAAATTGGTTTGCTTCTAAAAAATGTCTGTAGGTAGATATGATTTTACATAATTATGAGGAGAATTATCAAATTGCCATGATTTCAATTTTCGCAAAACGTCAAAATAGAACCTGAATAAAAAAATTGGTTCAAATTTTGAAGTTTTTTTTTAATTTAGATGATAGATTTTGACGCCGACGTCAATCGATTCTCCTTTAATGCGGATAAAGAAAAAATAACGCGGATAATGTGATTTAAAACTGAATTCTTTACAAACATGTATCATTGGACCAAGGGACACCCTAGTCAACAAGAGTTGTAGAGAAATGTTATTGTCATTGGATAGAGTTATCCAAAAAATAAACGTATGGCTTGAGCAATTACATGTCCTTGCAGCATAGAATTTGTGCCTAATACCATCTAATCTTTTAAATGAAAATTTCTAATGTCAAGTAAATAATTTTGTTAACATTGACGAGGAACAGTTTCATATTGAATGGAAAAGGATCCAGAATTTTATTTCTCTACACTGTAAAAAATGCACAATTTTTTTTTTTTTTTTTTTTAATATTATTAAGCCAAGCTCAGGGGATACCCTATGATTCAAAGCATAGCATGGCAGGAAGGAGCTAGAGCAAGGATTAAGGGATATGAGGAAAGTGGCGGAGGTGCCGATGTATGTCGCCCTTAAACTTCCGCAGATTATATGCCGGAGGGAAAACAGAAGATGGTAAGCAGTTCCACATTCGGACTGTTCGGGATAAAAAAGCATCACGCAATTTTACTGTACGGCCGAAAGTAATTTGAAGGGTAAAAGGATGTGCGCGGTTTGCAGCCCGAGTATTGCGTGCAGGAATCATTCTACAAGGGATTAGACTAGATATTTCATCAGAGCATTGACCATGCATATATCGATAAAGGAGCGAAAGGCATCCAGCATTGCAGCGGTGCTCGAGTGGGTCGATATGACAAGTTATTGCCAAATCGCCAATGAGCTTGAAGGCTCTTTTTTGGACAATATCCAATGAAGCTAAGGCTGTGCGACCAGCACCGGCCCATATATGGCAGTTGTATTCCATTCTAGGTCTAATATAGGACTTGTAGGGGAGCGCTAGATTTGATGGGCAGAAATATTTCATACACCTTTTCAGAAATCCAAGACATTTCGATGCTTCTTTAGCAACAGAGAAGATGTGATCTTTCCAGTTTAACTTACTGGAAATATTAATGCCAGGAGTGTTTAGTGACTGTGAATCAGAAATTAATGCTCCATCAAAAGAAACGGGTGTGGTTAAGTTACGATCTTGTTTTGATGAGATAAGACAGCTTTGGGTCTTAGTTGCATTGAATTCGACGCGATTCGCTTTGCCCCAAGCGAGGATATTGTTAAGATAATTATTAAATGATCCAATCATGCAATCTCGTTTAACACATGCGGCATTCCCCCTGGAGTCCGCAAGAGTGTCAAAGGAGTAAGCGAAATCAAGAGTACTGTCATCTGCGAAACTATGAATGGGATTGAAAGTAAGAGAAAGTAGATCATTAATGAAAATTGAAAACAGAGTTGGAGAGATAACAGAGCCTTGAGGCACACCGGCATTTATGGGATGCGGTTCAGATGTAACGCCATCTAATACAACCCGTATTTGGCGACTAGATAGGAAACTTTCAATATATAATAGAAGAGGAAGAGACAGACCAAGTGCTTTAAGTGCAGCTCGGAAGCCATATTGGCGATCGTTGATGAGATGATTAGTTTCTAGATACTTCATAAATTTTGAGTTAATGATAGATTCAAAAACCTTTGAAAGAATCGAAGTGATCACAATTGGTCGATAGTTTGAGGGATCGCTACCCTATCCTTTCTGGGGAATAGGCTGAACGTGAGCTAGTTTCCAAGCAGTTGGGAATTTTCCTGTCGAATAAGACAAGTAGAATAGTTTACGCAGAGGTTTAGCCAAGGATGGGGCACAGCTTTTAAATAATAGGGGCGAAAAACCATCAGGACCTGCGGCTTTGGAGACGTTGATCCCCTTAAGAACCCTGAACACATCCCTCGTACGAACGTGTATTGGCTCTTGTATACATTCACACGGGCGATGTAAAACAGGTGTTTGTGAAGTGGGTGGAAGACAGGAATTTGAAGCGAATCTAGCAGCAAAAATATTAGCTTTATCCAGGGAGTCAACAATCACTTCACCATTATTAAGTAGTGAATGTATAGAGGAACTGGTGAAGTTGTTCCTGATGGTTTTGACCAGGGACCAGAAACCTTTGGTACCTTTGCGGCTTGCCAAGATTCTTTGTCTAATATTGTAGTCAAAAAGAAATTTTTCTCTCTGGATAATGGACTTGCAGGTGTTCCGTGCAGTCTTGTAACACAAAATTTTTTTAAATTTGGTCGTAGACGGATTAAAAAAAATTTTTAAGTTCAGCCGACTGGAAAGCGGAAGGTTCCGGCTTCAAAAACCAGACGAAGCGGTTGCTTTATTCTCTTGCATTTATTTATTTAACTTAGAATAGTAAAAATAAAAATCTCCAAATTTCTTCTATCCCACATTAGCAATTTAAAAAAAGAGTAATTTTGCTAGTCTAGTGAGAATTGTTATTATCCATTTCACTCTTACTTTTTAAGTTCGGCTCATGTTCCGGCCTTATTTATCACAATTCGATGGTTATAGGTTTATCGTCCCAATTTAAAAGTACGGAAAGAGTGAAATGATTGTATCCATTTTGTACGATTGTTTTTCGTGTTATAAAAAATATCATTTTTAAATTTCTTGATTTGTTTCTCTTATTGTATGTATACATGGTCCCGAAAAAAGAAACAAAATTACTTTAAATCTAACTCTTCAGATGGTTGAGTTAGCTGTTTTCATGGTAATTGGGGATTTTTCATTGCATGACATTTAGCTTTGCTTCTTATTAAGAATTATTGTTCGTTGACTAGGGACCCGTAAAGCTAACACTTACACTACTGTATAAAGTTGTAACCTACTTAGCTTGTATTTGAAACAAGATATAATTGTGCCGATGAGTCCAACAAAGGCGTTTATGCTTAGATTAAATTATAATTACCCAAGTTAACTTTGAATTTGGAGAGAGAAAATTACATTGTTTCCTACGGTTTTCTCTTCCGTTTATTTTATCTTCGTACTGACTATAGTGGGCTCCATTGAACAAAGAGGTATGATTAACCAATTTGAGAGGAACTTGGTGTATTAAAACGCTATTGGGTTATCCATTTTTACAAGCAAATTTGTTTCGAATCTTTCGTATTATATTCACATGAATTGTACAGTGTTAAATTGCAAAACCAACATCCGCTTAAATATGTAATAAAAACATTAGTTTCTCCGTATAAATCACTTCAGAAAAAGTAATTAAATTCTAGTGGGAGAGCAAAGATATTTCCAATCAGAAAACTGGTAAGAAAGCAGATATTGCAACGAACAAATAGCTGCCAAAAAGTCGTAAGCAGATAAAAATTTACAACAAAGGCTTTACAAAAACCAGTAATGATGACGTAACCAAAGCGTAAGCCGACATTATTCGAATATAAAATAGATCATATCTCGACTTGATGACGTAACCCAGTAATTTCTCACTTCAGTTAAGGATATCATACCTCGACCTGTTGTGGGGCAATCCTAAATTTTTTCTTCGAAATTTACTAGAATTTTTTTCTTTAGAATATTTCGGCATTTTTATACTTCGCTAAACTCCCGGAACTCTGAAATTTTTATTTTCAAAAACATCACAATAGACAAATTAAGTTTAATCCGAGTTATTTACATACACTGTATTAACGGATAAGTTCGCTTCTTATTTAGTTATTTATTTATTCAGAGGACCGACAGGAGTTATTTTCACATATGTGTCCGTATTGGCCTCTAGCAAGACATAAAACTTCTAAAGAAAACATTTTCGGGAACTTTCTTTATTTTGTATTCTGAAGAAGTTTTTAGTACAATAAAAATGTCTAGGACTGATCGTTTTGATAGTATACGTAAAAAACATAAATTTTTATATGACAACATCAACAAGCGGCTGTCCGATTTGGTCCGTTTTTGAAGTTTTATTTGCTATTACTTTGAAAACACCATGTACAAAATTTCAGCTCTCTATGCAAACGCGTTCTCAGCCAGTGTTCAAATATATAGTGGAAAACGTCTGTATGACAACCCGACGAAGGAGCTGCCGTTTCTTATAAAGTCCGTATACAAAAGTTCAGCTTTCTAAGGAAACGAGTTCTTGAGATATCGTGCGCACAGAAAGACAAACAGACAGACAGGCAGGCAAACGGACAGACGGACGGACGGACATGCAAAAATCAAAATAACTTTTAATATTATGCCATCCATTTTGCTCTACCATCATTATTTCTGTGCCCTACAAACGGAATGACAAACTTAGTATATCCTATAGATTCCATCTAGGGTATAAAAATGCAGATTTAAGTTTCAAATTTGGACAAATGGGATAACTGCTGCGGATTGCTAAGGGTTGCCATACAAAAGTTTCATTATTTACAACATGCTTGGAGGCTAGATACATCAGAACGCGTCGACGTAGAGATCTGAAGTTTTATGCACAGCCTTATTTTAAAAGCTTTAAATACAAGTTGAAATATAAACTAAATCGGGCAACCCGTTCTTAATGTTGCCATACAAAAATTTAAGCTTCTAATGTATAATGTGAGAACGACCAGTGCTAGACGTTTATATTGTAATAAAAAAACTCTTCAGAAATTGGTAATATTCATTCCAACGAACCATTTTAGATATATATGCGAAAAACTACTTTAACAATCTAACTTGGACAAAAGGGTTACCATCCGAAATTACGTACTGGCTAGTATTCATCCTTCCTCCTTACATCAGGTCGAGGCATCGTTAATTTTATATTCGACCGAGGCGCAACTGGTTTTTGCTCCACATCTCCAGGTTTTGTCAGTTCCTTGTTTGTCACTCATCGTCGCCTGAGTATTGCTTTGCCCCATATGCAAAAATGTAGCACAATCCCAGTAAACTACGATTGGCATAGGAATCGCTTCCCAATGATTTCTATTGCTGAGAATAATGATCGTCTTACGTTTTTTAGTTTTAACTTTACGGCAGCAAATGTTGCATCGGATATGAATAGTGTTAGCAGATCATTTGATGATCGCCATTCCGATAAATATTCTTATCTTACTGCGTTTGATTTTCGGAATCGGAGTTTTATAGCATTAAAGGTGTTTGTTGTTGCTGGATTTATATCCATATCTAAAGCTTCCGTTTAGTTTAACGGGGGTAAGCCTCGCGTATGAATCGTAAAAGTAATTCATTTTATAATAGTATGGCGATAGATATTCTTATATTTTTATGACTGTAATAAACTTTAAGTCACCTAATTGCAGATTCTGTTGGCTTTGGGGTTGTAAGAATATTTTTAAATAAATAATACCACTATTGTAATTACATACCTTTTGTATATAATACATACATGAATATTAATTTTATATCATATGTATTATAATTTTTTTTTTTTTTTGAAGTGTTTTTGTGATGCTGTTACTGGCATATTGAAAATACTATTTGATGACTCGATTTATGTTTTCCTCGTTTGTCCTCGGAATTATTTCAAAACAAGCATCTGTAAATAATATAATAATAATGACACACAGCACGATCTAATGAATCATTAGTACTAACTATTCATAAAATGTCATGTGTCACACAGTATACGTCATTATGGCTCGATAATCAGATGGTACTGAAGTACACTAATGAAGTGTTTTCTTCTTTCATTACAGCTATAATGAGGAAAACTGCGTGCTAGATTTGGCATATAATTCAAATCTGGAGCTTCGTTGTGCATCTGCTGATTTGAAAAATAAGAAGAAGAAATGCAAATAACCAATTATATTGTCAATATTCATTTTAATATAAAGTTTTTTTTCATTTGTCAATTGTTAAATTGAAAATAAAATAAATCAAAACAAAGTTTATCGCGTTAATTCGATCCATATTGCTTCTTTAATGTGATAAGTTTATCAAAACCAGTTTGACAGTACAACTTAATTAATGAAATGGCTGTGTATCTGCAGTTTATAATGAATCAATATAGACTAGGGAGTCGTTAGTTATTTCTTCATTAACAGTGCCGTGTGTCTAGGGCATAAGATCGGTGGAAATAATATCAAAGTAAATATACATAAGCTGTGTTCTTTTGTGTACCTTGTTCTAAAACTCCCTTATACTGGAGAGAACAAATTGTTCTGTCGATTGAAGCGTACTTCACATATATGTTCTGAGGACACAAAAGAACACAGCTGTACTTTTAAAAGCATTTTTTGTAATTAAAATTCTCACAGAAGTTTAATCCTAAATTCTGTCGTCACTTTATTAAAAAATGTTATATAGATTTTCATGCTTGGTTCTCGAAGGACCACCATACATCAACCATCAAAATTGCAGCAAAAAAAAAAAATAAACAAATTAAATGCTCAGTTTAGCATTTTTTAGCTTATTTAACTGGATTAGCAGTTCAGATATTCAATATAATCTAGCCTAAGGCTCTTGATGCACGTCTTTTCGAAGAAATGCATTATAAAATTGATATTTTTGGATTATTTTAACCTTTAAAGTTTCCCACTCAGTAATATGGCTTACTGTGTAGAAATCGATACTTTCGTTGGTACAAAGCAACGTTTGAACTCGCACGTTCGGCTGAGAAGCAAAAGAAACATTTAGTGAATAGGTATTTATAGAAACAATGCTTTTTGCAATTTTCGATTTGCTTGTCGTTTATAGTTGTGTGCATTACTTTTACCTAATTCCGTATCAGTCTGAAAGCAATTAATCACAAGTTTTGAGTTGTGTATAGCTCGCGTAAACAAATTTCCAATTTACTGCATTTGAAGTTACCTAATCAATAAAAGGCAAACATTTCTGCTGAACTACGAACAGAACAATTTATTTGTAAGCTCTCCACTCTGTTAACATATATATGATCAAAAATTAGAAAATATACAGATAACGAATCGAATAGGGAAATTGAAAACTAGAAGACAGATACATATTGGATGTCAAATAAAAAAACTTGAAACGTCTCGCTCGAGTATAGAATCGACGATGCCTCGACCTGATGAAGGAAGGCCTGAATTCTTTCTTAGAAATTTTTTCGTACAAATTTACTGAAAATTTATTATTTAGAAGTTTTATACATTATTGGAGGCTGACAACGGCAGAAGAAATGAGTGCTTATTGGCAATTGGAGGCCGACAAAGGCACAAATGAAGGTACTTGTTCAGTAAAAACGCCTTCTTTACTGATTGATGAGTTATTTAAATGTCAAATTATGTTCATTTTATTATCCTATTTACTATACAAAAATTTAGTCTGGGAAGAAAAATTAAAAATTACATAAAGTGCTTAGTTCACAATATATTTTGAGAATGTAAATTCTAGTATGAAAGTTGATTAGCATGCGATAGGTAAAGACATACAGGTGGTGATAGGTACTTACGTACATGCTTGTGCGATTTAGTAAAAACTGCTGCAGCTGGAGTTTACATGGTAGAATTTTCCGATGAAAAATGAATACCCTCAGAATGACGCTACGTGGGAATTAATTTATGTGATTAGCGCTAGGCTAATCACTATTGTATATGAAAATAACTCCAATCGGCCACCAAAGTAAATAAAAATTCTACCGAAACATTTTCTGTAGATTTCTAAAAAAATTCTTATTGTATATTTACGCGTCTTCACTGATAAAAATTGTTGTCGGCCTCCAAAAATTCGTATAAATTATAAAAGTATTATCCAGTAAATTTCTAAGAAAAAATTGTGTCCTTCTTAAGCCTCGTTTCCACTAATACAAATTGTACCGACTTGTTCGGCAACATGCTATGTACTTCTCGCCAACTTGTTGGCTTAACTTCTTACATTCTTTACTTGAGTATCGGATCGCAATAGATTAGCAGGTGGTATTAGCATCTTCAGCGTTTGTTATTTGCGCCAAAAGTTAATTCCGTACAAGGCGAAACAAATCCTAATAGCTCAAATCCATACCGACAAGGTTTGTAAATATTATCTACTGCATTTCCACTACATTTACTCTTCTTTATTTTTGCCAATTCCCGGAAATATTGAGAACGCGAGGACATGTTTTTTTTTCTCAACGGAAATTAAATCCGAATTCAACTCTGAAGCAATATCATTCAACGCGACATTTCGATTATTTGTATTTTTATGCTCACTACTCTTAACATCCCGCAAGATCGAATATTTTTCATATTCCTTAATTAATTTTATTGTAGCAGCTTTTGCCTACTCCATTGTCTTCCACTAGTGTAGCCAACACAACAAATGAGCGTTTCCACTGAAATGAAAAAATGCGCCCAACAAAATCTTCCAGTTTTTACAGCCGCATCGAACAAGTTGCCAATATGTGTCTGAATTTTCATATAGCGTTTCCACTTATACCGAATGTTGCCAACTTGTTTCAAAACTTGTCGGATAAGAAAATTTATATTAGTAGAAACTAGGCTTTACAGCTGTCACCCTCGACCAATACACAAAAATTTGAAGGAAGAAATTCCAGTAAATTTCTAAGAAAAAGTTGTGGCCTTCTGCCCGTTCATCGGGTCGAGGCGTTGTCGATTTTATGTATATTCGAGAAAAGCCTTTCTGATTTAAGTCTACTTGCCTAGTCCTTCTATGCCATTAGTTAAAGCATTTCTTGTAAAAGATAGAAACTTGGACGTGTGCCTGAACATGGGGAACATTTTCTGTTAATAACAACATTTATTAGCTACAATTTTCGTCGTAGCTAACTAATTTAGTTACCAGAAATGTTGATAAGGTTTTCATTTTTCTAATTTTTTCATCTGTATATTTAATTATTTGCGATATAATCCAAGGTTCGTGATCTCAATCGTTCTTCATATTCTCAGCTCTTCGAATAAACAGTTTCATTGTGATTATTTCAGATGAAATTCGGTTTATTAGATTAGCTATTCATCACATCACATTTCGTATTGTAAAGAATGTTTTTGGAAAGGCATATTGAAGTAGGAAACGGTAATTATCAACCCCTGGTTTCTAGTATATAAGATACGTTTTTACGAGATTACTTGAACCTGAGACAACTTACAACTCGATTTGTAAAATCACTCAAAAGAATCGAGCCAAAAGCTCGAGCTGATGGTCCAATTATAGAAATCTGTTTTCAGATTTGATGCCAGAAACCGATAAGAATGTACATAACTGCAATATTGTAGCCGAAAATAAAAAACCGACGATTCCTCGACTTGCTGATATAACCAAAGGATAACCCAGCAATGCCTAGCTAAAATCAACGATGCCTCGACCATCAGGTCGTCATCAATAAAGAATATAGAATATAGAAAGTTTATCGGTAGAAATTTCAATATTCACTTTGGTGGCCGACTGGAGCTATTTTCATATAAAATACTTTCATGGCTGTCGTTGTCGGCTTTCAATAATGCATAAAAATTCTAATAAAAAAATTTCCAGTAAATTTCTAATAAAAAATTTAGGACTTCCTATACATCAGGTCGAGGCATCGTTCATTTTATATTGGAGTGACGTTCTACAGATTTTTGTTCTATAATTGCCCAGTCATTTTAATATGTTATTAGTTTGGTTATGACTATGGCATACTTCATGTTGACTAGAGGAAATCCAATGAAAGCAATTACGCTATAAGCGGCTAGTGCAACCGTTGCAATAATTTCATGTAGGTACATAAACTACCAAATTTATTATATTGTACATAATGTGTACTTCTTTTCTCTTGTTTTGATGCCCTGCTGAATCATTATAATAATGTGTTGCTCAATATAGATTTTGTAAACATCCTTGCAAACATTACGGTTCAATATTGAATCGAATGGAATTCGAAGTAAACTAATTCACCTAGGTGAAGGTAAACTTTTAATTCGAATTCGCTTGCAACGTGCTTGCGAATCGCAGGAGAAAAAACCGGAACATAATGTCGGATCGTATTTACAGTGGCTCGCTAGCTTGACATTCTTTCGAAGTTTTTGTAGATGTTGGTAGTTCGTTTTGGACTCGATTTACTTTAACATTACGATTTGGGTATCGGCTTCTCTTGCAAAGCGTTTTGCAAATAGCAAGTAAATGCGATATCGAGTCGAAGTAATGATCCAACAGCGTGTGATTAGCTCCATTTTTTTTTTCGAAGTCTGCCGTTAGATTCGCTTTTTTTTTTGGTACCCTAGATCTGGTTTAAAAGTTTGAGAACCAGTTTTGTACTTATTGCAACAACAAAATTTTCTTCTTTGAAAGCTACCTCGGAAAATAAAATTAACTTTTGCTAGAACACATACAGAGCATTTGCCGCTGTCTTAAAATATTGTTTTATATTTTTTGTTTGTTTTTATCTTCTATTAGTATCAGTAACAAATTTTAGTCGCTCTTATGATTCAAAGTATCTGCAGGATACAAATTTTCGGTATTATTATTGGTAAAGTTGTGTACCAGAAAACTCCGCCTTCATTTTGGTTGTACTCTGTATGAGTGCTCGAAAAATCTTTTAATTGAGAACCAGAAAAATACGGGGTGTTTCCCGTAGGAGGTCCATACAGCAGGTGGTGATAGTACTCACCTAGATGAACGAAAAATTATATGGCAGGGGGGGGGGGGGGACTTCAACAGTTTAGGAGTTACACAGATGTGTACGGGGCTGGTTGAACAGTTGGAAAGGCCATGAAGTTCTGTATACAATGAGCTCTTAACTGTGACAGTACGCCCTGTACTTTTTAAGATACAGGATGTTTTGTGAAAAACTAGTTTTTTTCTTAATGTTCCTGTAACTCCTAAATGGTTGATATTGCCCCCCCCCCCTCAGCCATACAATTTTTGGTTCGTCTAGGTGAGCATTATCACCTCTTCCTCTGTTGACCTCCTACGGGGAAACACCCTGTATTCAGGAATATTTAAAGGAAAAAAGTAGAAGATAGTTAAATGATGGACAAATATAAAAATAAGTATTCTGCTTTAATTTACTATAGTTTTTGTTCATCTTATGACTAGGATTTCGGGTTTGTGTCGGTATTATTCTAAGATGTTAAATTTTATTTTGGCCTGACATAGGTACATATCTTGTATAGCAATAGCATCTTTGAAGGGTGGAATAAATCAGGATTACGGATTGAGTAGACAAAGACTAACGTATTAAGGGAACAAAGAGCAGTTGCTTATTATCCCTTCCGCCTTCGAAAACTATTTCCTAATCTATGCTGAACTTTGTTGGATGAGTATTGTATGTCAGTATTATCAAAATAATAAATATCAAGCAGTTCAAAAAATGAAGAAAGATTAAGAACTTCGGAACTTTCCAAAACAGTTAGGTCGTTTAATTATAAAATGAAGTTTAAAAATTTTGTTTTCTTAAACCATGAACATGTTGTTTGGGGCTTTGATAGAAAATTTGTAATTGGATAGTAAAATACTATCATAAAAGTTTGCAAGGAATTTTCCGAATAACAGATACACTTTGGAGTATTTGTGGAAATTATATAAACTTTTTCCATTAATCGGTTGTAAATTTGAATACATATGAAAGAGCAATTCCTAACCAATTTTTTCAAAGTCTCGAAATAGTTTTCGTACTTGAACGAGCTAAAACTGTCTAAAGAGTGAAACAATTAATGAAAACTAAATATAAAAAAATTGTTCATCATACAACGGGGGTATATCACGTACAAAACTGAAAAGCATGTCATACCCGCAAAAGTTATTCGTCATGCAAGCACCTTTTCCCAAAAGTATTCGTATGGCCAAAGATAATTTTAAGAAATAATTGTATCTCTCATCGTTTGAAATAAAATTCAGTAAATAGGGATCAGTGTATAGTAAAAACTGTCTAAGCTCGGCGTTTAATAACAGACTAATTAACATACCTATTTTAAAACAGGGTAGGGAATAATCATAGCTCCTGGATTTTGTCCATACCGATAACAATGTTTTTACTCCCAAGCATACCAAATGCATGTAATCAAATAGGAGCAGATAAACGATATCAATTGGCAAGGTCTCCAAAAGAATTGGTGTTATTTAATAATCGTGCTCTGGCTGACTTCTGCCACGATAAGCTTCAATTGTCCGGGCTTCCGCATTTTCCAAGGGTAAATTATTTTCCTGCATGTACTTATTCCCTTTTGTTAAATATGAAAGCTCTAATTTTAATTGTAAAATACGTGTTCATAAAATCTACTCCTTCTTCTAGCAAACCCAGCAGTACTGATACGAATTTATATAAGTATTCATCTGAAACTAATGGTTTACTGACACCGGCATAAGTGTCTATGAGAAAAACATACTCTGTGTCGACAATATTGCATAGAATAGCCCACACTTATTTCCGAGAGCTTTATGCAACTGGTAAACTAACTGCATTGAAATCAAGGACAAGCTCATTTTTCTATAGGAACTATTACGCACAAAATCAGTCAAACCATACTTCAGATTATAATGGACATATTCTTCGTTATCCACAGGAATAATTTCTATATCCATTGGAGTCTTTTTCAGAGCCTTAAGGTCCCTTGGGATATTGGGAATTTTATCTCAGATAAGATGCAATAACTAACGCACAATTATTTATTTCAGAATAATAACAACTACTATAATTGCTAGACACGTGCTCTGTATTATCGTCGATTATATTGACATTATCATGAGAAGTAGAGGGTAACTCTTAAGAAGTGGCAGTGATCGGGAGTTGAGGGAAAGGATTGGTTTTTTTTATCCAAAACAGCTTGTATAAAATCTCTTGCTTCCCAGGCAAGTTTTTTTGATGGATTAATTTTAGTAAACAAAGAATAACTTCATCATTATAATAAATTTTATAAAATCCCTATATGCAAATACAGTATAGCTAGGGTAAGTTTAGTTATATTTATTCAGAACGTACTATGAAGCTTCTTTTTCAAAACATACCTTCTCTATGATAACTTAAAATCTTTGTATGACAACACTATGAAGAAGTTTACTTCTTTTATAAAATTGGCTCGGAAGGTCAACACATTCTTCGCAGTTTTGCAGAAAAATATAAAAACTTGAAAATATTGTACTACAATAATACGAATTAGTTGTCCGATCTTATTCTACTTTAAATTTGAGCTTATATGTTTTATAAAATTCGAATGTACAAAATTTTAGCACACTAATTGTGAGTCCCTTTAACATTTGTTCAAAAACTTGTGTGGCAACACTACGAAAGAGTTGCTGAGTTGTGTCCATTTTCGAACCCAAAATAAATTTTTTTATAAAATTACTGTGTACAAAATTTCATTTCTCTAGCAACCTATGAACAAGCCTAATAATATATCCTATGATTTCATAGGTTATCAAAACTATAAAGCATAAAATCAAATTTTGTAAACGGCGTTTATATAAAAAATGTAAATTTAAGTTCAAAAATGGAACCTCGTAGGCTAGCCATATAAAAATTTCGTTTTTATACCCTAGATGAAATCTAACAGATATACTAAGTTTGTCATTCCGTTTGTAACACCTAGAAATAATGATGGTAGAGCAAAATGGATTAGCCACTCATACATAAAATTAAAAGTTAATTTGATTTTTGCGTGTCCGTTCGTCCTCACGATAACTGAAGAACGAGTGTACTTGAGAGCTGAAATTTGCAAAATGGGCTTTAAAAAAAAAGTGAAATTAAGTTCGAAAATCTGACAAATCGGGTAACTCTTTCGTAGGTTTGCCATACAAAATTTCCGTTTTTCACTACATATTTGGACCCTACCTGGGAACGCGTCAACGTCGAGAGCTGAAATTGTGTACATATTGTTTTCATAAAAGTAGTAAATATAACTTCAAAAATGAACTAAATGGGGAAACCCCTTCTTGGCGTTGCCATATAAAATTATTGGATTTTTACGTATACTGCGAAAACGATAAGTGCTATACGGTTTTAATGTACTGAAAAGCTCTTCAGAATTTTAAATCCTATAAAATTGGTTCAAATCATTTTTCTATCCGACGAACCATTCTAGAAATATATTTGCGAAAAGCCACTTCAAAAATCAAACTTGCACAGATGGGTGACCATACGAAGTGACATAAGGGCAGTCATCTAGGGAATCATAAGGATTGGTCTTAGACCAAGCAAGCTTTTTACTTGGTAATTATATATGGCTGAGAACGCGTCGACACGTAGAGAACTAAAGTTTGGTACGTGGTGTTTTTATAGCAATGGTAACTAAAATCCCAAAAATGGTCTAAATCGGGCAACCCCTTCCTGATGTTACCATACAAAACTATGGTTTCTCGCAATGTACTTGGAAAACGCGTCGACGTGGAGCGCTCAAATTTTGTACACGGCGTTTTCATGAAAATTGGAAATACAAGTTCAAAATTGGACCAAATCGGGGGACCTGTTTTTGTTATTGCCATATAAAAATTTAGTTTTAAACTATATATTTGGACGTGTTGAAGATATTAAAGTTCCAAACCAATATTGGCTCTGCCATCTGTTGAACTAATGGAATTACATCAACCTGTTAACTTTTGAATTGCTATATTGTCACTCTTGTGTTTATAATTTAGTTAAGTTGTCACACCTTTTCTATGTATTAATAAGCTGTCAATAAAAACTCTAAGTTGAAGTACAGAGCAACCCGGACATATTTTTTGTATCCTTCGCCATCCTTCTCCTAAGGGCATTTCCTTTAACAGGTTATGGGCCCAGACAACGTGAAATACTCGGCACTACAAAAGGAATAAGATATATTTGAGGAATCATTTATAAATAAATAGTTATTTCCAGTAATTATGTCGACCTCCATATCTGGAAGAATTCCTCTATTCAATGGGGAAAATTATGGAACGTGGAAGGTACAAATGGAAGGAATATTGCACAAATTACGGCTGCTGAATATTATAAAAGGAAAAGAAATTAGACCAGCTACCGGGAACGATGATCAGGCAAAATGGGATGATCGTGACATGGATGCACGGAGTGAGTTGCTCATAGCAATGGAACCACCTCAGGTAGCATTAGCGAAAGGTTTTAAGACTTCAAAAGAAGTTTGGGACTTCTTGGAAGAGTCATACGACAGGAAAAGTACAAGGCAGAAGGCAGAAGAATTTAGGAAATTGGTGAATATTAAAATGGATCCCTCTCAGACGATGGATGAGTACCTGCGAGAATTCAGCTCTATTGTATCGCGCTTGACGGAATTAGACTCCAAATTAGACGAGGACCTCCTTGTAACTATTTTGCTCGATAGTCTACCTGAAACGTACAAGGATGTGCAAGCTGCATTTGATGCTGCTAAGGAATTTCCCTCCCTGAAAACGGTTCGAGCCAGACTCATGGAGGTAGGTGACAAGAAGAAGGAAAGTTCTAGTGCTCTTAAGGTAAGACATTTCCGAGTTCATAAATTTAAAAACATATCCACGCAAAACGATAATAATCGTCATGAAGGGAAATTTTTTCCATTTAAATGCCGTCGTTGTGGAAAAAAAGGCCACAAGGCAAAATATTGTAAAAAACAATTTTCAACGGAAAGGGCTAGCAGTACTAATGAACTCGGTTTTATTGCTTATCAGTCACAATCGTTTACAGCTGACAATATCAAAGATGAGGATGAGGGAACAGTAATGAGTTTCTTTTCTGATCAAACTAATGCATTTTGGTGCATAGACAGCGGCGCGACCTCACACATGTGTAACTCAGAATACTTTTTCACTTCATTAAAGAGAAAGATTGGTGGATACGTGCAGTTGGCCAATAGCAATAAAGTGAGAGCCTTAGGTGTAGGAACAGTACAACTCTCGGTGCTCATCGACGGTGAACCAAAGGTGATAAATTTATATGATACGTTATATGTACCAGATCTTCGGGGAAATTTAATCTCAGCAAGTAAAGCAACGGACAATGGTTGCAAAATAATTTTTGATAAAGCGGCGGCAATTATTAAGAGTAATTGCGGTACAATAATAAAAGCAGAAAAGCATAAAGGGCTGTATTTCTTGCGAAATCAGCCGATAAAAGAACAAGTAAGGCTGTCGTCAGGGGAACATGAATTGGAATTAGGGAGGTGGCATAAAAGGCTAGGGCATTTGAACTTGAAATCACTGAAACAGCTATCAGCTAGTAACATGGTGAAAGGATTACCTAGCTTTAATCAACTTGACATGCAGTGTGAAATATGCATTCGTGGAAAGCAAACCCGTCTACCCTTTCCAGTAAAGAGTGAAAAAACAACAACGAGTCGTTTGGAACTAATACATTCGGACATTTGCGGACCTATGAGAACAGAATCTATGGGAAAAGCCTTTTACTTTGTCACCTTTATCGACGATTTTTCTCGTAAAGTTCATGTATACTTTCTTAGAAAAAGAAGCGAATTGCTGGATAAATTTAAAATATTCAAAACTTTTGTGGAAAACCAAACTGGAGAAAGAATTAGGATTCTGAGGTCAGACAACGGGGCGGAATATACAAGCAACGCTTTTAAGGATTTTCTGGAAAGTTTCGGAATTAAGCAAGAGTTAACAACGGAATATACCCCCCAACAAAATGGGATAGCCGAGCGCATGAATCGAACATTGACGGAGATGACAAGGTGCCTTTTACTTCAAGGGAATTATCCTCAGTTTATGTGGGCCGAAATGGTAAACAGTGCCGTATACATTAGAAATAGATGCCCAACATCACTGAACAAAACAAAAACTCCAGAAGAATTGTGGACAGGAAAGAAGCCTTCAGTGCACCACCTGAGAATAATCGGAGCTCGCTGTTTTGTGTTAAACAAAAAGGTGAAGGGCAAGTTTGATCCAAGAAGTGAAGAATACTCCTTAATCGGATACTCTGAGGAATCCAAAGCCTATCGTCTTTGGAAAAGAGGCACTCGGAATGTAATAAAGAGCCGGGATGTAAGAGTTTTAGAAGAAATATCGCAAGTCATTGCAAAAGATAATAATAACGGATTTTATGAGTTTGAAATTGAGCCGAAAAATTGTGAGCCAGTTACACTCCAAGAAGATAAAGATAAAAGGATTGCAGTCTGTAACAATGAAGCTGATGTTACCCTAAAAACAACGGAAAGTAAGCGCATCGACATCAGCTCTGACTTATCGATGGAGATTGGCGAAAAATCCGAGTATGAAAGTGAAACCTCAAGTGTGTCGGAACAACTGGAGGAGGAAGGATGTGATATTGAAGTACTAAATGACAAGGAATCGAATGAAGGTTGTAATGATTTGCTGCCGAAGCGGAAAGCTGCACTGCAGGCTACACGTGTTCTAATTCGCAATAGCAACGATAACGACGTTGATCCTAAAACATTGAAGCAAGTCAACGAGTCGCCCCATGCTTTGGAATGGAAAGCTGCAATGCAGGAAGAGTTCGACTCACTGACAAGAAATAAAACATGGGTACTTGTTGATCGCCCAAAGGCAAGAAACATAATTGGTTGCAGATGGGTGTTCAAAACAAAACACGATCACAATGGTGCAGTTACTCGAAGAAAAGCTAGACTAGTAGCCAAAGGTTTCTCACAGGAACAGGGAGTAGATTATAATGAAACCTTTTCCCCTGTAGTAAGGCAGAGCTCACTTAGATTGCTGTTCGCCATCGCGGCAGAGAAGGACTTAAGTCTTTATCAACTAGACGTGTCATCAGCCTTTTTGCATGGAGACTTAGAAGAGGAAATATTTATGGAGCAACCCGAAGGATTTACACAAGAAAAAAATAAAGAAAAGGTTTGCAAACTTCACAAAGCACTTTATGGACTAAAACAAGCTGGTCGACAATGGAATCGTAAGCTAGATGACAAGCTTAAGAAACTTGGTTACAATAACTCAAATTATGATCAGTGTGTATATTACAAGAATTCCTCCAACGAATTTACAATAATCACGGTTTATGTGGATGATTTATTAATAGGTACAAACAATTTAGAAAGCGTAAAAGACTTAAAAGAAAGGTTATGCAAGGAATTCGAGATGAGAGAAATAGGTGAACCGAACTTGTGTATTGGTATAGAAATCGAGCATGACAAACCCTCACACACTGTTTCAATATGCCAGCGTCAATACATTCTAAACTTATTAAGAAAATATGATTTTGAGAAAACTAAGCAATGCAAGACACCGATGGAGAATAAATTAAAACTCGAAAGAGATCCTGCCGGAGCTTCAGGACGGAAAGTAAATACGGTTAAGTACCAAGAACTGATAGGATCTTTGATGCACCTAGCTGTCTACACCCGACCAGATATTTGTTACAGCGTAAATATCCTCGCTCAGTTCTCTCAGGATCCTAGGTATCAACATTGGCTTTCAGCTATCAGAATATTAAAATACTTAAACTGTACTCAAGAGGCGCGGTTAACCTATCGTAGAACTGGAATACCCTTGTTTGGATACGTGGACGCCAGTTGGGCAGAGGACATTGATGACAGGAAGTCTCATACTGGGTATGCCTTCGTCTACGCTGGAGCTGCAATATCGTGGGAGTCAAGAAAACAACGCATCGTAACCACATCCAGTGCCGAAGCCGAATATGTAGCCTTGACAAGTGGTGCCAAAGAAGCTTCTTACCTAAGGTATTTACTAGAAGAGATCGGATTATGTTCTAAAGAGCCTACAGTTATCTTCAATGACAGTCAAAGTGCACAAAGTATGGCTGTGTTTCAAGGTCGTCATACACGGACCAAGCACATACATTACCGGTATCACTTCATACGTGAAGCTATTTCCAACAACGTTGTTCAGCTGAAGTATCTTCCTACTGATGTAATGCCAGCCGATGCTTTGACCAAAAGTCTACCAATAGCACGACATGAAACGAGCTTTGAGAAATTAGGAGTTCTTAAATTTAATTAACTATTCACAGAGCTAATATTGAGGTGGCGTGTTGAAGATATTAAAGTTCCAAACCAATATTGGCTCTGCCATCTGTTGAACTAATGGAATTACATCAACCTGTTAACTTTTGAATTGCTATATTGTCACTCTTGTGTTTATAATTTAGTTAAGTTGTCACACCTTTTCTATGTATTAATAAGCTGTCAATAAAAACTCTAAGTTGAAGTACAGAGCAACCCGGACATATTTTTTGTATCCTTCGCCATCCTTCTCCTAAGGGCATTTCCTTTAACAGGACGCTGCTTCACGCGTCGACGTAAAGAGCTGAAATTTAGTACACGAACCATATTCGAAGAAATGTAAATTTGAGTTCAAAAATGGTTTCAATCGGGCAACTCCTTCGTAGGGTTGCCATACAAAAATTTAGTTTTAACTATATATTTGGGCTCTTCTTGAAAACGTGTTGACGTAGAGAGCTACACTCTGCCACGCATATGAACGGGCACGCACATACACACCACACAGTGAAACCCTACAGCACGGAATCGCGCGATAGAGTCAGATGATAGCTTAGATATTATGCATCTCTAACCAATCCACACCTTTTAATCCCCACTCTAACCATCTTGGCATTGATATTATCGCTGGGCAACGCCGGCTGGCTCATCTAGTAATAAATACTCACCGTAGTAAAACTTCATTCTGTGCTTCAGTAAATAAACGCAAATCAAAGAAATTTTGAGCTACACGAGCGGTGCATCTCTTCCGAATTCTCGGAAATTTCAGCAAGCTTGGAAACATCGTTTATGGTTAAAAAAAATCGAAGAGATTTCGAGCTACTATCATTTCCTCCATTTTGAATTCATTTCTGGCTAGTCAGTACTGACTAGTCAGCAAACTGTGAAGCTTACAATTCAAATATCGGAAACTGAAAATAAAAGGTAAATACTAGTGGACATTTATGTATCTCTTCTCTCTTTTGAGTGGGAAATGATGATGAGAAGTATTTAATTTACCTTTGGTTACAAACCGAAGTAGATTATGGTTTTATATCTTAAGGTGAAGCCCGTCTAATTTTATATTCCTTCCCTTTGCTCTATTCCCCATCATCGCATATTTTTTCTTATGGCCATTAAGTCATTATACTAAAATAGCTTAAGTAACATTTGAGAAAATCTCACTTTGGAAAAACCACTTATGTACACATACATCTATGGAACTACACCACTATATGAAAATGATTTTGGAAAAACTGCTTATATTTACTTTATAACGGTTTCTTTATTCGTGGGCATGGCAGAAGTCACTTTTGAAAAACCGCTTGTTTGTTACTAGACCAGGACGCCTATTTATCAAAATTAGGTGTACTTAATCCATTTTGGCAAAATCTATAACGTAGGCTTATCTATTTGTGCATATGTTCAAAAAAACGCTTAAGTCACTTAAGTTATTTTGCTAAAGCGAAAAAACTCGTGAAAGTTGTTCAGTTGTGTGCAAGTGCAGTTAGGTCTCGAACATAAGAGCAATCGGACATAAACTGTTCAAATACTTAAGGAATGACAATTTGTGGAATTTGCAATTATAGTCACTTAAGAAAGGAAATTCCAAATAGCTTTTCACGAAATGAATAGATCTGAGAAAATCCTGCAAATGGTCTTGAATGTAAGGACAAAGCGTAGAGATGATTTTTCAAATAACGGTAATGAATCACGCGTAAATGGAGAATTTGGTAAGATAATGACAAAACCTTTTGCCTCTGGAAGGTGCTGCAAGCAACGAAGGTTGTAAAATCTTGGAAACTTTCAAACCATCCGTCGCAAACGAAACAGCGTCTACTTTCGTTAATAGCATGAAATTTTATTTGTCTAGTATTTGTAATTCATTCCTGTTCTTTGAATACGAGAAAGTGGATGATGTGTTTAATGACCCGGACAACGCTCTATGAAAATATTTGACGGACAGTAACGCCAGAGAGAAACCGAACGAGCTGCTGAAATATTGGAAAATTCTCTATGATACTATGAAAATTAAGAAAGGGGAATAGTGCCTGAAAGATCGGAAATGAAAGCGGAAATTAAGAAGTCCAGGAAGTCTAAGAGAAACAATCTGAAGGCTTACCTTAACTACAAAAATAAAGCCATGGGAGTAAGAAATAGGAAGTAGTAAGAGATAGAAAAAGTTGACGCTAGAGCAAGGAAATGACATTTTTGAAAATTGTTGTAGTCTGAGCAGCTACGATCTACGACAGGCACATTTCTGCGGCGTGATTGAAATTTAATACAGGAAAACTGAAAGACGAAATAAAAGCTCGAGCACAGCCCGTAATAGAAGCCATATCAACTATTATTATTTCGAAATTAATGGGGAAAGGATTTCAATTTGTCAGAAGTATTTTCGCTATACACTTTGCGAAACAGAAGAATTCATAAATAAATTCACGCTCAACTTTTACAATCAGCGATCTATATGGACGTCACCCTCCATCCAATAAACTCATTCCCGAAAAGGAAAGAGAAATACGCGAGAATATTAACAGTTTCCCAGCATACGAGTCACATCATATCCGAAGGCATTCCTCCCAGAGGTATTTACCGAGTGGACTAAGTCTTTCTCGAATGTAAAATTTGTATTGCAAAACACATGAACGCCCTTCTTCAATTTCTTCGTATTCTATAATATTTAAAACCAAGAATATTAAGTTGAATCAACCGAAAATTGACATATGTAACAAGAGTGAGTTGGTTAAGATATGGCTAGAGCTTGGTGATATAGCCGCAGAAATTGCTTTAAAATATCAACAAGACCAACATCGAAAGGAGCCCGATTTGGGTTACAAAGCCAAAGCCAAGGAAAAGGACCATGCAAAAAATAATTTGCCACCAGAATTGTAAACCTTTGGCTTGCAACAGTGTTTACCAACTCTATGTGGTTTTATAAGCTACCATTTTGGACTTTTAATTTAACGGTGCATGACGGTATGACAAGCCAACTAGTTTGTTTTATGCGGAATAAGCCTATACGTTGCCGTGGTGGAAATGAAACAGATTCCTATATTTTCCGACACCTCCAGTCTATTCCAGCTGACCCAAAATATCTAACCTGTTACAGTGACTGCTGCTCAGGTCAAAACAAGATCACCCTTGTGGCCACAATGTTTGCAGCCTTTATGTCTATGAAAACAGATAACGAAATAATACACCATAAGTTTCTTGTACCTGGGCATATTCACATAGGATGTGACGTAGATCACTCCGTTATTGAAAATAATTAGAGTCAAAATACACCATCCTCGATATTAATATCTGTTTGTAAGGACCTCGCGAGTAGGAAGGGAGATTATTGTAAACGAAATGGTCACAGAAGGCAAAGAAGCCTTTTTCGTTACTCTGTAAAGAGAAATTTTTGTGGCGAAAACGTGATGAAGATGGTGGCAAAATGTAAAATATCTAAGATAAGAATTTGGTCGTTTTTACTATAAAACATCTCTGAACGAAGATGAACCATTTAAAATCCTCAATGTACGAAAAGGAGGTATCAGCAGTATAAACAGTGTTTGATTGTGTTATAGCGGTCCGCTGAAAATACACAAATTCAAAAAGAGTGATTTGATTGACGTACTCTCTCTTATAGACCCAACCTTTCGCAAATTTTACCATAGCCAGATAATGTGCCAGCAATACACCCAGACCAGGATCAGGACACGAACCACCGAACTTTATGCCTAAATTGAATCTTACGAAACAGTTTTTCGTTAAAATCACCATACACCTTAAAAAATATTAAGACTATTCCCTAAAATGTAGGGAATACTCCCTAAAGTTTACGGAAAGACCTATATTTTAGGGTATATTCCCTAAAATGTTGGGAATACTACATTTTAGGGAATATTCCTTACATTTTAGGGAATATTCCCTAATCTTACCGAAAAATAGCTAAGCTTTGTGGCAACAACATATGCAAATTTTTTACTGTGTACCTTCTAAATACATAAATGCAAGTGTACATATGCCACAATTTTCTAATAAAATATTTTTGGAAAAACCACTTATGTGATTTAATTTTATTTCGATGATTATTGTTATTTGTTTTTTTTTCAAAGTAGCTTAAGTGATAAAATCCGCTACTACTAAAATCATTAAAAATAATTTCACATACATACTATTAGTTTAAAGATACTAAATACCTTCGAGAAAAATCCAGGGAATCTTCCTCTTGAATTCGTAAATATTTCAGCACTTAACTATTAAATCGTCTTCCAAAACGTTTAATAATTTGACTTAAGCTGCTTTCTTTTAAATAAGTTCGGAATTTTGATACTGCCCAGACCACCGTAAGAGCCTTTCCACCTGTTGTATTGTAGTTTCTTTCAAAAGATGTTATAAGGCGGCTTATATTTTCAACAGTTCGTGCGCCCCTTCCTTTGTCTTAGAGCTTCACTAATGGAATAATTGCTTGAATCCATTCGAAAAATGTAGTCCTTAATCCCACCTGCCTGTCTTAGAAGTGGAGTGGTGAAAAGTTTCTTCTTTAAATCATAAAAGGCTTCCTGTTGCTCTCACTATGTCGTTTTTATACGCTAAATGTCCTTCCGTTTGTAATGCACAAAATAATAATAGTAGAGCAAAATGGATTGGACACCGATAATGTTAATATTATATATTACATTATTACCTATATTAAAAGTTATTTTGATTTTTGTATGTCCGTCCGTCTCTCCGTCTGTGCGCACGATAACTCAAGAACGCGTATACTTAGAGAGCTGAAATTTTGTATGCGGACTTTGAAAAAAAAAAAATTAAAATTAAGTTCGAAAATGAGACAATTCGGGCAACTCCTTCATGGGGTTGCCATACTAAACTTTCGTTTTCCACTATATATTCGGATACTGCCTGAGAACGTGCCGTCATAATGAGCTGAAATTTGGTACATTGTGTTTTTATAGTAATAAAAAATGAAATTTCAAAAATGGACTAAATCTGGCATCCCCATCTTGGTGCTGCCATATAAAAATGTGACCACACGAAATTTTATACAGGCATTTATCTAAGGTATCATAAGAATTGGACGTAGACGAATTCTAGCTTTTTTACTTGTTTTGAATATAAATTGAACATAATACATAAATGGTAACTATACCATTTTGAAAAATTTTAGGCCGTCTTTTATTTTGGAAAATATGTCGTGAAAAATATTGAAACTATTCAGATTGGAGAAGTGTTAAATATGGAGAGATTCACTTTTACTCCATAATTTTGAATATCTACACTTTTGCAGCGAAGGCTGAATAAATTTTCTTAATTTCGTGAATAGAATGCGGTTGTTGTTAGCAAATCCATATTTACCTTAAAGAACATCATCTTCAGGGTCAGATCTTTCGTGCTCTTCAGAGAGGTTTTCATTGGCAATAATGTTTTTGTAAAAATTGGTTTCGGCTCTTTGGCGCCAAGCTTGTAAGAATTGCTTCTCCAAAAGCTTTTTCACATCTTTAACTGTCCCATCACTAACAGCAGCACCGCTACCAACGAACGAAGGCTGGATATCTTCAGGACTTTTTTTAATCTTGCAGATAGACATTTGCACGTACGATAGGAAGCTCGCCCTAGACAAAAATTTTTCCGTGTGATTTCTCAATTATGATTCACTTACTTTCTTTTAATTTAAATTACCAGAACGTGCTTATCCTTATCGCTGAATAAGAAACATCCTTCCAGTGTTTTACTACGAGATCTTCTCCCATATGAAAGGTTGTGCCTAATTTTTAGAACACTTTTACATTCATCCAGGTTGTACAATTGTTTGAATTTTTTTTTATTCCTTCTCGATGAGACCAAAAGTACCGCCAGCTGGTAGAAAAGAATGTCCGACAATAGCAAATATTATTTCAATTTTTCGAAAATTTGAGTGGGCTGAAACTAACCACTAAGAATTCATCCCAATCATGGCTGCGAGCAATCTTACAATATTAATATCATTTCAATTTTGAAGTGAGTTTATGGAATACTACAGACGTCACTTGATTTGAGGCTTTCGAAAACTCATTTTCTGTCCAATAGAAGAGTGTCATAGTCTCGCGGTTTAGAGAAGATTGTGAGCTTTCATCTATGATTTTAAAGTTATATCTGCACAGCAAATAGTTACCTACTATAGTAGGCCACCTGATCAGGTCACTTGATGGCAATGTGCGAGATCTGTCCTTTTCTTCTTTTAAAAGCAAATAACAACTTTTGGCTCTCATCTGATGTACTTTTCATTTTGCCATCAAATTTTTCCTTTTCTGTACCATCTTAGCAACTTCTATTTTAATATTTAACTCAATACACTTCGAGCATTTATCTCTAGAAGGGGAGTGGAAGTTAATATTATATAACTTTGTGACTTGGAGATTCTGGTACTTCATACTTATTTTGATACATTCGCCACATTTCTCATATATTTAGTTCTGATGGAAGATAAGGGAGACCTCACCTCACTCTACAATAATGTGACTCCAGCCTTAAAGACACTAAAAAACTCCATTACTTAAGTCTGCTGTTGCGCTGAGAAATTCTATCACCACCACTGTTTCTGAATGTTCTTGGTCGATTTGTCCATAATTTTTAGCAATTGCTATTATCCTATTTTTAAAGACATGTAAAATATATATACAAATGCTTCCTTGCAAACAGGTGTAAATAAATTAGCTGCAGTTTTCTCTGGATTTTTCTTATAGGCGAGTATGACTATTCACGTATAGAAGCGTGGGAATTCTTTAGCGTTATAATGGTGGCGTAATACAACTTTAAAAAAAAACACATTCATACACAAATGCAATACTTATTTATATTTGGAAAATTCTGCTCCAAAGTTGTCATAAACTACAATATTTCACGGAGGATATATGCAGTTTTGTATCAAAATCGATTGTGATGGAACCGAACTGTAAAGCGGATTTATTTGGTTTTGCTTCCAACCGTATAATTCACTCCCTTTATTAACGCATTTATCTTTAGACTAGCAGGAAAATTTAAAATGAAGATAGAAGTACTCGCCTTAGAGAGTAAATCGCCATTTCTATCTAAGTTTTTACGAAAAATGGAGACGTTTTGCATTTTAGGTATTTAAATAATGATTGTAGAGCGAAATAGTTTGGACACTCACGCATACTATTAAAAGTTATTTGGATTTTTACATGAATGCCCGTCCGTCCGACTGTCTATCCTCACGGTAACTTGAGAACGCTGAAATTTTGCACATAGGCTTTTTTTTTTTAAAAAAAAAAAAGGAAATTTAAGTTCGGAAATGAAACTAATCGGATAGCTCCTTCGTAGCGTTGCCATAGGAAAATTTCGCTGTTCACTAATATTTGAACACTGCGTGAGAGCGTGTCAACGCAGAGAGCTAAAATTTGAGTTACTTCAGGTTTTATTGTGCTGATCTATTTTCAATAGCCACAAGCTTGTGAGGGTCTGGATTGATTTCATCCCTCATAAGTATATGCACCCCTGATACCATTAGTTCTCTTCAACAAAATTCTTAGAAGAAAGATTTTAGAACTTAAAAGGCTTTCGAAAGCTTGTATTCCTCGAAGGTTGAATATACAATAATACAAATATCATCGAGATAGGTCAAAATTGTTTTCATCGTATATATAAGTCTTTCGAATGTAGCAGGAGCATTCCGCAGACTAAACTGCATCCTGTTATATTGGTAGATTCGAAATGTGTTATAAACGCCAGTATTGCCTTTGCGTTCGTCATTAATTTTTAGTTATCAATATTAGGTTTCTTCTTATCTTATTGTTGTCCTTTGTAGAATGGAGAAGGTTGTGCAGCATTGGAAGGGGAAACATGTCTGGTGCCTTGCCACATTGATTATTCGGTAATCAACACAAATTTTAACACCTCCATTGTTCTATAGAACTATGACAACTGGTAAAGCCCACGAAGATTCACATTTACCGATTCTGTTTTTCTCAATTGCAATTAATCGGTAGAGCGGTATCGGTTTAAGTGAGTTGTTTCCTGTATGAATATGATGTTCGTCCTGTATTGCAGGTTCACATGTTGATTCAAATATATAGGAAAATTCAATTAAAAAATCAATAATAAAGTGTTTCTGTGAAGAATCCAGAATATCAGTGTCTTCTCTTAGGAAAATTTCTTCGATGGCGACGGATTCTATGTATATGAAGTCTGGATCGTGTAGTGCCATCTTTTTCCTAGAGGCAGTTGAGGCCTATAATATCCTGTCAAATTTAGTTGATAAATGATTTTGAGAATTCCTCATATGACGGAGAAGCTTATTTAGGAGAACCGAATACTAGCGGGCAAAACATATCAAGATTGTTTGTAATCAGAATAATCAGAACTGTATTTTGGGGGTAGCAGGGGAAGCGATTGCGCCCCTGAGTCACATCATCAAAATCATCAAAAGTAATTCAGATAATACGAATTAAGCATAAATATACTAAATCTGTAATTTTCGTGTGAAGCAGTTTATTTCTAAAATACAATGTTTATTTTCGAAACTTGAACAAACGAAATGTGTGGATACTAGACACCTAGCCAAACAAAAAAATTGTTTGGCAGGGGCGGGAGGGGGGGGGGGGGGGTCCACATCTATCGTTTGGGAGTTACAGCGTGATCAAGAAAAAAGCTACATTTTCACATAACACCCTGTATCTTAAAAACTAGAGGGCGTACGGGCACTGTTAAAAGCTCATTGTATGCATAACTTCATGGCCTCCTACTCAGTCTCATACACTTCTCCAAGAAAGAATTATGGTTCTCTAAACTAAAAATTTCGGATTTTCTTACCTTTTTTTTCTAATTTGATCTCTATTATTTTAGCAAAAAAGTCGTTAACTTAACTGTGTTTTATAAAAACTGTAAACTGTAGGCTTAATTCTTTAATTTGACCTAGTACACGCTATGTGCTAAGTGTAGCCATTTAAGAGTTATTAGCTATTAACCTATTCTCAAACCTATTTTCAAACATATTCTCAACGATAATTTGTTCCCTTAGTACGTCATTTTAAAAAATATCGTCTAATTTCGGCGTGACCTGAATAGGTTATGAGTTATTAAATTAAAGAGGCAAGTTTACAGTTTTATAAAAAATAGTTATGTTAACAACCTTCTTGCAAAAATAATAGAGGTCAAATTAAAATAAAAGGTAAGAAAATCCGAAATTTTTAGTTTAGACAACCATTATTCTTATTGGGAGAGGGCAGAGGGGTATGGGACTGGTTGAGTAGTCGTTGAAAAGGCGATGAAGTTCTGCATACAATGTACTTTTAACTGTTACCGTACGCCCGTAGTTTTTAAGATGCAGGGTGTTATATGAAAATCTGGCTTTTTTTCCTAATCACCCTGTAACTCCCAAAGGGTTGATATGGACCCCCCTGCCATACAATGTTTTATTTATCTATGTGTCCAGTATCCACACATTTCGTTTGATCAAGTTTCGAAAATAAACCTTGTATATGTATATACAATACTTAAATATAATACTAAAAACAACGCGTATTTATTTCGTCATAAATTAAACAGTTTTGCGCAGAACGGCTTTGCGATGCTGTAGAATTTTTGTGTGTGTATGTAACACCTACCATAAATTAATAAAAAGGTGAAGGACTAAACAATACAGCGAAATCTTGACGTTCTTAGGCCATTTCCACATCGAAAGACGAAAACGCTGAACCGAAAAGCTCACTTTTCTACCCCACAACAGCGAATATATCCAATTAAACTTAACCAAAACGCAGAAAAATTCTTATTTTTTTATTATTCACAAGAAATTGTGAATTTCGTAAAGTGTTTATCGAGAAAAGTACATTTCATTGTTATTCTGAACGAAAATTCAACGAAAACGTTGCAAAGTGCTTTTTTGAAAAGCAAAGTAAAGAAATCGGCAAAGTGCGATTCAGACTTGCGCACGAAGGATTGTGTACCGTCGTATAAAATTTAACACTGCGCTATTTATTTATTTTTTCAAATGAGAGTAGGCGTCATTTGCAAAAAAAAAAATAATAATGCTGTCATTTAAAAAAATTATGCGTAGGTACTTATGATAATAATAATGAATAAGAATAATATGGGGGCCCTTTAATTTTAAATTTAATTTAATTTTTAAAGAAGAACAACCACAATGCAAAAGATGTGAAATTTATTAGGATTTTATAATTTCTCATAATTTTTTTATTTTTATAAAAATATTTCAATAAATTAATTGTTCTACTTAATAATTACGTAAAACTGATTACTCATCGTTATACTATTTATTTAGTGAAAAAATAGTAAAATATACGTTAATAAAATTGCAGACTGCTAGCTTATTTACGTAAACAATAAAAAAAAAATTGAAAATCATAAAAATATTGAAAAATCCGTGATCCGAAAATTCATTTTTTTGGGTTTTCTCAATTTTAAGCGGTTTCTTCAAAAATAAACCATCAGCATATATAGACCATCTTAAAGTAGACATTTCAACGGTTAAAATGAGCCCAGAAAGAATATGTAAATCGAAAAAAAATAACTAAAGTTTTCCGTGGAAGATTTTGTTTTTTTTTGTTCGAAAATTTTAAATATATCGGAAATTACATATTTCCCGGGTTCCAAAAAATTGTGCTTATTCAATGTAAAAAAGTATACTTTCTTAAAATTTCATGTATGTAATTTGAATTATTTTCACGAGAGAGCAGAATAATCGGTTTTCCACCATTTTCTCGAAAAGTTGAAGTATGAAAGTTTTAGATATTTTTTCGCGGAGAACATTTTCCACTGGAAAGTCACACTTCGCCGAAAATAGCAAAAAACCACTTTCAACTCCTTATCACCCCCCCCCCCCCCCACCCTCCATTTTGGAATTTCACTTTATCTCGTGTTTAATTTTTCTTTTTTCTCTTAATTATAAGTTTATCTAAATTTTCCGTATGGTCCCTGCCTGTTATTACTTTTTTCTTTTCTAAAAAGTATTGGCATCAGTCTACCTTGGGTACGGAACCCTGAAAATGAATATTAATAAAAAATAAGAATTTTTCGATCTTTTAGTAAAGTTTAATTGGAAATATTCGCTATTGCGGGATAGAAAAATGATTTTTTTCTGTTCAGCGTTTTAGTTTTCGTCTTTCGATATGAAAACGGCTTTAGTTTGCCTCTCCTAAATATTGCATCCACTTAATGAAAAAGAAATCCACATCGGAAAGATGTGCTCACTTAGTAAGCCCTTATCTAAACTTTTTTTTTCCTGTGTATTTTCTTCAAAATTTTTCTATAGGAATTTTGCCCAGCAGCACCCCAAAAAAGTTGGATTGATTCAGTTTTCTGAGCCATACACATTTTTATGAGCATATAGATCATTTTTTTCTTAGGAATATTTGTGACATTTCCGAAAACAGAAAACCTATTTTATGCATTTCCTTCCAGAAATTTTCTATTCGGCAGATGGAAAAATGTCTGTTGAATATTGGGTTTGTTTAATTAAAATTAAAAATTTTGCGAGAAACATATCTATACTATAACTGCGCCTGTGTTTAAAGTAAAGGGTTTTCCAATAAGAGGTGTTATTTCCGTAGATGTCACTTTTGGAGCTGTAATTTTTTAATATTTGACAAGTAGAAACCACGCCATTAATAAAAATGGAACGACACACTATTCAACAACGCATTGAAATTATTAAAATTCACTATAAAAATGGTGAAAATGTGGCAGAGACGGTTCGTAAAACTCGAACAATTTTGGGTCGTCGTGAAGCACCTTGTCGGAGCGCAATACAGAAATTTGTAGAAAAATTCGAGCTGTCGTAACAAGTTAGTGATGTGCAGAATAAAACCCGTACACGTCGCTCAAGAACAGCCGAGAATATTGCTGCTGTAGCCGAAAGTGTTATAGATAACCCAGGTTTGTCCATTCCTCGTCGTTCTTTGGAATTAGGCATTCCACAAATGTCATTACACCGTATTTTGCATAAAGATTTGGGTCTTAAAGCTTATAGAGTTCAGTTAACACAAGAACTCAAGCCGGCCGATCATCAACAACGTCGAGTCCGGAATTCCATCGAAAACTCATCTTGAGTGATGAGGCCCATTTCCACCTAGATGGCTTCGTCAACAAGCAAAATTGTTGTATCTGGGGCTCGGAAAACCCAAGAGTTATTGTTGAAAAGCTTCTCTATCCTCAACGTGTGACTGTTTGGTGCGGTTTATGGTCCCGCGGGTTCATTGGACCTTACTTTTTCGAAAATAAGGCTGGAGAAACACTTACGGTGAATGGATTGCGCTATCGACAGATGATTAATGATTTTTTATGGCCGGAATTGAATGGTATTGATCTGGACAACGTTTACTTTCAACAAGACGGTGCTACGTGCCATACAAGCAACGAAACCATTGATCTTTTACCGGAAAAGTTTCCGGACCGTGTTATCTCTCGAGGAGGTGATCACAATTGGCCACCGAGATCTTGTGACTTAACACCTTGCGACTTCTTCCTTTGGAGCCACGTGAAAGAGAAGATTTACGCCAACAGCCCAGCGTCGATTCAAGACCTCAAAGATGGAATTCGTGAGGCTATCGAGGACATAGGGCAGCCACTTTGCGATTTGGTTATGGAAAATTTCATGAAAAGGATATGGTCCTGTAGGAGTGGTCGTGGTGGTCATTTGGCTGATGTTATTTTCCATTATTAACGGCATACCTGCCTCTTTATAATAAAATAAAGGTCCGATCATTTACCTCTAAAAATGGCATTTTTCTTTGAATATCAAAATAACACCTCTTATTGGAAAACCCTTTATTAAAGCAGTTGCAGTCACTTTGATGTGGTTTTGATATATTTCTCTATGTACGAATGAATGTGTAGCCCTTGTGTATAGAAGTATTAATACATATGGTAGTCGCGAACAGATTTATTTGGTTTGTTCGATGAAAACACCGTGTAAATTTTCCCCTACAATTTTCCCCAAATTTACCCGGGGTTTTGTGTACTCATCGACCAAGTTTTTGGAACACCGGATAGACAGTTCTCCTGAGTATAATTAGTTGTAAAAAGTTATTTATAAAATGTGTGAAGACAAATAAAATGTGTTCTAGCTTTTTATCAATTTATTTTCTTCTAATTTTTGCTTATTTTAACTCAAGAAGTAATTTATATGCAACATATTGCAAGTGACAGTTCTCAAGTGACAGTTCTCAAGTGACAAATGTCATTTATATTTCAAGTCACTCAATTTCGCTCTTTGGGACCTGTTGATGAATCAAAACCAAGACTTGAAACTTGTCACCAAAAATATAATGGGTTGTGTGATGAAATAACAAATTAAAAACATTTTTTAGCCTTTGCTATATACCGGAGAATCCAAATAAATTCCTTTTTGAAGAAATATAAGTTTACCCCGGTAAAAAATCCTAAAGAGTTAATCTCTATTTTTATTATCCTTAAAGGTTCGCATTTAAAAACTAATAACGTAGGTACTTAAGCTAAAGTAAAATTGTTAATAAATTTAAAACTAACTTAGGCGAAGCTGAACATATCAGCATTTAAAAAAAAATTAGAAAACTAGAAAATTTTACGAATTGTGGAATCTACTACAAAAGAAGCTGTTGCCTTCTTCAAACACCTAATCAGACCACCATATATTTCTATAATTCAAGGTTGTAACAACCATAAAGAACTCGTTCCTTGCATAACATTTTGTACGACAGAATTTTTATACTCGCTGGAAAAGACAGCTGGCTAGTGAAATGGATTATAACATGGTTATATGTAGACAATCTTGCAAGAATGAAACCTAGACGAAGGAGGCGGTTGTAGTTGCCTTATTTATTTATATTTGATTGTAGGTACATACATGGTAATATACTTATAATTAATTTTACTTTGAAATAATAGATTTTTCTTTAATATAAAATTTGAATAGACTTATGTTTGATCAACTTAAGGCTTGAGGTCAATTTCAATTTAATTTAATTTTCGGCAGTGGCGTCTTGTTTTATAATGCTCGCTCCCCTAAATATTTAAACCTAGATACGCCTCTGTTTATAATGCTCACAAACGTTGTTGGGGCTATTCTATACTATAACCGAAGCTAATATATATTCACATTTTAGTCGCTTGTGCGGTGTAACATCCTGGTAAGTTTGCTTTCTATAAATTTGGGAAAAATTTTCTCGCGTTGGTGCAAATATCAGTATCGTCCTCTTAATAATTATTGCAGCACTCTGTACTTATAGTCCGGTGATGTCCAATTACTGGAGCTTGTAGTGTACTGTCGTCTGTCAGTTATACATAAGTACAGATGTATGATAATGTGCAGTGCCGGTGAAAAATCAAAATGCGGAAAATATTATGATGTAACACTTAGGCAGGCCGCACACACTGCACAATCACGGACTGTAGTCGGTGACTAAAAAGTAAGTTGACTTTGCTCGTTATACGCAACAGCATTTGGTACTGCAAACTGCTCTATTTTACGTCAGTCAGCAACTCAAAAATCAGAAGAGAGTTGACGACTGGCAACTGACTGAATCGAACCGACTGTCGTGCTCAGTCTGTATCAGCAACCTTAATATCAATCAGTTGATTCTTGTTGATTGCTGCCGCCATAAGCAAAGGTTTTTCTTTTGTTAAATCGTAATAAAGCTTGTCCTGACTAAAGTACATATTTCTATAAACATTTTAAAAAGGGATTTACATATAATATTTACGGGGTGAGATCTTATTGCTTTTCTGAAGAGAACATCCTGAAAATTTAAAATGGAAAAAAAGAACGGTTTATTGGTGAATTTCCTCGAAGCCGCCAGCAATTTAGGAATCTTACAGCTTTGATGAAATTTTTAAGTAAAGTTCGGTATATTTTATTATATTTTAAATACATTCATATCTAAGTATTTTTATTTATGCTCGAAAAAGGTGGATGGATTCTTCCACATCCTTTTTCTTGAATTCCTTTTCTTCTTCTCCTTAAGCATCAGTAAATATGTACAGCGTAATGCTACTACAACCTAATATTTAACAACACTGTAAAATTTTAACGAAAATCGAAAGACCACTCAAACTCAGCGCCTTGACTTGATTACTAATCTGACAGAAGACGATGTAATATGCGCACATGCAACGATAGTCAATCATTAACGAAGAAAAATCAATCAGTCGGTGACAAGTCAACAGACCAGTCGCTGACTGGACAATCAATTGACTCGGCAGTGTGCGGTTTCCCTTACTCTTATGTCACCCTATGAAGAAATAATGTCGTGGACCGCTCATGGCTACTGAATAAGTGCCAAAATATATTATTAGCTTTATGGAGATGAGGTTGATTGATTATCGCAATTCCGCTGCAATAAAAATTGATTTGAATGAACCTCAAAAATTTCGGTGTCTATATGTCTCCTTAATAATAGTGTGTATTCACCGTGAAGAGATGCGGTTTTCTATCTACCACTTCAGCATGCCGCTGTGAGGGACTGTAATGTAGTTGTCCCTGAAAAATGAAGGTACAACGGACTCACCTTGCTGATATCCATGACTTCATTGGTTGGTTGTTTCGCCTTATCTAACTCATGCATGTTTTTGACGAATTGATCTTGTGATCTGGTGAGGAGTTGCATTATCAACGATAGGTAATACTTCTTTTTTTCATTACGGATAGCTGGTATTGTTAAAAATTGAGTCATTTATCATCAAAGATCATTTTCGAGAATATTGTCTGGGAAGCATATTCTTATAAATAGCTAGGTATACCTCATTTAATGTAGAAAAGGTAACTGTTTATGACTTTTTTATTTTAAAATTATTAATCCGGCTTGGATTACTAGCAAGCTAAAAGAGAAAGTAAAAATGTTTTGAGCTCTTCCGAGTAAAATAGAAAGTCTTAAATATTCTGTCTTCAAATCGTCAATTCTCTCCTCTAGCGCCATTTTTCCGTTGTCGCTGTTATGTGTAAAATCACGTAAAGCGAAAGGTTCTGGAAATCCTTTAAAATCTGTCTTACCCAAAATTGTTGTAATAATTAGTTAGCTAGCATATATCTGCTATAATATTACATTATATTGATTTTAGACATATTTGCATTTAAAGTTTCTTAGAGTTATTCAAATTTCCAAAAATATATTAAATTAAGCTTTTCCAGTATAAAAGCAGACACTCTCCATTGCTCAATTAAAGTGTTTGAGGATATTTCTTGAGCAGAGAATTTTCCTATTCCATTACATATATATACCTAAGTATGTACGTGAAAGTGTACATCCTATAATCACTCTAAAAGAGAACATTGAAAAATTCTCAGATACGTACGATATATGTATTGGAGATTCCATTCGAACTTTGAAGAGCGTGCGTAGTTGTGATTTGCAAGTACTCGCCATTGTAACAGAAAATTTTAATTATTATCTTCAATGGATTATGTCGAGATTGTTCTAACAAATACATAAAATTTTCTACAATGACTAAAAGATAGTTTAAAACGTTAGTTAGTCCTTTGATTTTAAGATTTCAATGCAATGGGACTTTTTTTATAATTTCCTTTAAACGATCACAAAAATAAGCCAAACTTTCAAAACAATATTTAAATCTTGCAACCAAAAGTTGCAAGTTATTTTTGTTAAACTAGCTATATCATTATGTTCTGTTTGTGTGCAAATCCTTGCCCTGGAGAGTTAAGAGACAGCAGGGAAATTAAGTTTCATGAGTATATTTATGGAGAGCTATTTTTATGGGCATTATTATAAAATTTCATGGATAGAACCGTCGCATATTCCCATTTATTGCTCAAAATAATTGCACTGCCAGCTTTTATTGATATTAATTTTGGTCAACGTTTATAGGTACCATTACGGTGACTGCTATTTGTATAATAAGGTAAAGAAAGCTTCAAGTGAAGCATAAATGCCATCCAATATTTTCCAAACTTTGAACATAACAAATAGCGTTTCGTTTACGTATCGTAATCCTGAAAGTTATGATAAGTACATCTTAATGCAGGAATGTGTTCAAATGTCATCAAATCTGCTATTTTGCTATAGCGCTTGTATAGATGGAATAAGTATTTTTGAACGAACTCCATTTCTTCATAATTAGTATGTCGCTCTGAGGACATGTAGAATAATTAATTATCTATTGTAGTTTACTTTTTTTTTCTATTTCTTGGTTTCAAAATTTACTGCTTCACTTTGTACACAATAAGAACTTCTAATCTTTGGATATAAATAATATTCGCCTTCATCAAAATCAAAAGCTAGAACTCGATTCTGATAGAGATTCATCACATCATGGCGAAGCGTAATTTGTTTTCCATCAATGTAGAGGATCTGTCACAAGAACGTTTAACATATGTAAATAAGTTAGAGTGCGATGAATTGTTTGATTCGTAATTCCAAATATGCATTTAATGGCATGAAACTGCTACAAATCTGCCTTGGAATAAGTTGTGAAAATTTTTCATAATGTAGTGCAGAGATTGCATTGCATAATGTCGTCATACGCACAAGGCCGCCAAGTGGGACGCTGGGCACTTTAGGATATGGGAAGCCCCCATCAACAGGAATAATAACGTAAAGTATATTAAGGCCTATCGAGTACCCGAGACTTGTTGTCGCGTAACTATCTTGTCACCACCGTCAATTCCATTTGGTTCTAATGTCAATGAATGCATGAAGTGACGTGACAGCAACGTAACTTTATAGTTCCTCCGGCCAGCAAATTTTGGGTGACGAAGCTATCGTCGGGTCTTCACGTTTATATAAATGTACACCACTGATAAAATATTTGTCGCCGCTTAACTGCCATTATTTTAGGAGACGTTGTAGAGCTAGGAATAAACTTTCACATCTTTTTTCAAATATCTACTGCAATGGTTGTGTGATAGGAGGATATGAATAATAAAGCCGTAATACAAGAAGTATATATGAGAGTAACTACCACTATACAACAAAATTTAGAAGGAATACACACTCTGATAGCAAGGATTGGTCTTAGATCAATCCTTATGATATACCCCATATGAATACCGGTACATAATTTTGTATGAGTGCACGTTTCATTGTTGAGGTGGTTTTTCAAATATATTTATAGGAATATTCGTCGGACAGTAAAAATGATTATTTTCAATTTCATAGGATTTCATATTCCGAAGAACTTTTCCAATAAAAACGTCTAGGACTGATCGTTTCCACAATATACGTAAAAATTCTTAATTTTTATATGGCAACACCAAGAATCGATTGCCCGAGTTAGCCCATTTTTGAAGTTATGCTTACTATTTTTATGAAAGCACTATGTACAAAATTTCAGCTCTCTACGTTGACGCGTTCTCAGGTAGTGTCTAAATATGTAGGAAAAAACGAAATTTTATCCCATTTTCGAACGTAATTTAAAATTTTTTTGAATCCTAATACCATTGATTATAGAGTATATAGATATGCCAGTTCGGTGTAATCAGTAATGTCAGTCCTTCTCAAAAGGTGTCGTATGTATAGTTACTCCATGTTATCAGCCAACCAATCCAAGACACTAATTTAAAAACGCCGACGCGAAGAGGTAATTTTACTTAGGACCGAGAAATTTCTTCTAGAATAGAAAGAAAAATTACGAGTTTTTGTTCATTGATTTATTCTTGGATATTTATTCATGATTTGAACTGAGGTTTGAATGTTTTTCAGTAATTTGTAAGTTTTTTGTCACTTTGACTTTAAACAAATAATTGAACTGTATTGAAATTTCCGTTTTTTATACATATTTGCAGAACTTTATTATTATCCCACATTTTAGGAAGATAGACTTCACAAAAATCTTGTTTTGACATCTATATTAAGAATGAATAGGTATTCAGTTAGAGTAATAAACGCTAGTGCATGGACAAACTATTTTATCTTTATTAAAATTTGGACAGCTTTTTTTGTGTTTTTTTTTTCATTCCATACCATCATAATATACAGAATATGTCGTCCACCATGAAAACAGGGTGAATGATCCTCATGGGAGAAATAGACTGGTGTTAAGAAACGAATGAAAGTTCCCCACGTTGTTGATATTAGCTGGTCGTGTATTATTTGGTAATTTTATAAAACGCACTCTCTAGAATTCAAATTAGTATGCTAAGAACGTCAAAAACTCACTCCACCGATTACACTGATTTACAAAGCAGTCTAAATCTCCAAGGCATAACGTAGATAGAAAAGTTATTCATGATGTAATATCTTTTAGAATTGAGTATGATTATGAACTCCACAGAAAGGATACCTAAACAAATTTTATTGAATAATAGCAAATAAAAATCTTCATATTGGATATTACCTACATTCATAAAAATGGCGTCGATATGTTAGATACTAATTAAGTCGTGTTGGTGGATTAGTTGGTTGCTATATTATATATGGTTGCTATATTTCACTCAACAAGTTTATACGCCGAAACTGAGCTCGAATAATTATTCTTCGTTATCTGTTATAAAGTGGCCGCCGGGACTTCATTCCTTCAGAGGAATTATAGTATAGAAGACTTAACTGAAATTGTATATTATCTCCAAGTTAATGATTATTATTCTAATTTTAGTGTCTGCATCCATAATTTACCTTCATTTGTTTTGTCTGTATTTATTCATGTAATTGAGGGATTATGAATTATTACAACGAATTTTTATGTGTTTAAAATTTTTTTCTCGCCTCTTCGGTTTCAAAGATTCTTTGAAATCATAACGGTTAACAAGCTTAAATTAAGTTTAAGCAGCGTAACATAACCAGTACAAATATACATTGGTATATTGTTTGTTTGTAATTACTAAGCAAAAAGCCCAAGTTATAAACTTTCAAAAATACACTACAATGGGGTGCATTTATAAGCTCCCGATATCTGGTGTACAACACACATAACATTACTTTCCTCGCAAATAAAAAAATTGACATATAAAGGGTTTTCCAATAAGAGGTGTTATTTTGATATTCAAAGAAAAATGCCATTTTTTGAGATAAATGATCGGATCTTTCTTTCAGTATAAAGAGGAAGGTATGCCGTTAATAATGGAAAATAACATCAGCCAAATGACCACCAAGACCACGCCCACAGGACCATATCCTTTTCATGAAATTTTCCATAACTAAATCGCAGAGTGGCTGCCCTATGTCCTCGATAGCCTCACGAATTCCATCTTTGAGGTCTTGAATCGACGCTGGGCTGTTGGCATAGTCATTCTCTTTCACGTGGCCCCAAAGGAAGAAGTCGCAAGGTGTTAAGTCACAAGATCTCGGTGGCCAATTGTGATCACCTCTTCGAGATAACACGGTCCGGAAACTTTTCCCGTAAAGGATCAATGGTTTCGTTGCTTGTATGGCACGTAGCGCCGTCTTGTTGAAAGTAAACGTTGTCCAGATCAATACCATCCAATTCCGACCATAAAAAATCATTAATTATCTGTCGATAGCACAATCTATTCACCGTAACTGTTGCTACAGCCTCATTTTCGAAAAAGTAAAGTCCAATGACCCCGCGGGACTATAAACCGCACCAAACAGTAACACGTTGAGTATAGGGAGGATTTTCAACAATAACTCTTGAGTTTTCCGAGCCCTAGATGCGACAATTTTGCTTGTTGACGAAGCCATCGAGGTTGAAATGGGCCTCATCACTCAAGATGAGTTTTCGATGGAATTCCGGATCATTTTCATGCATTTCAAGGACCCAATCAGGAAAGACTCGACGTTGTTTATGATCGGCCGGCTTGAGTTCTTGTGTTAACTGAACTTTATAAGCCTTAAGACCCAAATCTTTATGCAAAATACGGTGTAATGACGTTTGTGGAATGCCTAATTCCAAAGAACGACGAGGAATGGACAAACCTGGGTTTTCTTCAACACTTTCGGCTACAGCAGCAATATTCTTGGCTGTTCTTCTCCAGACAGCTCGAATTTTTCTACCAATTTCTGTATTGCGGTCCGACAAAGTGCTTTACGACGACCCAAAAAAATTCGAGTTTTACGAACCGTCTCTGCCACATTTTCACCATTTTTATAGTGAATTTTAATAATTTCCATGCGTTGTTGAATCGTGTATCGTTCCATTTTTATTAATGGCGTAGTTTCTACTTGTCAAATGTCAAAAACTGACAGCTCCAAAAGTGACATCTACCGAAATAGCGGGCGAATTAAAATAACACCTCTTATTGGAAAACCCTTTACTAGCCGATTTGCTTGAATAAGATAAATAGCTCTTCCTAAGGATCCTAAATTTTTCTGCCTTTCGGCTCGTTCGATTCGTGCTGTACGGTATACTTCAACTATTCCATTGACATAAATCTCCAGTGATTTTTACATTGGAAAAAATATTTAAAATATTTTACCTAAAAAATTCGCGAAAATTCTAATCTTAGTAGGTGTTCTGTATTGAGAAAATAATCTACTACCATAGTAAAATGAACTATTAGTTTTATGTGGAATTCGAGAATGCGTGACGGTATTATACGCGAACATAAAAAAGATACCGGTTAAGAATTAAAGTAACAGGAAGGAAAATTTTAAGAATTTATGAATTATCCATATTAGAAAATAATTTACATTAATTCCTGATCGTTATTTGTCAGGGCGAGGCCCCCGTATATGCCGACGATAATTTTTATGACATCCCAAGCGTAAAAAATGTTGAATTGTAATTGAAAAACCATAAAACCCCCATCGAATGTGCATAACTGCTAACACAATATACTACAAACAAAGAGTTCTAAAGAAAACATTCTCGTTTTGCCTTGCCAGGCCAGGCAAGTAATCCCAGTTCTATGAATAATGTATCAGAAAACAAGCACCTGTCGTTGAAAATAACTATGAAATGAATGCAGAGACTCTTGGGTCTCCTACTCCAAACTTCCCAAAGTATACATCACCACAACCTTGGATTATAAAGTAAGTAAAGTAAGTAAGTCCGCCCGCCAAAGTATGCCCGATGCCGATAAAGTATGTAACTACACTTATCAACTCATGTATATGGCATAAAAATATTAATTTGTAATAGAAAACTTTAAAAGGAATAAATTTGTTCTACGTATAATAGTTGTATAACTATAAGTCAATATGCTAAAAAATGGTACAACTATGTCCATCTATCGAGGTGAGCTATCAACCAAGGGGCATATCTATATTCTTTATAATCAACGCCCATATTCAATGTGCATGTTCACTCTAAGTATACGCGATCTCTAGTTATCGTGCGGACGGACAGACGGGCGAACATGCAAAACTCAAAATGGCTTTTATTATTATGCTTTGATGGTCAATCCATTTTGATCTACCATCATTATTTCTAGGTGTTACGGAATGACAAACTTAGTATACCCTTTAGATTTCATCTAGGGTATTACCCTCTGATTTAATCTAGGGTGCAATGAGGGGAGAAATATCCATGAAAGTGCTTATAGACCTTAGAGTTACAGAAAGTCTCTTTTCTGGTTATAGCAGGTCTCAAAATCTGTAGTAAATCATCAAAGCTTTCTACACTCATACGGAATAATCCGGAGAATTTTTCAGGATAGGATCGCTGTTTATGAGACATTAAGTGAAATTTTCCGCTAAGCAGTATTTCGCTCCAAATTGGAAGGATTAAATAACGTCGATATGTTCTACATTCTTATGACAAATATACATCACAGCTGCCTCCTAGAAATTTTTATTGATGAAAACATGAGTAAGGTGACAGTTACTCTCTATGTGCGTACTAAACTAGCCCACAGCGACAGGATGGCGACAGTGATCAAAAAGTTGCCTGGCAAAAACTCTCCAGCGCGCATTAAGCCTAACATGAACTAATTAGTATCAAAATTTTCATTGATTACCAAATATATTGAGTTTGGATACTGAAAATAGTATGCCATGGAAAAATCCCGAAAATGTAAAAACACAGTCATTATACGTTACTTTGTATGATAATTTGTTGCCATGAATGTGCGAACAAATTATATGGTCTACTTCCAGTCATGCACGTAGCGAGGTAGGGGCACGGGTGGGAAATGCCCCCCCCCCACAGAAATACGAAGCAATTATTACTAATAATTTGCAATTTTTTCTTTCATTCATTCTTCTTTCATGTAGTAAAATATACAGATAAGCATAATTGATTTTATTCAATTATTTGCAAAATTTTGAATAATTTCAAAATCCTTTCAAATTATTCATACTAATGAATTTTTCGTATATCTACTCTACCTCAATTTTTTAAGAAAAAGACAAATATCGTTTTGGCCAATGTGCTGAGAGAAGATTTTAAATGTCTATCAGTCAAATAAAATTCTCATTTTTCCCAAGGCCATCAGAGAATGAGTTACAGTAGCGTTGGGAGATTCTTGCGGGTAAAATTCTCTCAAAAATGGGAATTAATGGCGACTTTTCCCACAAATTATTATATTATGCGAATTCCGACTATTTTTATCCTAGTTACCAAGAGCATAAGAAATACACCAAAAGGAATAGTTCAGTTCACGTAACTTTCGAAAACTAATTAATTTTTATTGATATAGGAGAGATATCTATAAAAGTACATTAGCAACTAGGCGCAAAGTAATCAGTGCTACTACATATTAATTTACTACTTTTCAATATCTTAATGGAAGAAATTGCCATAATATGGAATTCCCACGATCTCCCAATACTGATAACACCCACACTGTAAAAAGAAGCACGCTCTGTTCAAATAACATAGGATTATACAGCAACAACTTTGGAACAAGCTTTGGTGATCTCTTTCAATATCTCAGAAAAAAGTGCTTTCACAAAAGCGCGGTATTACATGAGAGTAAATCTGAAAATTTCGCCACTTGTCATTATCATTTATTTATCACAATTAATCAATTTGCCGCTCTGTTTCGTTGCATGTAAATCTGCGATATCACATTTTTTGTCTTTATTCGTCAAACCAGAAGGCGACATCATAAAAACTGGAAATTAAAAGGCCTTAACGGGCCGGCTACAGCCGTGCAGTAATAGCTCATTCCTTAAAATATATAGCAAACAGGAATGGTGATAAGCCAGATCTTAGAATACAGAGCAAACAGGAATGATTGAATCGTGTAAAATTCTTCCGGTCTTTTTTCCGGAAGTCCCAACAATAGCCAAATGAACTGTATAGCAGTTATACTCCGTCAGTCAGTCGCAGTTGTCGCTTGTCCCAGTGTGGGAATTCGAAGTTTCATTTTCGAATTAAGTAATAAAGTTGGTAGGTATAGTTAAGATTTTATCGTTTGCGTCTGACTACAGCTTCACTTTTATTTGAACACTGCCTGAAAACGTGTCAACTATACAGCTGAAATTTTGTACACAGCGGAGTTGCCTTACAAAACTTTAGTTTATAACTTCATACTTTTATAGACAAGAAATTACTGAAAATTTGGTTATCAATGCAACGGTTACGCCAACTACAGGAACTGCAAGGACAAGCAAGCCCACAATTATTGATTTCGACGAAATAGCGAAAAATAATTGTCTTACTTCTGGGAAAAGGCCTCCGCAGCATAGCTTGTTGCAGTAGAAGCAGAATTTACCGTGTATTATATTAAAAAATGCTCCAAGTGTGCCCACATCGTCGCCTCAGTGCCAGTAGAGGCTATAAAAGCATTGTGTATATTTTGAATAAACCTTCCGAACAGGAAAGCTACTAGAACCTTAAGAAGGTGTTGATTAAGCGAACTTTTGCAAGCCAACTCGACTTTAACGGAATATAGAAAGTATGGCTGGTTCGTTGACTGCGATCAGAGAGGATTTGATTCAATCCTTACGGAAACTGTTTGCTCCCCTAAGCAATCAAACCACAAAACCTATTGAATTAACTGAAATAATAAAACTTTTAGACTAAAGAAACTCTTAAATAACCTTAAAATAATTAAAATAATTATTCAAGTATTCCGAACCTAACGGAAACTTGACACTGAATTTCTGAACTGCACTCGCCTGACAAGTCCTCCGTCTTTTATGCCCCATATTCGGAAGTAAACTTTGTTCACACGGCGCGTGTGTAAACGAACGACCAAATCCTTGTCGTTTGCTCTACAGGTTGAAACACCTAAGTCACTTAATACTAAGCAATTACATTACATAACAATTACCATGTGAGGTTAATTATTATTAACGTAATCGTCGATTGCTCTACTAAAGCGGTCATAGCACCCATCTGTTGGGCTAACCAACAAAACAACCGAGGGCTGCAGAACAATACTATGCGAGGCAATTGTTTAGCAATCGGTGATTATTTTGCCAGAATGCGACCTTGGCTGTTGTAGGAATCCTCCGTATATTGAGCCATTACATGACTATTTGTATTTCACTAAGGCAATTCACTTAAAAGAAATTCAAATACCCACTAATTAATTATGTTGTGGTACCTGCTTGGTATGGTACGCGTGTCTTCGTTTACGCGCTGAACAAGAGAGAGTTTTCCTGTAAGGTTTAAGATGGTCTAACCTGAGAATTTTGAAGTTTGCAATAGTCACACTGTGTCGCATCCGATAGTGGGTGCACATTTACATACGTTTTTATATTTTTGTTAGTTTATAACTAATATTATGATATAAAATTAATTTCTCATTACAGGAAAGGTAATGAATTACAAAACCTTGTTCCTTAGCAGAAAGAAAAACTTCCTTCTCCGATAACTGTTGCCTTACCGGCAGCAATAAATTAGACTTTCGAATAATGCCTGGACTTAGCCAATAAAATTTGGGAATATAACAAAACATCTCCGGTCAGTCTTGACCAGAAAGTACCTGAGAATGATGAGCAAGATCCAGGGGAAATTTAGAATCGCGAGAGCAATCATGGCATTTTAAATAATCGTAGACTTGAAGCTTTTTGTTCATGGTAACGGAGGCAATTGTAAGTTACCACCTTTCCAAAGATTCCCGAGTTCCCTCACATCCTCTTTAAAAATCACTGTAAAACCGTCTTCGCAGGATGCTATAAGAACCGCTCTACTCAACCTATTCCAGGTGACCCGAATTGGCAAAAAATGAACACCGCCGCCTAAAACAAATGCAGCATCTAATGTATTTTGAAAAATAAACAGTCTTTCTCTTCGCGAAGCTGTTGGAGGTCCAGCCTCCTTTTTCCTTTGAAATTACAAATTTCTTTCTCAATGAATGTTTCTCGTTCAGGTGTGCATAGCATGTCTAGGAATGTACCTTACAGAACGAGAGCTCGTACCTGCAATGATGATAAACTAGCCCCAGCAGCCTTGAATGTCTGCGGACTAGTGCTGTTGATGCGCGTACGAGGTTTTTATCAGCGGATAGCAGGCCTTTTGATAAGCTACCCGAATTGGGCCAGTCAAATTTCTTTTAAGACTGGCTCACGCTCATCATCTAATTATCATAGTTGGACCGGCTTAAGCTTTAGTGGTGCTGCCATAGTCTCTCCCACTTTGCTAGCTTTCAAAACCAATCGCTATCTTTCCTTAGTCGATTTACGCTTCTACCTCATGACTGACAGCTTGTAGAGAGTTTCCCTAGCATCAGGTTTGGTTGTTACACCGGACTTCTTGGTATATTTTGCTATTCGCGTTTCATGTATTCTGGTGCAGAACATTTACCGTAGTTAGGGATCTCTAAATAATTAATGCCAGACTACCATTTAATATGACAGTGGTTTATTTTTATTATGTAAAAAGTATTCCCGTGAGTGAAGCGGGGTGAGTAGTCTACTCCAATAGGGTTTCGTAATCGGAGTAAGAAATTTCATACAATCGGATACGTCCCAAGGACATCGTTCTCGATAGTGTTTTAACTAACAAGTGTTCCTATGCATGACGCCATTTACAACTTGGCATGGTAGACTTTTATAGGGTGTATATACTCGTAATAAACATTAAGTAGGATGGAATGGAAAGATAGTAGAGGAAGCGCACTATTCGCTATACGTAAGTACATTACTTGGAAGGAGCAGGCAATAGTTGCGTCTAAAGCCATACGTACTGGGAGCTCCTCACCGGTTATTCTACTGAATACACCACTTAACTTCAATGTAGGCTTCGTTAGGTTGTTCTGGGGTTTGTTCTTTTAGCAATCTGTAGGCCATTTATTAGCTTTTTCTATCGCCTTAGGTTTTATCTTATCACTGTGTTCCGTCTTCGGTTGAGTTTCTACTACTGCCACTTTCGTGCTTTTCAGTTCTTTTTTAGGCTACTTTCCCTTTTCTTCACCTACTTGAACGAGATTTCAAACTCAATCATAGTATGGAGTATCGTAAAATGTAAATATTGCATGATGTCTTCCTTCGAGGAGTATTAAAAAGCGCATAAGAAGGCAGGTAGTGAAAGTGTTTTACCTTTACCAATGTCATCAATTGTCCTCTGCATAATCTTCTACTCAAGGATCACGAAAGCTGTGCTTCATTTCCATATTTACAGTAAGAAGTCTTAGATTTAATAACTTTCCAAGAGCTTTAATTTGAGTTCTGTGTAATTTTCAGTACGGCCTCTAATCCTTCGTGGACTTACTTCAAGTATAATTCGCGCTGAAGATTTTTCTAGAATTTCTCATGATTTCAAACAGCCAAACAGATCTGGAAAGTAATGTTTTTTTTTTTGGTTTGTAAATTTAGGGAAACAATAGAGGTTTAGAAAAAATCGCAAAACCTCAATGAATATATTATGAATTTTGCAGTTCTAGCAATTCAACGACCTTTTTCAGATAACAAAGTCTTTACATTGAACTTTTGAACAAATCTTCGGTAGATTTTGAATTGAAGCCAAGCTAAAACTATAGGTTGAATTAGATTATTTACAAAGAAACAGATCAATTTCTACATCTGCGCGATGGTCCATGGGAATTAAGAGAGTTAAGAACTACGAACTATGAAATGTTAAATTAGCAGTTGTAACATGCTCATATACTGTAGCATTTTAGTAAAGTAATAAAATATTACATATATAAATCCGATTCTATACAGCCATCCGTTTTTTTTTTTTTTTTGCAAGTCCTGTTATTCAGAATTTCCTGCCTCCCAAATGCTCACGTGTCGACAATCCCGCATTTTAAATTTTCAGTTTTTATGTTTTGAATTCCAAAAATTCTTTTATCTTTGGCAAAGATATCTCTTGCAACTGTGGAAATGCTGTAGTTTAGTCGAAATACTGTGATTCAAATCTTCCCTAATTGAACACGATTTCAAAGTTTTCAAAATTGTTATCTCAATCAATCAAATTATCAATAAGTCATTGATGAATATCAGGCATTTTGATGTATGTACTTTTGTTAAAAAAAATATAATGAACAATTTACATCAGTATTCCGATTTGGTTAAATTGTTACTATTCTTAAAAAGTCCTATTATTATTTATTTATTTATTTTTTTCATTTCTGAATGTTATAATTTTGATGCAAATTATTTTTATCAATTGCAAAAAATAACCATTGCAAAATTCCATTGCAGTGATTGCCTTAAATTGAAGCCAGAATTTCAGTTTTTATAAAATTTCTGTTCAGACGAAAGCTTTGGCGGAGAATTCAGTTAATTATTGCTTTTAATCTAAATCATTACACTAACGTCCATTCATATATTACAGATATCAGAAGATTATCATATCATAGTCATTGTCGAAATCATCGCCATCTTAATTTTTCAAATTTTTGCAAATAGCTAGTTTTACATAGGAATGCCTTAAATGTAAACAACAGGAAAACTTCTTAACAATGCAAAGATAAATATTAGATTTTTTGAATTGGAAGAGAATGAAGAAATCTAGGTCTTTCTACGCATTTCTCTGCTCATTCCTAATTAACTTAGCCAAGTATTTCCTAAGTACTAACGCGTTAGTTGGACAACATCCAAGTGTGCTTTTCAATGGTGGAAGCTTGGTTGCACCTGCAATATTTGTATATATACCTACACAGTAAAAATAGTTTCCTTAAGTGAGTGGCAACAATTTGTGCCACAAAGCTTAGGTATTTGTCGATAAGATTTAGGAAACTCCACCTTGGAAATCGTAGATTAGGTTTTTATTCTTAAAGGCCGTGACACATTAAAAACAGAAAGCAGCGACAGAAGCAGAAGCAGAAATCCAAATTTCTGCTTTGTCAACCACATTAAAAGCAGAAAACAGTGACTTGTCAATTACACATATCGGGTGTTATAATTATTAAGAAGTTGATGTTAATTGGTAATTAATTTGTTATTTCTAACAAAATTAATTAGTTTTCCTCCATAAACATTTTGTTTTTCTCGCATCAAATCTCTTGAACACTTCTAAAAGAAAGGATGCCAACAACGAAATGAAAATTTTAGCTCTCTTTATATTGGCAGTACTGAACAGAAGCAGAATGTTTTCAAGTTCTGCTTCTTCTGCTGCCGCTGCCTCTGCTTTCAATTTGTTAGTGCTCGAACAGTTGCATGTGTTCAGAAAAAATTCTGCTTCTGTCGCTGCTTTCTGCTTTTAATGTGTCACGGCCTTAAAATGCAGGTAGGTTTTCCCCTATAAAATATAGGAAATAAAATGTAGGGAATTTTCAATTATTGTGTTTCTTTTTTCCTTAAAATGTAGGAATATTCCCTAAAATTTAGGGAATAGTTGATAGCACCACACTCCACCATAGGTGATAGAAAATCACCCCCTTTAAAAAAACATAAGAATGAGTTGAATAGCATTTCTTATGGCCGATACTATTCACTAAGTCCCGTGACTAGACACGATGTAAAACCGGTTTTTGTATCGAGTGTATATCAGCCCATGGTGCACGTAATTTATAAACAGTTGATACACGTTCTTGAGGCAGCCAAGAAAATTCATCATTTCCATATGTGCTATACGCACACAAACAAGGTACATGCATACATATGTATGTAATAAAACACTCGTGTATCATCCGATCCGAGTCTAACCCTCTGCTCTAAATTGAGGTATACACTAAAATGTTCTAAAATAGTGCTAAGAAAACCGGTTTTTAGTACGGTGTATCGCATGTGTATCATCGTGTTTCACCGGACTAAGTAGTACAGAAGTTATGTTGGTGCACTTGGCACGCTCAAACAAAATATTGAAAAACAATACCTACATATATAACTTGTTTTCAAAAACAATGTGTGAATTATATAAACGAAAATATATTTGCTTAAAAAATGTAAAATAATACCTAATTCATTGAAGGTTCTCTTCCTTATATCCAAGAGAGCTTAAAATTTTGGGACCTTACGTACTTTATAGGTTTTCTGGTACCAAATACCTAAAATCATTGAATATTCCATTGATTCGGAAAAATTAAACTGATTTTCCCCTTATATCAGAGAAAATTACATTTATTTTTAGGGAAAAACGTGTCTACTTTTTTTTTTACAGTGTACGTTTTTATATTCATTATGTCTTGACTTCGTAATCTTACCCAATATAAGAAAAAATTAATCAGAACATAAGTAGAAATCTAAAAATTAATATATGTACATATATCTATGAGTACACACACATATTATATACCAATACCCAGCTTGACGGGAAAGAACTTTTTTGGCTTCGTTTTTCAATTTCCCGTATATTCCCACTCACCTGCCGGCAACCCTATAAATGTGCCGCTATACGTCATCTTTTCGGATTTCTTACGTAAAAATGAATTTCTCCTTGGCACTGCTTGCCATTTGATTTTCTTCAAGGGTCGCTTTTTTCTTCTTTTATGTAGTCCTTCACCTTTTCCAGCAATATGTAAAATTGCCAATAAAATTGTATTGAGAGGCTAGGGGGTTTTTGGTATGGGTACATTTCACTCAGGCTTTCTTATTCATTTTTTATTATATGCACAGCTCACCTACCTCCATGTGTCTGGCTATATATCAGACTGGTTTCCTGCGAACTCCTTGCCACGAAACATACGACTGGGTAAGGAATGAACATTAATATGCGTTTTCACCCAGAATCTCTTATCTGTCAACTCAGTTACCGGATTTTAGTGGTGTAAGGTTGCGATGATAAGGTGCCAATACGGTGCTAATATGTTTCATGTTATGTGCAAAAATCAATAATATATAGAAATTACAAGCCTGTGTATTCCAGAAATTCTTCCGTAATATGTGTCATTTATTTATTTATTATTTTCATTTTTAGGTTTGGTTCATACATGCTATGTAATCTATACATAGGTGATTACATTAAGTTGGCATATGTGTTTCAATAAGTGGCCATAAATGTGTGTTTAAATGCAAAATTGTGAGTGAAGTGAAATCGTTTTTCGTATATAGGTATAATTGTAAAGTTTACCCGAATTGGAATATACCTACTAACTTTCAGAATGGATTTAAGGTAAGTCAACACAAACTTGTTATGCCACTATTTCAAAAACTTCAATCTTTATTTATAATAAAATTATTTTAAGAGACTGATTAATATACACATATTGCTTAATAATTATAATATATATATATATAATTCTATGAAATAAATAAGTAAAAAGCTATAATTGGTCTACGGCCAATTCTTACTATTTACACAAATCGAATCTTGGCGCCTCCCCCGCCCCTTATTTCAGAAAATAATACAGACACATTTTTAAACGGGAATAAATGTAGTATTTCCAAAAATTTAAAAAAGAACATAACTGACAGAATAATAGCACGGTTTTATTATATGTAAATTAATTAGTTTTTAATGCTATGGATGTGGTTGTTTATTAGCACAAACCCTGGTAGCCCAATCATATGATTTTTGTTATAACTCATTTATATATTTCGCAATTAAGTGATTGCTCAACAACATGTATCTCCCTTTCACTCGTGCATTAGATGCACTAGACCAACAGATCAGTTCCCATAACAATTTATTGGTGAGATGATAGATAAGTTGGAGAAGAAACTCATTGGCTCAAAAAGGTTTATTAGTTAACACCAGTACTAAAATTTTGTGAACTGATGAGCATGGGCTACCAGAGAGGTGTATAAAACTGGTGTTCGCTACAGCACGTAGAAAGCTTGTCCAGGAGTTAAGGCTGAATGGCAGAAAATAAAGCTCTCGGTTCCGAGCTTCAATTTAACTATAGAGTAGTAGTTCGAGCTTTCGAACAAAGCTTTTGATGTAGTACCACACGCAGAAGCAGTACTCGCTGTATATCAGCAGTACATAATCATGGCAAGAATTTCTTCTTCTATATTTTCCCTAGAAAACAATTCTGCCATATTAAAGCAGAAGGGTGTAGTAGTGTGCTGTTGTTTGTGTTCGAAGTTTAATTGTATAAAATGTTTTTGTAACTTTATTATTACTTTCCATGCAGGCTTTGGGATCTTTATATAACATCCCTTGTCTTCTATGTACATATGTATATACACAACGGCTAAAACAAATTGGATTAAATATGGGGCATCTATTTTCCTGGAAATATATTCGCAAATTTTTCTTTAGCATTTGTATATTGGTGGCTGACAAACAGTTGGATTAGGTTTTAATACAAGTACCTTGTCTGGATCACTACCAATTTTTTATGAGCGTAGAAAAGAAGAAATTTACTTGAAATCTTTTGTTCGGAAAATTGAAGCGCTATTCGAGGTCAGGCCGGCATCAGGCCAAAAATAGTGAGGCATTCATTTTTTAAGAATTAATCATCCTTAAAAGGTTCTATACCCAATGAACATTTTTGCAGCTATTTATTTGCAGGAATTAGATTTTTATTGTTTAAAGATTGTACTTATAACAGCTACACGAAAACTAAACTGTTTTATAGAGGTGCTGATTTTTCTATTGAGTTCTGGTGCTAAATTGTTTTAGAAGGTAGCACTAAGAATCCTTTCCGAACCTCTTATAAAAGAGTTTTTCTCCGGAAATTAATTTATTCTATAAGTATTTTATAATAGTTCGAAACAAATATTTTAAAGGCCTTTTAAAACAATTTAGCTTCAGGAGTAATTAAGTTGTCGCAAAGTTTTGTAAATATATTAAAAAATTAAATTAGAACACTTATAAAACCATTGGGCTGCGACTTGAAGTGAGTTACGGATTTCCCTTTAATAAAAATTAAAACCTGTATTTTAGCTTTTATGACAACTTCATAAATAAAAATTTAAGCTCTTTCAGGTATTAAATACTTTCATAAGAACTATGCAACTATACTATACAAATACCAATTAATCTGTGTAAAACCAAGTATTATTTAGAGTGTACTTTGACATTTCCGAGCCAGAAAATTTTACACGAATCTAAAATGTAAGGTGAGGTGAAAACATTCGCCAATTTATTATAAAAAAAGGTGAATATATTACAGCGAATAACATTTTAAATTTTAACTTTTTCGTTTATTTACACGCAAGCCTTTTTTTGCGAATAAAACAAAAATATCGGATGATTTCCCTCTTAATTATTAAATTTTTTAAACGATTTGGAACTTAACTTTAAAAAAATATTTAATAAAAATGTTTATTTATGTTCATTTATTTTTTGAATTTAGTAGTCGCATTGTATTTTTTCGGGCTAAAAGTATAAATTTTTCAATAAAATTAAAGTTGCATGAAATTTTATTCAAATATTAATTACGAAAACATTATTGTAAATAAAATTGTGTTGGATGACAAAGTGTGATTTCATAAAATATTTTTCCTGCTCACACATTTCTGAAATGTATTTATAAAACATTTTGCATAAACAAAGAATAAGACAACATTAGGGCCATATTACACAAGTACATATAAGTTTTAACAAATAACTACAGGAAGGAAGTTTTCAAAACTACTATCAAATATCTCCGCAACCAAGTTGTAGATATAAGTGGTTTTATAAGGGCTTCAAGAACTTACTCGCAGACTGATAAAATGTTTTATTTTATCCACAACTCTTATACAGTGCGCCCAATTAGCTCTATAAGGTTTTTTTAAAGCTCGCACAACATTTTCAACAGCAATTTTATAAAACAGTATTTTTATAAAGATTTTTATGTGAATTTTTTAGGAAAATCTCCGATCTTGGTAGAATTAAAATGTAAAAGAGTTGTTTAAAATGTTATGCTCTCCCAACGTTTCGACTCTCAGTTTTTGATTATATTACAAATAACATATATTTGAAAACCACAAAAACATGTAATATTGCACTAAAAATAAAACTTTTTGCAGGAGCAAACGTAACTATGTGAAAAAATGTAACATATCACTGGCTAACGAATGACACTACGTGCTTAAGCTATTGACTAGAGTAGAAAATGATCTTGTGTTGTGGGTGTATCCATCAATATGGGTGTTTTATTAGTGATTACTTTGTATGTGTGTCGTTACGATGTGATGACAAATGAGTATGTGTGGTGCTACTGTGGGTATTCTGCGTGCCTATATACTTTAATATTTGGTAATATACTTTATGGATGGCTTCTGAGTCTAGTCTTATGTTGACCAGGTTGTGTTTGTTTGTGTATACGTGGCACGCTTGCTTGATTTCTCTTCTCATTCTGTTGTTTTCATTGGCAATGATCGTGGCATCATCAAACTTAAATACATGTCCTGTTTCAAGGAAATACGTTGCCAATGCTGAGCGCTGGATCATTTTCTCTATGTATTTTGTATGTTGCGATAGGCGGGTTTTTAATTTTTTAAATGTTTGGCCAATATATGCTGTTGGACAGTTGTCACAATTAACTTTGTAAACTATTCTGCTTTTTTCAGGAGTTTTTATTTTGGATATATGTAAGGAATTGAGTTGAACATTTTATTATAGGTATTTTCAAGGTCTACATTGGTTGTTTGTGTATTGTTGCTGGTGGAAGGCATAGGTTTATTTTTCCTTATTGCGCTCTTTGTAACCTTGTTTACTACATGAGATGGGTAGTTATGATTATTGAGGATTGTTTTAGTTATATATTGTTTTTTGGATGGAATCTTTTGTTGCTTAAACTTAGAACTCTATATGCAAAAACGTCAGCAGTATTGGTTTTAATTGATGTTGGATGATTAGAATGGTAGTTAATCATGTGATATGAACTGCAAGGTTTGCAGTACCAGTCGGTGATAATACTTTGATCTTCAGTCCGAATGAGGAGCATATCGATATAAGGTAAGGTGTTATTATTTTCCGCCGCGAGCGTAAATTGGAGTTTGGCATTGATGCTGTTAAAAACATATAATAAGTCATTACTATGTTCACGTGATATTGCACAGATGATATCTTCAACGTATTTTTTGATAAAGGAAGGATTGTATGTGGTGTGTTTTAACGCTTCGTCAATTATGTGGTCAAGTGTGAAATCTGCGAGAATTCCAGACAATGGGTTTCCCATGGCCAAAACGAATTTTTATTTGTATTTCTTATTGTCATAAGAGAAATAGTTGCAGTTTACGACACAGAAATCGGAGATTTTCCTAAAAACTTCACATGAAAATCTGTTATGAACACCGGATCAAAATCACAGCAAAAAGCTACTTGTATTTAGTTTTATAAAGAGTTATGAGAACATTCTTGACTTACTTAACAAAATAATAAAATAGTTTTGGTTAAAAAGTAATATTGATTATATGGGATTGTTTTCAATTTAAAAAACCTTTTTCTAGTCGAAGCAATTTTAAAACAAATCTATTCGTAATTGTACAGTACAATGCAGGATGTTTCCTGAAACAAAAGATTATCCCAAGCTAATCAAATCAGCAATACCAACCAATAATACTCATATACTAAAGTACCCACTATTTAAAATTATGCACATACATATGTCCAATCCATACAGAATATATCCATATGATCACTTGAATTAATTTATTTGCCGAATACACCCATAGTGAAAAAAACCGAGTATTTCCATGGATTACAAAACAAATTCTTAATCTCAAACAAATATGCAAAAAAAAAGTGAAAAGAGAAAAAAATTCCAAATAATTTTCCCTCGGCTTATATTCTAAATATATCTTTCGTCTCTTTTTAACTGAACCATAAACGAAAAATATTAACAAATGTTCTCCGTTTTCTCTCACTGCATTCCTAATCCACTCCAACAACAAAGTGGCACACATAGCTAGCAGCAGAGAGGTTGCGCTTGCGCATGACGCGCCGTAAATATACATTATGTAGCTACATTCGTATAGGATAGATACTCATTTTAGAGTCACATAAGAACAATATGTTTGAAATTTTGTACTGGAGCGTATCGCCATCTCGGAGAGCTTCTAAGAATTAAAATGAATAAAAACCAATTTTATCATTCACTTTTTATCACGATAGAGGTTTACAAATTGATTTACCCAGTTTTTGGGCCACCGAATAAAATTACCTCAATCTTCATTCTCGTGTTAAAATAAACGTGTAGCAATAAATTTTATTCAAGTCGCACGAGTCTCAATCTTAATGTTATAAAAGTAATTATAAAATGAAAAATATTAACAAATTTGGAAAAACATCTTCGGTAGTATTTACAAATATGTTTGGAAGACCTATGTACGAAAAATAGTAAAAATTAGTGTGTAGATGAGAAAGTTTTTATGGGGTTTGAAAGGTGGATAACACGTTGTTTTGATTTTTAAAAATTGCAACATATTTTTCAAAAATCTAAGCATTTGAACTGAAGAGTTTCTAATATGTTGCCGAAGGTTTCAAATCAATATCATAAAAATTATATAAAAAGGGAGAACAAAATGCTTGCAAATTTTTCAGCCTTAAGAATGGGTGCCATGCAAGTTTTTTTTAATTTTTTTTTCTTTTATTTTACATCAGCACAGCACAAACAAGTGTAACTCAATTCTACCGATAACAAATATATCGAATAGTTATTCACAAAATCAAAAAGAAATTAATTATAAAAATTTTGTGAGAAATGGAGAAAATATAGTATTACGAAAATTATTAATTAGCACAACTATTTCCAGCCATTTTTTGTTATGTAAATACTTTCGAGTGAGTATTCTTGGACGTGAAGTCCATCCTGTCATTAGCTGACAGCTCACTTCCATTATCATCGATAGCACAGGGTGGCACACTAGTACCTCAACTAGTGCGGGAGAGTTATAGGGGGGTGGGTTAACTAAAACCTGCCGCCAGTCACGAACTATAATACAAAAAACAAAAAAAAATCGTGCCTGTACAGAAAAGCCTCTTGTACTAAAAATAAACGTCTTTGCTATGGTCCTCTGCCATATAAAATGTTTATATTTTACGGCTGTTTTTAATAATTATAATTTTTTGAATTTGTTAAAGCACTTATGTATGTTTTTTTTTTATTTTTTTATTTTATACTTTGCGTGTTGTTTCATTTTATTTTTGTATACCTATTTAAATGCACTGTACGTATTTCGGTATTTATATTATTGCTATTTATCTCGTTTATTTCCTGGCTTTATTAAGTTTTGATTTATTTCATTTTTCTTCCCTTTTAATGTGATTAATTTTGTTTTTTTTTTGTTTTTTGTTATATTCTTTAATTTTGGACTATCATTCGTGATTGAAAATAATCAATCAATCGCTTATTTACTATTAATGACAGGGATACCACTGCGTTACGATGTCTTGGTCTTTAAGTCACTTCCACATAAAAAGAAGAAACTGGCTCGTTCTGGTGAAGAACAATAACTAAACCTAATCCTGATAAAAAGGGATATTTTCGCAAAGACAATAGCACAATCTTGTTAACGCTAATTTATTGAATTAACTTATTTATTTATTTTTTTAATTAAAATAAAAGGTGACTGGAAATGGCTAAATTTAAGTAAAAATCAGTAAAAATAAAAAAAAAAGATCCGCAATATGTTCTTTTGAAGATAATGTTCTTTTCCAGCTGGTAACATTGTTGATATTCATAGCAGGTACCATAGCTTTGATATTCAAGTGAATTGATTGTGCGTACGTAATACTTCTTCGAAAGAAATCGTCATCTTTGACATCGTGCTCGAGTTAGATTTCGTTATCTGTAGTCCATAAAAGAAAAGGAGATGAGATAATAGCAACGACAGCAATCCATTTATCCGAGTCCTTCGTCCGTACTGTACAAGCCCACAACTACAATGAAATGTCAGCCATATCACCAGCTCACAGAAAGAACACAAATAGAGACGAACTTGGACTTCGAACTGGTAGCTTTTTTCTACTACTAAACGGCCTCAAAATTTGGATTTCATTGCAACTAATGCAGAAAATCCTGTTTAATATAAACATAAATATTAGGTTACGAATGGGCCATAGCAGATGAGTATTCTTGATGCAGTATGCAAACCGCTTTTTTAGGTGAAGAAGGTGGAAACACCCAGAGAGATATCTCTTTGCATCTTTTCACCTCGTCCTTAAAAAACCGGTATGCATACTGCATCCAGAATACTCGTCTGGGATGGCCCAATGGCAGCAGTACTTGCATTGCTTTACTCGATAAAGTATCATATTTTTCTTACTTCTATAAAATCAAAACTCTGCAATTTTTGTTTTAACATGACAATTCTGTCAACTTTTCCTTTTCAATAGTTGACAATTCAAATTCATCATCTTGTTCATCGACAAATGGATTCTGTATCCACGAGAACTTTGTAAAATCAAAATGTTCAAAATAATCCGAACAGTGCATTAACAAACAATTTTTTTTTGCTTCAATCTTTACTCTGGCGCAGAAATTATTAATGGAAACAAGTCGAACTAATTTTTTTGTAAATTCTAATTCCTTATCTGCAATTTTTTATGATTGCTTTAACTTTGCCTTTTAGAATCAGGGAATGGATTTGCGCATGTTGAATTGATTTATTCCAAATATTTAATTTACCAAACACTTTCAACCAAATAGGCAAGTTTTTCTTTTCTTTTCAACGATTTGTAAACCGGTGCAGTTCAGCTTTACGTAAAGCTGTACTTCACCGGGGAACTCGTTGAAAGAATTCAACATAACAATAAAGTTATCAATCCTTAAAAAAATTGCTTCTTCATTAAAATTTTCATCAAGAAAATCGCCATCACTTCTTTGAACCAAACACCTTTTAAATAACTTTTGCACAAGATAGTCGGGGCACTTTACAACTATATAGAAGTAAAGGCCTAACCACAATGTGCATAAGCTTGCATATGCAAGCCTTGAAAATATCACGAATGGTTCCTTATGCATCACTAACATTTGTATAGTATTTACGCAAACTGTCAAATTTGCTTATGTAAAGTACGATCATGAGCGTACAGATAGAAGCTGACGAAAGAATTAAAACTTGACGTACGGCTTCTTATTCCTATTGTGGGTTGTTATTATGAAAAGCAATTGCTCGTGTCTTTGTATATGCTAGCATATGCACATTGTGGTTAGGCCTTAAGGAAGATTTAGCTTCCTTTCACACAGCTTTTCACACAAGTCCCGGTACTGATACTATAAAAATTTTCAAGTACAAGCCCAGGTACTGGTACTGGTACTTATAAGTCCCACATATTGGCTTTTAAATACCTTTATAAGTACCTAAGTACGCACGTAATATTGGCATACCGCCAAGTGCATACTGAAGTTCTTGTTAATTATTTAAGCACGCCTTCCAATAATAGAGGTTCAAGAGCTTTAAAAAACTCAAAGCAGAAGATTTGAAAAAATCTATAGCGAGCTGATGACTGGACGATATATCCATTTACGAAATATCATTAAATAGGTTGCAAACAGATGAGAAATGAAACAGAATCGTATAAGCTTTTGCTGTTTTAATTTCTAATTCCAGATGTTGTTTATACAGAATTTGAGTTTGCCTTTAGCAAAACAAGCACTTCAAATGTCGTATCAGATAATGACTGTCTTCGTGGAGCTTTTACAAGGCCAGCAAATGAAAATAAACGCTCCACAGGTGCGAAGGACAAGAGCGGGGTATTGCATTTGATTGCCAGCCTTCCCAACAAAGGATATCGATTCAGCATGTCAATTTCAGTCCTACTGTCACTCATGTATTGCGCGAATTGTCTTTGCATTATATTGGAGGCGTAAAGATTACTTGAAGTACTGTCGAGACATAACCAGAAGCTGAAATCAAAAAGAATAAAAAGTGACAAAACATCAATTGGTAATTCGTAAATATTTGATTTTCACTAACCCATACCATTATCGTAGGCCTAGTCAATAAATGTTGCTTGCAACTCTGAGCTTTCTGCAATACATCCACTATCAAGGTCGGAATCAGATAAACCCTCGTCTTCTGCTAAAGCTTTAGCGTAACTTAGTTCCAAATTTTCTACCTCCTCTTTAGTTCAGCTTTGCTGGGTGTTATTCAGGGCATTGTACCACTTCATCTTGATTGAAGGGTGCACTACAGATGAAATAATGGCTATGTCGACTTCGGGGTCCATAGTAAGGCTTGAACCGAGTCACTAAATCGTTTTCCAACTTGGCGGCACCAACTTTGAAATTTTTCAATCCTTTCGATGAACACAGTTTTGTTAGTTTTGTCTTTAAACTTAGTAAGACTGGAAGCATCCAAGCAAAACGATGCTTTTTCTCCTGTGGCAGAAAATCAGTTATCGGCTTCATTAAAACACAGTACTTTTTTAAGTACTGTAAATCGTTCGGTGAAATCCGATCTATTGCAAGACTAATGGACGAATCATTGATTTTTTCCTTATGTAGAAGGATTCTTCAAATCGCGTCATACAATGAGTTCCACCGTGTTATTACAGGAATAATACCCAACATACGCTTGACGACTTCTTCTGATTTCAGTAAGTTGTTCTTCTTCCAAAATATTATTGCATTTTTTCCAAATCTGAAATAATTATAATTTTTTAGTGCCGAACCTGCTTTTCTATCGTCGCTACTAAACCTCTATTATTTGAATAGAAGGAGTATTCAAATAATTTACAAGAGCTGAAGTATGTACTTCGCGTTATGTTATGGTTTAGTAAGTACTTTGGTACTTATAGGGTACTTAAGCTTATATATGGGACTTATGAGTACCAGTACCAGTACCTGGACTTGTACTTGGAAATATTTTAATTACAAGTCCCGGTACTGGTACTTTGAGAAATTTGCAAGTACAAGTGCAGGTACTGGTACTGATACTAGTACAGTAACAATGTACTTAAGTACTTTACAGGTCTGCTCCAGATAACTTCAGGGACTATATTTTTCACTAATGCCTGAAGACCTACTTTGTGTACTGATATTGACTGTACGCAATCAGTACAGAGTTCCATGCAATTATGTCACTTTATGCCGTTCTCAAAAGGAAAAAAAAGTGTTAATTACTTATATTAAAAATTTCGTGGATTTGACCTTTCTAAGAATGGAGTTTAAAAATAATTTATCTTCTATTATATTGGTTTTAACTATATCAGTTGCTTCATCTGTATGGGGAATTTCCAAGTACGCAGCCGAGAAATTAATTGATCGCAAAGATCTTCAGAGATATCATCGGTATTTGTCGGAACCCTTTCGCAAATGGTTCGAAGAACATTATTTTAACCGTATCAATAGCTCCTAGTAAAACGAAAAACTATTTTGTGTGATTTTTTGTATTTCACGATTCTGTGAGAAACTTGGTACGACGGGACGTTAATAATTCATTTGATGGAGCCGAAACGATTTTTAACATTTGCTTTTGATTATTTAACTCATCTAATTATCTTTGAAAAAAGTCTTTGGGTTTACCAATATAGTCAGAAGGCATAGTTTTAAGGTGCCGCAAAAATCTTCCTGGGATCATGCTATCCATAGCCAAACATTTCGTACAAAACAAACACATTAGTTTTTCAATGATAAATAGGATGAATAGTATTTTCTTGACTTGGGAGCTCTAGGTCTTTGTTCCCTGTTGCCTGTATTTCACTTACCTTTACCTACTTGTGTCAGTACCAACATCTTCATTGTTAGAAGGTTTTCGCTTGTAAGCAGTCAAAAAATTTATCAATTTGCCTAAAAGGTTTGGATTAAATTAAATTATTATATTATCTTAATATATAAAAATCCAGTGTCACTCTGTTCGTACACGCTAATCTCCGAAACCGCAAAACCGATATCAATTAAATTTTGTGAATGTGTTTGGTTGGTTCCAACTTAAAAAATAGGATAGTCTTAGACACGATAGATGGCGCTGATGTCGAGATCTAAGAAAAAAGCCTGAGAACGCGTCGACATGGAAAGCTCAAATTTTGTACCCGGCGTCTTCATCGAAATTGGAAATACGAGTTCAAATAAGGACTAAATCGGGTCACTCCTTCTTAGGGTTGCCATACAAATATTTCGTTTTTAATATACAGGGTGTTTCATAATTAGTGCACATAATTCAAGTATTTGATAGAAAAAGATTTTTAGGACTTCTTCCACTTAACAGAACCTGACTTTCTTTATATGCACCCTATTTAGGTGGGATTCATTTCAGATGATAGAGAACCATCTCATCTTTCCAATGAAACCACATTCAGGCTTCCTATCACCTTTCGTCGGACGTTGTAATCAAAAACTTGGAAAAAAATTCCTAATTTTTTAAGTCTTTTTACTTTAATTTCGCATGGAATTGCATAATAGTAGGCGTGTAGGTATAGTTTTCATGCATTTTGGCGGAAAAATCATTCAAATTTGAAAAAAATACGATTTTTCCCCCAATTTTTTGACTTTCACATCTGAGATTAATGCTACCTTGATAAGGTATAATTCAAGAAAGTTACAGGGTGTAAAGTGGAAGAAGTACCAAAAATCTTTTAACCCCCGCCCCCCCCGCTACCGATGAAACAACGCGTTTTACCCAGGCTTCACCTTACCATTTTTTGCTTGTCTTCACCTCAGCTATCAAAACCTTGAGGTATGTGCACTAATTATGAAACATCTTGTATATTTGGACACTACCTGACAACGTGTAGAGAGCTGAAATTTGGTACGTGGTGTTTTCATAGCAATAGTAAATAAAGTTTAAAAAATGGTCTGAATCGGGCAATTCCTTCGTGATGGTGCTATACAAAACTTTGATTTTTCACAATATATTTGGAAACTGTATGAAAACACGTCGACATAGAGAGCTCAAATTTTGTACACAGCGTCTCCACGAAAATTGCAAATACAAGCTCAAAAATGAACCAAATCGGGCGAACCCTTTTTGGTGTTTAGGTTTTCACTATATATTTGAACACGTTGACGTATAGAGAGCTGAAAATTTAGACACGGGCCTTTTTAAAAAACAACGGAAACTACATTCAAAACTGGTACCAATTTGGCAACTCCTTCGCAGGGTTGCTATACACAAAATTTGGTACGTGGTGTTTTCAAAGTAATGGTATTTCATTTCAGTGGAAACGCGAATTTGTTGTGTTGGCTAAACTAGTGGAAGACAATGGAGTAGAGTTGGCGAGAATTTATTTAAATGGAAACACTTGTAAGTTTAAGCTAACATGTCGGCTCCCAATAAGTACACAACATGTTACCGAACAAGTTGGCAGAATTTGTATTAGTGGAAACGAGGCTTTACAGGTAGAAATGGCTTGTCAGCGGCGCGAGTTGCTGCGTTAACTGTGTTAACTCTTCCCTCCTGAAATATCGGCGTCCCAAAGGACAGAGATTAAGTTTGACTGGTTGTAGATCCTGGATACTGGGCGTTGTTGGCATCTGAATTTGTGTTGGTTGAAAGATATCCAGTTTTGCTTTTTTCTTTTGATTTTGAAAACTATAAATACACTAAATATTATAATTTGTACGGTAACTAAACTTATATCTGTTGTGAGAGATATCCCGTGCTGCTTAGTTTTTAGGATCTGCAGCTGTTTCTAAATTGTTTAGGTGTAGGTCGGGAAGATATTCTACATCTGGCTTCCGGTTTTTCTCGATCGGGCTATTTTGAAGTATTCACAGTAGGGCTTGCAATGTTTTTATATATTTGCTGACGACCTCTCTGTTTTTTATATTTATGGTTTCATTGTATAAGATAGCTGTCATTTATATTTCTGGTTGAATTATTTTCGAAAAACTCTCCAAAGAACGATAATCTACTAAGGTAGGTATATATGGTATATATATACACTGCCGTATAAGTCTACTAATTATTTCTTTTCGTCCTTTTATAGTTTGATTACTTATTTTACTATTTTGGTTCTTTTTTATTTTTTCCAATTTGTGCATTAACTGCCTTTCAAAGGGTCAAAACTCGAAGTTTTGCTCAAGCAAATTCAGGTGCCAGCGATGTGGAATGAAACATCATTCCTTACTCCATAGGAATAACGCAACTCCTCAGGGTTTGGTTAAAGCATCACAAAATCCAGCTATACAAGCTCAACCTTCACCTTCCGCATCCAATCTTCACACGCTTCATGCGAATCAGTCAGTACAAAGCACACAAGCCTTGCTTGCCACTGCATTGCTGAAAGTTCCGTAAAAAAAGGGTACCATGTTTACTCTACAAGCCGCCCTGATTGACTCAGGCTCCCAAGTCAGGTTCATAACACAAGCCGCTGCACGCAAGCTGCAATTGGCTAGGATGAACACATCAATACAAATCACTGGTTTAGGAAAGTCAGAAGCTATGATCTGTGTAACTCGCCGATCCATACTTCTTCAAACCAGGAAAAATCGACCTGCTCTTCGGAGCGGTTGTATATGGAGAAATTCTCTTGGAAGGATTACGAAAGTGTCCTCTAAGAACACCAATCTCGAAAAATAGTACGCTTGGTTGGATTCTTTTCGGGAATCTAAAAGGCATTTCCACAATCTCCAAAGCGTGTCCGCTTACAATAAACGCTCATTACGAGGAAGAGTCTTCACTGGATAAACTTCTGCGACAGATTTGGGAAACTGAAGAATTTACTCCAGGAAGACAATTGTCTAAAGCAGACCGTGATTGTGAAGAATTTTATCAGAAAACACATTATCGAAACGTAAACGGCCGTTATGAAGTCCGTTTGCCCTTCATCAACGAAAGTTCCAGCTTAGGTGACGCTCGTGGAATGGCCGTTCGAAGATGTCACAGTTTAAAGCGGAAACTAGATCAAAATCCTGAGCTTAGTCATGAATATAAAGCTTGTATTAATGACATCAATCATTAGGACACATGATAACGGTTGATAAGGAAATTAAGAAAGATAAATGCTATTATCTTCCGCACCACGCCGTTATCAAGGATAGTACAACTATCAAAGTTCGGGTTGTTTTCGATGCTTCGGCTAAATCCACTAATGGGAAAAGTTTAAATGAACAATTGCCTACGTGTACAGTACTGCAAACTGAACTTTTCTCAACTTTGCTTCGATGGCGAAAGTACAAATTCGCTATGTCAGCCGACATAGAGAAAATGTATATAATGATAAACGTTCAACCTCCAGATCAAAATTATCAAAGGATAGTTTGGAGAAGCAATCCCAATGAAGCCATCAAAGATTATAAATTAACTACGGTTACATTTGGTACAACAACAGGTCCATATTTAGCAATTAAAACCCTTAAACAGATAGCCACTGATAAAGCTACAAAATATCCTATAACTGCCAAAATTATATATATGTTGATGATCTGCTCACTGGTGCAGATTCCATCGACGAAGCATTGGAAATACAAGGGCAGCTTATTAACCTCTTGTCATCAGCAGGATTCAATTTAAAGAAGTAGGCCAGCAATACACCGGATCTCTTATCAATCATCCCAGAAGAACATAGGGAGGTACAACTTCCTTTACGGTTAGCAAGTGAAGAATCAATAAAAACCTTGGGCATTCATTGGCACCCAGGAACTAAACATTTTACTTTGCAACATAAACAGTTTGCAGATCGCATTTCTACAAAGCATTCAGTTTTGTCAGAAATTGCTACACTTTTTGATCCACTTGGTTGGATTTCTCCAATCACAGTCACAGCTAAAATTCTGATGTAAACCTTATGGTTCTCTGGATGCTCATGGGACGGTCCGATTCTGACACACATTGACGTCTTCTGACGACAATTTAAGGCCAAATTAAGGCGCATAAGCACAATTCACATACCACGGTGGATATTCACCACCAGTGATTTCTCAACTTGTCAAATGCATGGATTTTCCTATGCATCCAACGAAGCTTATTCGGCTGCCGTGTATATCAGGGCCATTGATCATGAAGGAAACGTCCATGTCAATCTACTATTGGCAAAATCTAAAATAGCACCCATTAAACCTGTTACGCTTCCTCGCTTCGAGTTGTGTGGTGCTGTGCTTTTAGCTCGGCTTATTAAACGTGTGAAAGAAGATCTAAAACTTGGCAAAGTTCCCATATTTGCGGATTCCTCGATTGTCTTAGCCTGGATTGGAAATCATCCTAATAAATATAAGACTTATGTAGCGAACAGGATTGCCGAAATTTAAAACTTAATTGATATTCAGTCATGGCATCATGTTCGTCTGTTGACAACCCGGCTGATTGTAACTCGAGGGGCATTGAACCTGCTTCGTTAAATTCCCACAGAATCTGGTGGCATGGACCTCAGCGGCTATTAATTTCTGAAGGAAAATGGCCTCAGTCAAAACCTTTGGCAGACAAGAACAGCGAATCTGAGCAAAAGCGAGTATGTTGTGTAACTACGACTCATTCAGACATCCGTGAGTTACTCAGCAAATTCTCGACCTTTGGCAAGTTGCAATGAGTCACTGCATGTTGCCTAAGATTCATTGACCACTGCCGCAAGAAAACTCCTAACACAATCAATGATCAGCATAACAGTGCAATTCTACTTAAGTGTGCTGAATTAACTCAAGCGAAACACCTGCTCATTAAGTTAGTTCAAAGGACTGCCTTCGAGAATGAAATTAAACAATTAAAAGCAGGCATTTTACTTCATGCCAAAAACAAAATTTTTTCTTTGAACCCATTTTTAGATGATCAGGAATTATTGCGTGTGGGCGGCCGACTGCAAAACGCTAATATTCCCTTCAATCAAAAACATCCAGTAATATTGCCGAAAGAGAGCATCTTGACAATATTAATAATCAATTATGTTCATATGAAAACTTTACATGGAGGTTTGCAATTGGTTCTTTCAACATTAAGAAACGGGGGAGGATAAGATGGTCAGAGTTGTAAGCGTTAAAACACAAAACGGAGTGCTGAAAAGACCGATTTCAAAATTGGCCATTCTTCCTTTACACTAAATGATATTCCAAAAATTTGCCTCTCTAATTTCTATTTTTATAAATACAATATCCATTCTCGACCTAAAGTTATTGCTCTTAATTTCATTCCAACATCATACATTTGTTAAATTTCAAAGGCTATTTTACTTTCATTACAGTTGCCCATATAATTTATTCTCCTTCTCTTTTAAAAAAAATAATTAACTTCTCAAATTCGAGAAGAAATTTCAATAAAACTCACATAGTTCGGTATCACAATCGACAAATGCAGTTATGATAATTGCACATGCATGCGCATCTAACGAAAAAACAAAACGAAACGTTCCAGCGACTGCACTACCCGAAATTCACTACACTCAACCATACAAAGGTTCATTGTCATATCATGAGAAATTGCTAAAACTGATAACAAAATTTCGCCGATAAATTTATTTTTCTATTTTTGTTGGTTGCAATCTAAATTACCCGTTAGTTCGCTTTAAATATCTGATCACTTGGCAATTCAAGCTACAGTTGAATTTCAATTTGTTACCAGTAGCATGGAATCACCCAAAAACGACAATAAGAGCAGCGTAGATAAATCGCCTCCAACTCCTGGTAGGAGTATTGAGCAGGAGGTTAAGAAAATTTGGCAGCTGGAGAAACAGCTCAGCAAATTGAAGGAGGCATCTCAAATTAAGAAAATTAGCAGGCGACTCCGTTATCTGCAACTGGAGGACTCAGAAGTGATTGAGTTGGATGATTCACCACCACAATCACCAGGCGACCAACGACTACCAGAATAGGTGCCAGAATCATCCCACCAAAGAGTAGTAGAACAGCACGGCACGAATCGAATCAGATTTAGTCTCCAAAATTAAAATCTCGGCAGATATTGTATTGAAACCTGCCGAAACTACAGAGACCAAAGGTGAACACGACATTTACTTGGTTGTGACAAATCACACTACGGGAGCCGCGGAGGAAATTGTAATTTCCTTGAAAGCCCTGCAAAATAAAAAAAAAAGAAGCAGAGGTTTACCATCCAGGACGGATCCCAGTACAATGTTCGTCTACTTAAAAATGGAGACAAAGAAAAAAAACCAAAAAGCAAAAACATTTGTTCTTCTTTTCTTATTAAACAAGGTCTCTGCTGTTATTATTTACTCCACTGAATTCTTGCCTACTTATATTCGGCGTTGTTATAACCCGTGCTCAGTTATTCTGTACTTCGTTGATGAATATTCTCGATTTGCATTCTGCGTTGTTCCATACAAAATCCGCCAATAACAGGAGATGTTAAACTAATACAAACTATTCTTAGGTTTCAAAATCTTCTAAAAATATTCACGGCATACCCATTGATTAAGGATACATTTTGATGCATCACCGGAATTGTCAACAGATCACATTTGTCTTACATTTGAAAGGAATACCATCCTTTCAATGGGGGGGGGGGGGGGCAGTATGTTCGAATTCACCAGAATTCTGATATCACTTCAATTAGCAAACTTGCATGCCAACACACGTTCATACTGAAAAACTAAAACAAAAACAAGGTTGAGTCTCACGTAGAAATTATAATAATGTCGCAGTTAAACAAGCCAGCTAACTGCACACGGGCACTATACGACAGTCTCGCATGATGACATTTTTGTTAACCTAACCAGAAAATCCATCAGAAGTTTAAATTATCAACGAGGCAGAAAAGTGAGCCAGCTAGAAACAACGGTACGCGGGAGTATACTGCACATCTGCACTTGGTAAGTCGACATGAGCATCTATTTTTTTTTAATACGAAAAAAAAAAAAATTGTTTGAATAGGCAAAAAATTCCAGATTAGATAGAATTGATTTACAAACAATTTTTTTTCTCTTTTTTATATCTACGGTTGCATTTCACAGTGCAGCTGCTATGCCAATTATTGTTGTCATGCGCCTTTGAATGCCATTCTTTGGTGCCGCTCGCAATCCATGGCTATATAAACAGCAGTTTGGCTTGATTCGATCTTTTTTGTGATTTAGCAGTGCAGTGATTAACTTGGCGATTTATTCCTTCGTGTTACTTCTTAGTGATTTTTCCGAGTATTCTATTACTAAATTAAATATTTTGTTTAATTGATGGATAAAATAAAATATTTTGATTCTGGATATCGACTGGATTACGGAGTTTTGTTTTAGTTAGCGATTAAATCAAAGGTTTTTTATTGTGGGTAGCGACTGCAATAAAAAGCATTACTAACAATACATTTTATTTCTGGTATCGACGGAAATAAAAAATCTTGCTTCGGGTCTCGATTGAAGTTAATATTCTTACTAACATTCACTTTAAGCCGGGTCTCGACTGACTTAAAGAATATTATCTCGGGTCTCGACTGAGATAATATATTACTAACAAATCACTTTATTGCGAGTCTCGACTGTAATAAAGAGTCTTATTGCGGCTATCGACTGTAATAAGACAATTACTAATAAAACCACTTTTTGCGGGTAGCGACTGTAATAAAGAGTCTTACTGTGGGTATCGACTGTAGTAAGACAAGTACTAAACTAACACAAAACACTTTATTGCGGGTATCGACTTAATAAAGAGTCTTATTGCTGGTATCGACTGTAATAAGACAATTACTAACCAAACCACTTTATTGCGGGTATCGATTGTAATAACGGGTCTTACTGTGGGTATCGACTGGAGTAAGACAATTACTAACACAAAACACTTTATTGGGGGTCTCGACTGTAATAAAGAGTCTTATTGCGGGTATCGACTGTATGAATAGCAATACGAATAACTTTAAAAAATAAAATGTAAGGTACAGTAAAGCAGAGGGGGCATTGAAAGCAAGCGATAATGATACACAGACTAATGGAAGGGGAGGAAGGAAGCATATAAACGTAACGATTTGGCATATCAGTTTAGAATCGAAAAACTATCTAGAACATGAACTTCAGTCAAAAAATTCCGTTTAAAAGATCCGAAGCTGTCACAGCGCATATCCAGATCATTATACAAGGCATGTAGGCCCTTTGAATCCTAACCAAACGTGACTTGATGCAACTTGGTGCGGGACGGATCTATGTGGAACATAAGTATCTGTTCAGTTAAACGGCTAGGAAACTTGGTTTTTAATTTACACAATAACTGACAAGAATCATTAGAGCCGTGCAATATTTTAAATAAGTACGTTTCGTCGAGATAGGAACGACTTGCTTCTAAGGATATCACGAATCATCTAGCAAATCTATCGCCATGATGTTCATAAAAGCCAGTGAATTTAAAGTGCAAGTATCTGGTGAATCTACGTTGGATACTCCCGATTTTAATTTGTATGTCGCATAGAAAGCATTCCACATAGGGGAAGTGTATTCTAATATGGATCAAACTAGGGTAGTACACATCGCTTTATGATTAGAGAGCTGCTTAAAAGCTCTAGCGAACCTTGAAACAAACCCCAGAGTTTTAAAAGCCTTATTGGTGATAGGGTTAATATACGAGTCAAACAATAGCTTACTAGCGAATTGTACTCCCAACCTATTAATTTGTGAAACCCGGGTGATCTGGATAGTGTCCAAATTTTATTCCTAGTATAACGTAGTTTGCTTTCTTGTAAAAGAAATACATTTGCGTTTTTCTACATTTAAGGACAATTGATTTTTATTACGCCAAGAGAATAGATTCTGGATGTCGTTATACAGATGCTGGCAGTCAGATAGATCATTTATTACTCTGTAAATTTTAGTTCCATCAGAATAGATTGAAGACAAAGAGCATTAAGAAGATCGTTAAGTTATAATAAGAGTCGAAGGGGGCCAAGAGTCGAGCCTTGGGGTTCACCCGGGGTTTGCATGTATTGGTTTGATGAGAAAGTATTAATTACCACAGTAAGATGTCGATTCAAATGTATGATTGAAACCAGAGGGTACTGAGAGAATCAAAACCCAATATCCTCATCTTGCTATAATCTAGAAAAAGAGTATAACAGTAAGCAATATAATTAAAAGTGACAAGGGCCTTAAACTACACTTGCAAGTGGAAGCAAAAAAAAAAAATATCATAAAAAAGGCCATTTCAGCAATATTACTTGCTACAGATAAATGCTATGTGCACCCCACATGTACATACAAAGTATTTGGTTCCTAATTTTCTAGAAGTGAATACAATGTGCGCCCCATGTGTGTATTCAAAGTGTTTACTTCATAAAACAAAAATGAAGATTCGATGCCGTGAAGACTTAAGACTCTTTCTTCACTACCGGGAACCCCTTATCTGCCTGATTGCCAGAAGGTAGGCTATGAAGCCGGGTCTGTCGCTGTGGTTTTAAATGGTACGGTGCCAATTGCATCTCGAAAAATCATCGTGAATAAACATACTAGAAATACAATGATAAATGGTGTCATGAAATATTTTATACACCGAAAGAAATTATTTTGGATGTAAAAATAAAAACGCCCAATCAAAAGAGCTGAGATTTCTACGACTAGGTGAAAATCCGCTCAAATAAGCTAAAATAGTTGAAAAACCAGGAGCTGAATATTGAATGACCGCGCGATAATTACAGTTAAGCGGGACCCAAGAAAGCGAAAAGTTGAGTCGAATAAAGTTTGCGAATAAGATTGTCTTGAGATAAAGCCCGATTAATAAAAGAGTCAGTCGAATAAAGCTGGCGAATAAGGTTGAGATGAATTTTCGGAATTTAAGAGCTAGACTCCGGTTACTAAAAGAGTGAGTTTTTTTTAAAAAAGATGACTGATTATGGTTAGCGGAGGAAGTTTACGGTAACGGAACAAGTTATACGACTAGGACATAATTAGGCGAGTGATTAACTATTTTTTTTTTTTTTGTAAACAGCAAATACCCGAAAAAGTAAACAATAGAGTTGTTTCGTAATAATATTAATAAATAAAATAACAGGTGTGTGTTCTCGAAAAGTGGAGTTATAATTATTACCCGCCATAATTCCCAGTGCTTCCACTAACAACAAATTAGAAAAGGTGCTAGTGTGCAGAACTAAAATTCACTGCCGCACGACAAGTATATAAAACAAGGAAAAGATATACCACAATCTTATCTGTGACTTTATCATATTGATTCATTGATTCAATCAAATGCCTTAGATATTTCCGCATAAAAAACATCTACCTGTTTGGCTTCTTCTAGAGATAGGGCAATAGAGTCAGTGAATAACGAAGGACTAGTTACCGTAGACTGACCTGGGAAGAAGCCGTGCTATTGTGGGCTGATGTACGGTATTATTTGCGGTATTAGATTATTGTATCTTTCAGTGATCAAAGCTAAGGCATTCTTCACTAGTCTTTTATCCCCAGCTTTGAATGCATGGTAAAGAAATAAATCCTTAAGAACATCTGGGTAAGTATGTTTGGAAATGGTACGGTTAATCAAATAGGTTGTGATCGAACAGAGGAGCAGTTCTTGTAAAATGTATTAGAAATATCATCCGGGCCTGCATTTTTGTTTTCATCCAACCACGTAAGTATTATTTCAACATCAACATCATATATGTATTTAGTCAGTTATAATAGATTTCATCAGATGTAGATATTATCGACTGGAAAACTCATAGGATCATTAAATGTAGTCTGAAAGTAGTTAGCTAACAAGTTGCAAATACTTTCTGGTTTGTTTGCAGACGTTCCATCATAAAGAATTTCCGTAGGGTAGGATCCAGAAAGCTTTATGTTCTTTGCATAAGGCCAAAAATCTTAGGACGGGAGGATATGGCATTTTCGATGTCTAAAACGCATTTTCTATAGCATTCTCTAATTATGATTTTTACATTGCAGCGCAGGTAACTAAAGGTAGTGTAGTTTTCCGGATGCTTGTATTTTTTATACTTTAGTCTATATTTTTCCCTTAGTCTGATGGCATTAACTAAGTTCCGAGAAAACCAGAAATGATATGTATTTCGGCTCTTCGAAATCCTGGGAATATAATTTTCGATTGCCGTGTTAAAATGATTACGTAGAAAATGGGGAAATCAAGCAATTGACAGGAGCATCTAATGCTCACATCGCATTGGTAAAAGAAATCGATCGTCGACTTCGGAAGTTAGAAAAAGAAGTAGCTGCTTCGAAGGTAAATCCGACTCGAATTTATAATATGCTCCAAGCTCCAAGAAATGAAGCGGAATTAAAGGATATTTGGAAACTTTCAGATAGTGTGAGGAAATTGCAGACATTTGACGGAAATCTAGTGCAATATATTTCTTGGATACACGTAGTATATGGCAAAAAATTAGAAGTACCGATGACGCTGCTTTAATGTCTTACAACAAATTTAGTGACAACTGACCTTTTATAAAAAAGTATTTATCTTTACGTTATGCTAATAGGAGGCATATCCAAACTCTTGAGCATCAATTAAATCTTCTTAGCGAAGGGAACGGTAACAGGAGTTTAAATGAACTTTACGTAAACATTAACAACCAATTTTCTCTAATAACTAATAAAATTAAACCAGAAGATTATTCTCCAGAACCAATCAATGTACTTATTGAAACTTATGGAAATAGAGCACTTGACGTATTTATGAGAAGTTTAAAATGGTGATCTTTCCAAGTTATTAGTTATACAAAAACCAAAACACTTCCAGAAGCTCATGCTTCATATATACAAAATCAGAACTTAAATTTTAAGAATATCTCTATACCTTAACCTAATCTCAATAATTTAGTGACGACACAGACCCATAAACTAATTCTTCGGTAGCGATTACACTTTTAAACCCATTGCAAGAGCACCATCTAATTCAACTCCGCGAGCCATGCCACGAAATTTACCATTTAACAAAAGGAATGAAGCCTATGACATCCAACACGAAAAATGCATCCAACCACCTCGAAGGCGAAAACAGCCGAAACATCCAGTTCCAATGGAAGTTGTCGATCCATGCAAACCAAAAAAATTGATTATATGAATCGACCTGGTAATAATAATCCTTATCCGTATAAGAGATATAACAATTCCGAAAATTACACACAAACAGCAGAGAATAAATAGATTACAAACAGAAGCTGAGCCATAATATGAAGATTATATCCAAACTTGGGAGAATGAATTAGGTGATAACCATTCTGAGGAAACTGATGAGGAAATTTTATGACGGGAGCCTCTCTAGCGCTCCATACCTAGAATACCAAACACAGGATTCTTACGGGAGCTAATAAAAATTTTATAAAATCGGAATGGACTAAGAAATCAGCAATAACAACTTTTCAAATACAATTGGCTGCAGGGGAGATAAAAGTTAAAGAAAAAATTTCCGGAATGTTCTTTGCCAGCATAGGAAATAATACCTTAATAAATTTTTCATTTTACCTGGAGTAAAATAATTCGACGGAATTATCTGTGATGATACCCTAAAAGAATTAGACGCAATTATTGATGGATAGAATAATATTCTGAAAATTAAGCCCTATGATAGAAAACAATCCATTCAAATTAATAATTCAGAAATAAGGGACAAACATCTGAAACCACAAATATGAAAGGAAATTGCATGTTTGAGCATTTTGCATTTTCCAAGGGGTAAGCGTACCAAACCCCGGGCTCCACTATATTATGCATTATTTTGGTGTCGTTTGATCATCTGAAGCTGCCACTTGCGTCACTTTCATTTCTAGTCCAGCCCATACTGTGAATTTGGTCGAAATCTGTGATGACAAGTAGGGATGACCGTAGATGAATGCCCGTATGAAATTTCGTATGGTCACCGATTTGAGAAATTTTGATTTTTGCAGTGGTTTTTCGCATATATTTCTAGAACCGTTCGACAGAAAAAAATGATTATAAACAATTTCATAGGATTTCATATTCTGAAGAAATTTTTAGTACAATAAAAATGTCTAGGACTGATTGTTTTCACAGTATCCGTTAAAAACCAAAATTTTTGTATGGCAACACCAAGAAAGGTATTGGTATTACTATGAGAACACCATGTACCAAATTTTAACTCTTTATGTCAACGCGTTCCCAGGCAGTGTCCAAATATATAGTGGAAAACGAAATTTTAGTATGGCAACCCTATGAAAGAGTTGCCCGATTTGTCTCATTTTCGAACTTAAATCTATAATTATCAACAAAAATAGTTCGTCCAGAGTTCTTGTATCGCTGAATTAAATCTACTCGTTCTCCTTGATTTACATCACGCTGACTTATTTTGCCAGTATAAATTTGACCTGTCAACTTTAAAATGTCTACGAATCACAAGTCCACCAAACTTTTATACCATATTTTGACGGTTATATTGAGCGAACTTTGTACTTCGTCTGTACAGGAATAGCTGCTCATCTATACCCAGCGGGAAATCTGGTCAGGCCTTTCACGTGAAGGCTTGTGGAAGCAGTTAAACTTATTGTGCAAATATATGTAAAAGCCGAAAAATTGTCGATCCATTCCACATTAATCCCGTAAGAAGCTTGGTGGAAGGTGCAGTGCACTTTTCAAGCTCATTCTTGTTTTGCTAAAGCAGTAAAACCTTAGTGCAAAACATGAAAAAGCTTAAACTGCTTCCTCCCTAGGACATGCCTGTACAAAAGTCCTACAAGGTGTCCAATGAAGAGGCATGCATCACAACTTCCAAGGAAGGCATCCGGTTTGGGTGATAGTATGGTTCCATTTCCCGCTGGGTAGTTATACAATCATGAGGTATGTAGTTTTTCCTCAAATTTTCGTTTAACATTTCCCATATATCTCGAATAAGAGCCGTTTTATCAGTCAACGTTCTGCTGGCTTGTGGTAATTCGTTGTCAAAGCGTATAAACCTTGAAATGATCCAGAAGCGATTTTAGAACATACTCGCTCGATACAGAGGGTATGATCTCCCGCTTTCAAGAATGAAAATTTATGCTTAATAAACAGAAAAATAAATTATCCTTGAATTGCTCGAAGAACTGCATTCCTGCCATCAACAATTATCCTAACTGCAAGTTATGTAAGGCGTATGCAGCATACCCACTTTTCATAAATTTCTTAGGAATTGTGTGACTAAACATTTTCCTTATATATAAAGCAGGAAAATGAAACAGTTTCCAGAAATATACGTAAATATTATTACATACCCGGTTATGTTATGGGTTCGTTTATATGATTTTCTTTTATCCATTGATACAAGGGTTAATGCTTTCTCCGGCTGGAGTGTTGATGGTTTGACGTTGGAAAGCTAAAAACATTTCATTTAAATATATATAAAAAAAAACCTACTAAATAACAGCAAAATGTCCTGTCGGTCTGTCCGAGGTCCAAAAGTACGCTTGTTCGTCTGTCCGTCCGATCTAAAATAGTGGCACTGCTTTAAAGCATTGAAGGGATGTAGATGGCAATAACCCTCTCTGTACACTAGCGGCAGAGTATCGCCATCCACATTAAGTCCCTGAGACGATTTTGTAATCAGAGGTGCTAGCGGAGATATGTGTTTATGTACAGATCTCAGTGGACATAGACGCATATATCAGAAAGCACATTCGATTGTTACACTATAAATCAATTATCATTGACAACGAAATTGTTTTAGAAATCATTATCACCAAAAATATTTCGAATTGAAGAATTTGGTAATATCCGACAATTCTGGAAGCAGTCTGTATCATAAGGTGAAATAGTAGCATCTCAGAAACAGAGTTTTGCTCTTGCCGAGCTCGGCAGTAGTGTGTATCATCGATTTTTGTACTATTCAATACTGCGATTACCAACAATTCATCTTGACTGAAACATGTTACGTTCCCCCTGGCACGTAACTTCGGCTGGCAGGTTCGAGGAAAATTAAGGATCGTAGAGGGCGCCACGTACATAGTTCTTCCCAATAGGGAAGTTAAACCAGGAAACCTATTGAATAGGGAACGTTGCTAAATTGGGTGAATCTCTATAATGTATAATCATTATAAAACTTATTAGACTTTCATACCGCGGAATAAAATTTCAGCACTTACTACGTTAGCGGTTAAGCTATGTACATAGGGACTTGTATTAGGCTACAAAATACACCTGAATTTTTATACAAAGAAAATAATGAACTATTCCAAAAGAACTTATAGACCGTTGGCCACAATAGAAATATTTCTCCTCTGAGCTAATAGAAACAGATTCCCTCAAAACAACTTCTTTCTAAATTTTTCGAACCTTTGTTTCATGAATCTTAAACTCTAACATTGTATTGTTTTGGCATCAAATAATTTAACGCTAATACCTAACTGAGAGTAAATTATTGAGCTACGTACGTAGCGCTGGGCGAATCAAAGTAAAAGAAAAAAAAATTATAGCATCACAGTCGCCAAATAGCCACGCACAGTATACCTAAAGGTTTTAATAAAAAAAATATAAATATTATAGAGAGATACTTAGCTTTTGCTCGATACTCCACTTTGTTAGCTAGGATTTGTTACCGGGCTGACCTCTAACCATCCTATGCGTTTTGTCCCGAGGAATCACCCCTATCCTCTCCACGCGGTAGTCCATATATCCTTTTTCTTTGTTGTTTTTTTTATATATATTTTCTACTGAATTCCTTTCTAGTTCTATGTCCGGATCTTATTTTTCTATTTCCTTTGACTAGTATTTTTTTTTAGGAAGGTACCACTAAACTTCTCTTGCTTTCTGGCTCTGCGACTCGTCAGGCAAACGTACCAAAGAAGGAAGGGACGACTTATCTCAATGGCAGTTCTTCAGTCCGCCCCCCGCTACGGATATCGATTTTTTTCGAGCTTTTCACCAATCGCTGCAATGTTGCCATTATTGATAATATAATTTAGGCCAGTTTGATGTTTTATATTTAGTTTGTGTGCCAACCCATGTATACTGCAATACTTCGGACTTGTATGTAGATCTGGACTCACCTTTGACCACTCGTGCAGGGTGCGAACAATATCGTGACATTAATTTTTAACGAGAAGGAAAGTTTAAACTAGGATCATTGCTTAATTTGATTAATGCTACGAATATTAGGAAGATTTGTTTAACTGGTTTAAATAAAGAGCGAGGCTAGGTGGCTATGCGAGAAAAATTACTTGTGCCTACTAAGAGTTATTTAGTTAAAAAAAAAAATCTTTAGGAAACTCATTATATTTAATTTTAATTTACTTGGAAACATGCTGAATTCACAATAATAACAATAGAATAGATCTGGGCAATGTGTTTCTCTTAACGAAAATAGGTAACTATGTGCAAGTATGAAAGCCGTTATTATTTCTATGCACGATTTAATTTTTACTTATCTAATTCGATTATACGGCCTGAGTAGCTGGTGGAGAAACATTTCGTGATCGTTGTATCCCCGCAATCCTTAACCCGCAAAGATAAATAGATCTCATGAGACCTTAAACACAGGACAGCGTAAGAGCTTTGGAAGCTCTAATATGTTGTCTTGGAAATAAGAAATTATGGGTAGATTACAAATTGCCATCAATTGTCCCAAATAATCTCAAATGCCACGAACAACATTTAGATTCACGCATATGGATTTGTGCAACGTAAAAACCATTTACTGATAACAATATAGGATTCCGTGTAAGCCAGGGGTAATTTGATGCAGCCACAGTCGAAGATTTTCTAATGGATTTGATATGCTATTCTCACCACTACTAAAAATATTGATGGCAACAGATGCACTTGGATTAGCAATCGAAGCAAACTCGACAGAATTTTTAATTACAGACATACGATCTAATCTACTTTTATTGTTTTAATTTCTAATAAGAGCTCTGATATCTTGGTTAAAAATTCTTTTTCAGGCAAATATACACTTGCATAGTTATTTGGAGTCTGTCTCCACGACTTTAAAGAAAGTATCGTCTAACATGTATGAGGAGAACGATTGTATAGATAATACAAACTAGCTCATTCTTAACACATAGTTGTTAATCTTCCCACAAAGTTTATCAGTTCTTATTAACAATTTATGTGAGAAAATATGGAGAATGGTGAACTCGTCTATACAGAAACACGATTTTCTTAGTTTGGAAAAAATTAAAAATTAAGACAAATTAACGAGAAGTTTCCGTTTCCAATTATTGACCTTAGCATCCCATAACTACCGGCATAAGAGGGATAGAGTGATGGTTGTTTGTAAAGCAAAGACCGCCTTACTATCATATGAGCTAAAAATCACCTTCATAGGTTGTATATCTTGGAAGATTCGGGGTGAAAAACAAGCATATTTTTTAATTACCCTGTAGCTTCGGAACTGTTAAAATGCCCCCCCCCCACCACTCTGTACAATTTTCAGTTTGGCTAGGTGAGTACTATCAGCTACTTCCCTATGCAATTTGAGCTGGAACACCCTATATAAAGTATATATCCACATCTATTAAATAGAAGAAAAGTTTTTTTGTTATATCTCAATTTAGCTTTATAATTTTTAATGCTATAACTTAAAAATAATCCACTTGTAGAGAAATGTGATAAATGGACAGTTTAACTAAGTCAAAAAGAATTTTCCTTCAGCGACAAATTAAATTCAATTAATTCTTCTGAGAAACATTTATTTCTCTATAAAATCACTTCAGTTCTTCTGTAATATTTCTTTTACAAAAACGAAAAGTTTCCTAGGAAAATAGTTTCACGTTCGTTCTTCAGTTAAATAGGAAAGCTTAATAAGGAAAAAACTTTTGAAATCACATTAAAATAAGATTTATGTATGTTCAGAAGTTATCCTGTATAAAGCTCTCGGGGCTTTCAAGACTTATATAGACACCTGTTGAGTTCACAGTTGCCTTGATCTTCTACGCATAAGCCCAACACGTATCACATTTCTCTTGTAGCCAGCAATCACAACAAATTCAACCCTAGAATGCGTCTTTAATCCTTGTCTACATTGGAAATTTACTCCTTTATACATGTGTACACGTGTACATATGTACGTACATATATTTTGACAAGACGACAAATATCAGTATCAAGTTCTATGCTATCGGTTGGAATGGCTTGCAGAGCTGAGAAACCATAACCCACATAAGTGTGGTTTACCAAATCGAATGTGATTGAGAAAAGTGATTCTATTTTGGATACGCTTCGGATCAGGACAGTGGCCCCACTTTGAAGGGGTTTGCGTTATGTTCACGTCAAGTATCGTCCAGTAGTTTGAAGCTTTCAGACATGCCATGAAGTAAGACCCAAAATACATTCACGACCACAAGCCAGAGGCCACTGGATGTTGCTAGACTGCAAGAAATGGACTCTCGTACTAACTTTACAAAAATCTCGTACGTCATGAAAAATTCTCATACACTAAGCTTGTTGCGAAATTAATGAGAAATGGCGGCTTCATTAAAACTGGGGATTATTTAGTAACATTTTATTTTATTTTTTTTATAATAAAAATGATGGGTATCTGTAAAAAAAATTTATTTGATAAATTTTTTAAACCGATTTTTGTATTAAAATTGCGTATAGTTGTTCTTAAAATAAAAGACATCTAGATTATCCTAGGATTATCTGGGTCCGAGTTAATATTTTGGTTGAAATTTTTATCATCAGGTCTCACTGCCGACGTTGTGCGACTTATCATTTGGGTGGTAGGCTTCTTTCGACTGTGTTTTAACACATTGAGCTGAAAGGAGGGCTCATATCAAGGCTTTTGATGAAAGCCTATTAATTTTCTTAATTTTCTTCTTGTTAGGTTGTTCTTGCTAAAAATCCTTTCGGTATTGCTATTGGAATGTGAGAAAGTTAAATGGAGTCAGATGTGCAGAGTCACATAAATGAATGCCATCAAGGACCAATTTGCAACATTTCGCTTCGTTTTAAAATGGACCAAATTTTACTCCATTTGGTGAAATTGCAGTAAAAGTCATTAAAATGAACTGAATTTATTGGAAAGTGAAAAGTCTTTCCAATAAAGTTCGCATTGACAGAGAACAGCTGATCATGAACAAATTTCTTACGACTCTTTTTGGTCTCTATCAACATCAAAAATTGTCTTCTACTCAAAATTCTTTGCAACTAGAGTAAATACTCGCAAATTTTCTTGGTAGGGTTTAATTAAATTATTGAACTCTGCCATGATCTTGCGAATCTGACATTCCAAATGAAACAATTTTCTCTTGTCTTTCTCCTCTTCATTTCCTTGAAAAGACTGAATTTCAAATTATATCAATATGGGCACAGTCTGTCTGGGTATTAGGGTCTGGCGGCTTTGCCATAGGGCACAGGCTACATAAAATTATGAGTAATAGAGTATCGTTTAAGTATCTTGAGATCAGTCCTTGAGCCTAAAACTATCGCCAATTTATGGAAATTATGGTGTTTGAACCAAATCCCAGCTATTTTTATAAGACACACTCCTGCAATAAGACAAGGTAAAAAGCGTGTCATGTCGGTCGCCGCTATGCTCCTTTCAAGTCTCTTTAAAAAAATAAGCAGAACCCTAACCCCCAGAATATACAAGCCATTCTATATTCCGAGGGTTGCGGTTCTGCATACTTTTCTTAAAGTATGTTTTACTCCAAATTTGTTAGTAGTATTTTCACAGTGTGTAAATTCTGGTTGGAAAATATTTTCACGTACGAGAATACATTTTGTTTCGTACATCGTACCTGAGAAGAAATTTGCGTACAAGAATTATCGTACATCTAGCATCGCTCAAGCCTCTGATGCAATGTAAGTGTATTGCCAAAGTTACATTCGCTGTCACAGGCCACAAGGCACGCTGTGGCCGTGGCCAAGTTTGATCAAATCTCAAATCTAATGGCTCGTGGGCCCGGTACTACCAAGATTGAAGTATAAGACTGGTAGGTTATTCAATATGGCCGGAGATTTGCAATTAATCGGAATTTTGTTTATCAGTGTGAAAGTTGTTCACCTGTGAGAACCATTTCGTAGTGGGTTGTAAAAATTTTGCAAAAAACATAATGGAAGAAAAAATTATTAATTACGTGAAAACGTATATATTTATGCAAAATAAGAAACGTGGCTTGTGGCCCATGGCCTGAGGCCGCGAATATATTTTGGGCCTTAGTCTAAAAAAGGGGGCAACGAGCCGGTTAGCAGGCGACATCCACAGTCTTCTTGCCTTGTCTTTTTGTAGGAGTTTTTCATATAAAGGAAACTTATATTTAGTTCTCAAACGCTATAATTTCAATAAATTTGTTCTGCATGCTATTTTTTTAACTATTAGGAAGAAAGCATATTTGGCCGCAATTTATTTTAACTTCATTTTTTTATGGGAGCGACTGTTCTAGAATTTAGGACCTCTATAAGATGAAATTTTAGTTTTTCTCAATGACGAGTATACAAAAATAGTGAGAGTGAGCTCTTACTGCATGGCTGTAGCCGGCCCGTTAAGGCCTTTTGATGTGTCGGTGCCTTCGGTGACTTCATGGTTTGTATTATATTCCGGGGGCTTCATCTCACAGAAATGCAATTGTTCAGAGTATGTGTAGTATTCCTTGAACAAATAAGTCTTGAATTTAAATATCTTCTTGTTTAGTCTTCATATGCAGTTGCTTGACTTGTTTACATAAAACTCTCCATTGATTTGAGGCTTGCAAACGACGAATTCATGTACTATGTACGTCCAAAATTTACTGAGGTTAGTGCGATTGCATACTATAAATAACTAGGAAATGAGCCGTTTATTATGAAAGTGAAATAAATCCATTTGGGTATAGTGTTCCTATTTTCTTCAGAATTCTTTAGTAAACATAATTGTTTAATAAATTTACACTGGCGTTAACTTTAAAATACACAAGAGTTCATAGTTAGATCCTATAAATATTTTTAAATTATTTTTTTAAATGAATTTAAAGTAAAATATTTCAATATTTCGTCTTTAAAAAAAAAATGGACTTATTCCACTTTCAAAATAAATGGCTCAAATAAATAGTTACATGAAAGAGAGTCAGAGAGGAGAACTTCATTCACAACTTCGGTATGCATATAGTCTAGTCAAATAAGCCGAAAGAATGCTAAAGATCGTATTTAATTTGTGTCAGGCTGCAAATTTGAAGGTTGGTGTAGTGTGGTCCTGAGAGTATTGTCGCAAAAATGCGGCATCCCAGCACCAAAACAAAGGGATGAAAGACAGCAAAATACCCCCGAACGCGTGACATTCTATTTGACAATGCCCAACGCGAAAGAGAGCGATAGGGAAACAGAAAGAAGTTAAGGGTGGACACATCATTATATCCACTAACATACAGTATTGGAAGAAACTAAAGCAACTTTACACCGAAATTTCGCTATTTTTAATTAAAATGCATAATATTAGTCCATTTGAAATAAAATTAATACATATTTAACTATTATCCTTATTTTACATAAAAACAAAACAAAATTCCTAATATATTCCAAATTAGCCAGTAATAAAAAATATGTAAAAAAAAAGTAAACACAAAAGACATAAAAAAACTCAAGCTAGTCGATTTCAACTGAAAAAGTAAAAATAAAAAAGTACATTTTAATATTTTGTAACGAATCCTTTCTGCCTTATGATGGCCTCACATTGCATCGATTTTATAAGATTTTCTATGGTATTAGTTAAGACTTGAGACAACTCCATTTTAATTGCTTGAAACAGCTGGCTCTGGTTGCAGTCTTTCAACGGGGGGCAGTATGTTCGAACCAAATCGCTTCGAATATATTTTTCTTAACAGATATCTTCTGAAAGAAAAACATCCTGAAAACAAAGCATCAAACTTTTAGGAAAATTAAATCTAATTCGGCTACTCTTAATCAAAAGACAGGTACACAGCCCACTGACATATATACTATGGACTGCTCAGTCGTATCCATTTCTTAAGGGAAAAAATGGTACCATTTCTTATTTCCGTCTCTTTCCCCCTTCGTTTTGCGATATTACCAGATATTCGAAATCCAATTTGCTGACAAAAAAATTGCTGAAATTCGTGTGCTGAATTTGCTTACAACAGTGACAGTTCTGAAATGTCATTGGTAGTTAACATTTCCTGGGGTTAAGGAAGCAGTTTGTAGTGTAGTTTTGGGCGATTTTTGCCGTGTAAATTGAACTTTATTTGCTAAATTACTGTGGCGATATTTTTCTCAAAATAGCTAAGTACTGTAAAAAGTAATTACTACAAATTATGAGAAGGCAATGCGGAGATGGCTCCAGTGTTTTTTTTTTTTAATTTTTGTTCAGTTTGAGTCACATATCTGGAAAGTGTTGTGGTAGTATTATTTGTGAGCTCTTACTGCTTGCTGTACCCGGCACGTTAAGGCCTTTTAATGTGTCGGTGCCTACAGCGACTTCATGGCTTGTATTATATTCCGGGGGTTACGTTTAAATGCAATATTTATTTATTATGATACAAACTTACATCAGTAGAATAGTCGCAGAATTCTACAGCCATAGCTCCTCATCTTATCCGCGTTGCAAACATAGTTCGGTTGATATCCCGTTCATTGAAGTATAGGCTGCAAGCACAGGGATAAGTTGCTCGTAGTAATTCATCAAGTGAAACACCAAGGGAATCACACCACGTCGCTAATTCAGTTTCCCCGGAAGGAAAGCTTTTATACAAAATAAAACTATTACCCCGTTATTAAGAACATAATTAATTAGAATTACCGAAAAATAACGATGGGTCTACCCTCCACCATATTTCCTTTTTTTCGCAGGCAGTTATTCACAAAACAGAAAAATCCACTAGAACTCATCGTTTTCACTATTTTTTTAGGTAGGCGCAAACAATATTTTTTGCACAAATTAAAAGCTTTAATACCGAATAGTAATTAAAATTACTGTTTTATGTACACTTCAAAGCCCAGCAGTAATTAAAATTACTGTTTTATATGTGTACACTTTAAAACTCTTGATAGTAATTAAAATTGCTGTTTTTATCTCTTCCAAAAATTCGTCTTATTGAAATTTGACAATTTAAAATTGTTATAATTTATTCAATAACTTTATTTATTAACATGTATAAATAAACGTTAGCAGAGTTTTGAACAGCACATCGTAGATGGGAATCCACATTGTGGATTTTACAATACGTCTGAAAACTTTCAAGCTCGCTTATTTTTGGTATTATCAGATTAATTTTTTCACTTTTCGGAAGATATTTGTGAAGAAACAGTTTTTTCTCAAGACCTTTTATATGTATTGTAAAAGATGCAAGCGTTGATAATAGACCAGATAGATGGTTATAGTCAATAATTTCCGCTGATCCACCTCAAACCGTTGATATTTTTAAAGTTGAACTCGTTCTGCATACTGTACAAAAAATCCAGCTCTTCCAGAGGATAAGGTGGCTTGAAGAAATATATGCTAGGCATTATAGACCCTGTTAGAAGAATAGAAACTGCCTTCGCAAAGTATGGTGCATTGTTTCCAACAGAAAACTGGATGTCTAATATAACATTTCCTGAACTCATGACTTATATTTTACACAGAAAATACCATATTGATATTGAAATTCATATTTTTAACACCTTATATATGTAATCCGTATATATGTAAACCGGTTTCTTAAAAGTAAAATAAAACTATCTGAAACTAAACAATAACAACTACCAGTACATTTATATACAATTTTCGTTCAACAACTTGGGGTTACAGGATTGCTTGCAACGCCAAAAATTCCACAAAAAAAACTTTTAAAAATTAAACGTAGTCGACGCCCTGGAAATGTATGCTATAAATTGCCCAGAATATGTTGAAGCAGAACACATTCATCGATCTCCAAACTACACCTACGCCAATGGTCGAGATGTATGTGGACTATACAATAAACTGCTCACCAAGCCGGCTCCATCAAAGACTTTAATTTATGTTTTCAACACTTTGAAGTTCTGAGTGGGTACTATACTTGTTCTTGGACTGTTTTGTGAAATTTATTATTTTTACGAATTCTTCAAATAGAAACTATGAAAAATGTTTATCGATTGCAATAAAAATATTTGACTGCTATTAAGCACGTCTTTTATTCTTCGCCTGACCTTTTTTCAGATCACCGCCACCGCATTAATTCGAAACGACGCAAAACTTACCTCTCCCAACATTAATGGCTAATCTACAATGCATGGTAAAACCACGTCGTCAAAACGAAAATTCATGCTTGTAAAAATGTTTCTTCTCTTTCATTCATTTGACGCCATGAGCACGAGCTTATGTGTAGTAGTTAATCAGCAAAAATGATGTAGTAATTCCTCAGGTGTATCCAGCACAATTTAGAACTATGCAGGGGAATTTAGAACAAAACAGCTGTAAACTGGGACATGTACTTTCAGTCGTGAATGCAATATTTTATAGTATTCGACATGTCTAAAACGATTTCTTAGTTTACTATACTATAGTATAAATTATTGATAACAAATACTTCCTTTGATATAATTCTGTAATGAAATCCAGAAAAAAATTACATTTACGATAATTGACATGTCAACAGCTGCTTAATTTGGCAGCTTACCTCTACTTACATATTACGTGTATTTATATGCATTCTTCAGCAAACGATATCGTTTTGACGAAGTGGTTTTAGCATGCATTGTGGATTGGGCATTATGCACAGCTTCTCTATAGCCAGCCACTTTCGCCTTCAACACAAAATATAAATAAACAACAACTTTGCCCCCGCCCCTCCAGGCTCCCCCGAAGAAAGAGTGTAAACAACAACTTTGCCCCCACGGGCCACCAACAGGTACACTGCATGAATTCACATTTGTCCGAACATAGCATCTCTACTTTCATTGTTCAGATTACCAGTGGCACACGGTATAAGCACGCCTCTGTTTTCTGGAAGTGGTTTTGAATTCCGCCATTTACTTTACACTCAAATGGTACAAATAGCAACTTTGTCTCATTAACTTTCACGTTTCCGTGCATACGCCCGAATCCCATATGATTTACTCTATAGTGGGACATGGGTGTAAAGTTTGCGATTGCCTATAATGGTATCTGGTCGCCTGGTAATCTGTTTTTGCCTTTGGCTTGTCAATTGTCATTAGTAATTGCTAGATTTATATTTCTCCAATGACGTCACACCCCTCATCATATGTGGGAGTGAGAGAGAGACGGATGATGTGTGCGACCAGGATAGCTGCAAGGATGAATTACGATCTCAATAAGAAATAACATGGGATTTTGGGCCAGAACCGGCGTAGCTATACTACTAACAATTATACATGTGTGTAATAATGGAAAAAAATTAAATCTATTGGAATCATTAGAGATATCTCAGCACTCCTAGACAAAGACGAGCCCTGCTTTAAGGATCAAACAGAGCTTTACTACTCACCGTTCTCCAAGCCACTGTAAGAGATCATTTTGGGAGTAATACAATTTTAATGTGCTAGTGATAATCGACGTGCTGAAACCGGTCTGCACTCAATTAAAAAGTAAGTGTGATTAATCACCTCGATCTATATCAGTATGTCGTATCACGCAATCTCCGTCGAAACCATCCTATTAAACAGGATGAGCCAGCTTAGGTAATAGAAGCGAGCAAGTAAGCGAAATACGCGCTACTGGACATTAGATAGAGGCTCACACGTGTATCACGGATAGAAAGTAAATATGTGATTTTTTTCCCGGCGGCATATATTTGTAACCAGAAAACTATCCCGTAAGAGTACTGAATAATTACGTGGTTAATTAACAAAGTATTGTGCTCGCAGGGGTCAGGATTTATTTCAGAGTAGACCCTTATTTGGATTTTAAATGACTTCGGATGCGGGGCGATTTGCAGAAATTTACATAAAACTAAAATTAAGTTATTCAATTGCTTACCTGAGCAGCATGAGGGCTATTAATATATGAACAATGTTCTTAAATGTGTAACAACAAATAAACATAATTTACAATTAATTTAAATACTTCGCGGGAAGTAAAATCTCAAGTGAGTTTAGCAGAAGAGAAGCTGTGAAAATATTGTTTAATTCCCTTTTCCTACTAGACTACCGTAATGCGGTAATAGACAAAAAATCACATACAATTTTAAGCTGCATTGGTATATATGAATCTGATAATACGATAATTATGTTGAATCAAAAATGTAGATATTTAGATAACAAGTTTTAAGGGGGTTATTACTGAAATCTTAAAATACACGAAAAGTTAATACGACTTTGCGTCAAATTTGTGCGTATTATCATTATCAAAATTCCACATAGATAGAGAAAAAGCTAACTTACGTAATGACATTTCGGGGTTTTATATGTATGTAATTAGACTTAGAAAATTCTCAAATTCGTGAAATTTGCAAAGTTTGGTACATAACAACGTAATAATGGTACATCAAGTAGATAAAGTTTTACCTCAGTATGGAAGATCTTGAAGTGGATGACGAAGTGACGAAGAGTAAACTTGTCAGAAAGGTTTGGTTACTAATATATTTTGGTTTGAAATTGGTATTTTCAGAGACGAATAACTATCACAATTATGATTTTATTGGAAAGAAAGTTCAATTTGTAGATCGAACCTTTTCTGTTTATTTTGAAAAACTCAAATTGTTTATTGCAGTGATAAAGGAAATACAGTCAATAATGTTAACCATGGTAACGACAACATTTTTTGTTTTTATATATTTCGCATACAATTTGGCGTTTTTAATTCATTTCATCACCGTCAGATGGAATGATGTGCTTTCCGAAAGCATTCACTTGATTTGAAAGCTCTGAGGTGGGCTGTAGTGTGCAGGCTCGGAAAGTGTATGCCGCCATATTCTGCATTAGGTACATAAGTGTAGATTTCGTGGAATATTGGCAGTTCTATTTATAATCTATTTGTTCATAATTGTGAGTAACTATTATGGGAACTGTTAGTAAAATTCTAGCCAATAATATTATGGAATGAAGAAGAGAAAACTGAATATTGCTAGGTATGTAACTTTGTGTATATGAAGTATCTAATCCTATAAGCCGTTTCACAGAAAATCGACCAATTTAGGTGTGGTTTTTTTTTTTTATATTGATAAAAATTTACAGGAAGGTTGGCAATATTGAAAATATAAATTTTTTGTTGCGATCCATTTATGACCAAGATACGGTCTTTTGAAATTTTGAAAAATGTGGTAATCTTTGCTTAGTAGATGTAACTTTATCATCGTATCTCCGTGAAATAATTGTTATTTATTTTGGGAATCTTTGAGATTTCCGAGAAAAATTAATCAAAGTCATTTTTCTGAAATTTTCCTTTCAAGGAAAATGGATATTTCGCTTATCCTTGAATATCTCAAAATGGTAAGACTGACATAGTGTGAACATTACCAAGATTATATGAAACATTACAACAACAAGTTCTAGGAAGAGTTTTATTTGATAAGCGGCTTCAGTAAAATAAAATTTGTTCAAGCAATAAATGATGCCAGACAAATAATAAGAAAAAGTGCGCACACATTTCGTTTGCTCCTTGCCTGCTCCTCACATAAAACGTTTTATAAGTTAAAAAAAAAAAATCTATGAAAAATCCGACTGCAAATCCTACTGCTGAGCAGATGCCCGAAATGCTTTGGAGTATAATACATACGAATATAGTGATTTTTTAAACTTTTAAATTGCATACTTTTATGCGTTTATGTTCCAGTTTGCTTTTAAGAATAGAAATCGTGACTTTTTTTTTTGTGGTAACCTCCCTTAAGTGATATCCTGTATAAATGACCCATTTTACAAACAAGTATATAATTCTACAAAATCAGATAGAAAGAGAAATATATTTAAGCCTCCATCAGGGCTCCCAACACATTGAGCTTAATTGTCTGCCCATTACTTTGTTTGATATCTTAATATATAAAATGCATGTGTCACTGTATTCGTACAAGCTAATCTCCAAAACCGCCCAACGGATTTCAATGAAATTTTGTGAATGTGTTTGGTTGGTTCCAGCTTGAAAGATAGGTTTTGGACACGATAAATGGCACTGTTATAGAGATCTAAAGAACTGCCTGCGAACACGTCGACGTTTAAAGCTGATATTTTGTACACGCCGTTTTCATAAAAATTTCAAATACAGTTCGAAAGTGGGACCAATCGGTCAACTCCTTCGTAAGGTTGCCGTACAAAAATTTCGTATTTTACTATATATTTGGGTACTGCCTCAGGACGCGTCGACGTTCAGGGCTACACTCTCTCACACATATGAATGCATGAACGCACACTAATATGCACATACCTACACACACACACGCACACGCAACCCCCCCCCCCACACACACGCTCGCGCGCGCACAAGGCATGAAACCCTAGAGTACGGAATTGCGCGATCGAGTGAGATAATATATTGGATAGATAGATTAGCATCTAGGTATCTATATTATCGCCGGGCAACGCCGACGGGCTCCCCCTAGTATACCTTATAAAAGTCCAAAGATTTCCAGAGAATAATACAATCGTAAATAGAACTACATAATATTTCATAATCACTTATCACATTATCGCATATATACCATACTATATAGATAGATGTGTTACGTTAACGTGGTCAGGTACTTCACATGAAAATGTGCAGTATACTATGATTGTTCATATTGGCTCATGATGCGTCCGTCTATCCATCTACTTATCTGTCTACCTGTTCCAAAATTAACATTAGAATGCATTTACTTAGAAAACTAAAACACGGCTCATTGAAACTTCATTTCACTTTTACTGTTCATAAAACAATATTAGCTATTTTTTATAACTACTATCAAAAATAATAAGCAACTGTTAGAGATTAGTGCATATGGAAATAAATAAACAATGGGAGCATAAACAAATCCGAAAATGGGTCCTATACAATAATGTAACTATCACTTATCTAATATGCTCAGTCTTTATTCACTAACTAAGAGTGCCACGTTTTTTTAGTTCCACCACTTTCACATATACATATCAAGCAATTTTCAAAAAACTGAGAATTTATTTTGAGCAAATGCATGATTGGTGAGGCTTTCATGATTTTTGACGCTCTAATTCTGATAAGAACTCAAGTTGAGATTTTGATATGTTTTAGTGGATAATATAAAGTAAAAAAAAAATTACTAAATTATTATGCTGAAAAGTTTGTCAGAAAATAAAATGGGTTATAATCAATTTTACTGCAAAAAAAAAACTACTTTAACAATCAAAATTACACAGAGGGATCACATACGAGCCTTTAACCCGGGTATCGTAAGAATTGAGCTTAGACCAATAATTCTAGCTTTTTTCCTTGTTTTGTTAAAATAATGTTAAGCGGATGTTGCTTTCACCTCTCAACAGTGTACATTCACCATGTCTTTTAATCAACATACCAGAATAAAACTCAAAACAAATTTATTTTTTAAAAATGTGCACGAAGTGCAGAGGCAAACAAAAAATGGTGCTGATTAATTTTGGATAAGAATATCTATAAAATGCATGGATGCATTCCTATCTTGAAAATCTTTCCCTCATAACTAATATTATGTACTATATCCCCATAATAAATAAACGGCGTAAGAAGAACTCGTGAGCTGTTTGACAAGAGATCAAGAGCTTCCAGTACCGAAGTTGTAATGGTTGACTTAGAGAGCTACAATTGTGTAAGCGATTTTTATAAAATACGTATAATAATAACCAGAAAAGTGCAAGTCGGACTCGAGCATGAAGGGTTCCGCGTGTTGCTAAACTAAGAATCTTTAAGATTTTCAAGACAAAAATGTTGTAAAAGTCAGAATTTCTTAAACGTCACTTGTTGCTAAATTTAACCTTAAGGCTGAATGGCAGAAAATAAAGCACTCGATTCCGAGCTTCCATTTAACCATGGTACAAGGAATATAAGGTATGTTGGTATCTGAACGTGTTTTCGCCATCTTGTAAGCTTTAAGCTTTTTATGACCTCAAGACGAGCCACTTTTCTTGCCGATGGCATTAGGTTAAAACGTGCACAGTGAATGAATGCATAAAAGGCATTTTAATAACAAATTAATCAGATTCGCATACATATTTAAGGGAGTATTTTAAAGTGGACTATATCCTTACATACAAGTCGACTTAATCAAAATATCATAGATAATTTCTTTAGTGCCTTAAGATCTAAAGGTGGTTTGAATGACCACCCTACTGCTACAGACTTTAAGTATACATAGATTTAGACCATATTTATTAGGTATGTTCCATTTTAAAACGTACAAAAATCTTAGAAAAGTTGTAATTTACTTTTAACATTTTGTTATCATAAACTATCTATATTTCTCCTACTTTAATTTCCTATTTTCGTTGAGTTCAAATTTTTTTTTAAATTAGACTATACATATTTATATATTTGCAATGAAAATATTCTATTAAGTGATTTTTTTGTAGGCACTTGTTGGAACATATTGTTAAAAGCCATTTAAACACAAATTTTTTTTTTTACTCAATTTTTATAACAAAACACTTGTATTGTTCCAAACTATCTATTTATTCGCGTTTTAAAAACAAAAAACGACGCGTTTCGCCCTACTGAGGCATCATCAGGTTACTCACTACCATAGATGGCACAAGAACTAGATGTCGCATGGCATACTAAAACAGAGTATACAGATTGTGAAATGGGTAGTGTATTCTGGAATGGACCATAACATATTTTAGAGCATGCCAAAAGCAAATATTTTTATAATAGCAGTTTTGTAAACATTTGACCGACCTCCTCAATACTTCAGATACGAAAAAAATATGAATCACTCGACGCATACATCATTTTAAATCTTGTGGTCCATTCCGGAATGGACCACTCAGCCATATAAATTTTGTATACTTTTTTGGTACTGTATGCGACATCTAGTTCTTGTGCCATCTATGTCACTACCTAGCTAATCTGGGATTATAATTATTTTTATTTTGGTATGTTAGCGGATCTATTAACGGACTATTCGAGTACTCATCTAATTGATCATTGAGAATGTGTTTGTGTAGTGAAATCGCTTTTTTTATCTCAAATTGTTCATATTTGTCTAAAATAATTCCTCCATTCTGTTGTTGTAATAGTTTTATATTATTGGTATTCGTACTATGGTTCGTGTTTTTTAGATGTTTAGATAAACCTGATAGTGCTCTGTCATGTTTAGCTCCGGAAATATGCTCTAAAAATCTTGTTTTTCTTTTTCTTTTTGTTTTCCCTATATATAACCCTGAACAGTCATCACAGCCAATTTGATATACCCCACTGCGCTCTGTGGTTTCTATTTTAGGTTCTATCTTATTATTTAGGTAGAGATTTTTCAGATTTCTCCTATTGAAAAAAGCTGGTTGGACATCATATTCCTGAAGTATCCCTTTTACTTTTTCCGATATACCTTCAATGTAGGATACTTTGTTCCACTTAGTTATCTCTATTCCCTTATCATGTGGGTAGACTATGTTAGTTGCACGTTTTTTTGCTTTAATTCTAAGTAGGTCATAAATTATTCCTTTTTTATATCCATTGTTGACAGCTATTTTAATAATAGTGCCAAGCTCTATGTTGAAATTGGTTTGATTAAGTGGAATATTTAGGAGACGGTCTATCATAGCGTGGAATGCTGCTAACTTAGTGTTCCAAGAATGATAGGAATTTAAAGGGATAATAGCGTCTGAGTAGGTATCTTTTCTGTAAATGTTGAAATCGAGATTCCCATCAACAATTGTGATGGTAAGGTCGAGAAAATTTATTTTATTGTAGCCGATTTCTACAGCAAATTTTATGGATGGTTCTATTTTGTCATGGAGTTATTTTGATATATTTTACCGTGCACTCGGAATAAAAGCTAATGTTCAAACTTCAGCAGGCGTTATAGGAGACGTCATTTCTGATGACAATAGCCGTTCATCTTTAGCTTCCTCCAGTTCAGGGATGCGTGCTTCTCCCGGGAAAAGGAAGAAAACCCTCATGGAGGAATTACTTGAATTTAAAAAGCAGAAAAGCTTGACCAAAAAAAAGATACAAGTGATACAAGACGGAAGTCTTAAAAAATAAGAAATAATTCGGCAATATTAATTTTAGTTTTGATTTAATTTACATTTGAGTTTTAATTTATTTTATTTATCAACAGGTGCCATATTTATCTAAAATACAATTATCAGAAAGGTTCCATAATCTGTTCTTTTATTTAATTATGAACGAATACCAGTAAAATATTGTGTTAAATGTTCTCTTTTAGCTATCCCAGCTCTCGTTTCCGCATCATTTCATTCATTTTGCTGCATTGGCGTCAGAATCTTCAACATCGTAGTTGTATATAATTTCATCATGATCTTGATGAAGAAGTATGAAATTATGTGGGATTCATGCTGCCATTGCAATAAATTTCACATTTTCTAATTTTCTGATTTCTAAACACTTTACACTCCTAAAGAGTCCTTTTAGTCTTCCGAAGGCCTGCTCGACAACAACTCTTCTGCTGATTAGCTTCCTATTAATTTTTTTTTCTTTTCTGCGCTGAGCGCGATCATCCTGCACACTCCCTGGCCAACCAACGTAAATGTTGAACGGAGTGCTGCCCATGTCTGTTGTAATAACTGTTATCTGTTGTAGGTCTAGTTATAACAATATGTATTCTGTCGACACAGGAAACAACATTAGGCAAGGAGTTGTTGCCTCTGAGTAGATTCAATGCATCAACAGTTTTTTTAAGATCTCTTACTGGCCATTTTATAAACTTTTTTCCTTTATTGTACATCATCTCACATATTTTTATCACAATTCTTTGAGTCATCCCCATCTCAAAATTGAAAGAGTCACCGACTTGCCTGTAGGTTTCTATGTTGGCCTAATACCAAATGGTAGCCAGCAAAGCCCTCTCAAATCCGCATTTAGGTCGTCCAGTACGACGTAGTTCCCAGTGACTGCCGAAAGTTACTAACAAACGCTGAGGTCAAGAATAAGCAAGTCAGCAATATAAAAATTGTGTTTTCTCGTAAAGGTTATCTCGAAAGTACATCTATTCATCCGAAAGTGGCTTCTAAAATCCTCCATACTGTAAAAAGGTACAACATTTGTAACAAAATCTTCGGCTTTTTGTTTTTCGACCCGTAATTCAATCTCTTCGTCAGAATCAGAAGAGCTACTTTCATCTAACAGAAGTGTTTTCATTTCTTCTATATTCGACTCATTCAAAATAATTTCATACAACTCAGAACTGTTAATAAACTAATTCATTTTTAAATTTTATATACAACACTAAAGAAAAAGATACAATAGCTGTTAAAGCGATATGAGCTGTCAAGTGTTGTAAAACTCAGTCTCAATCACGTTCCGATGGTTCAGTTGATAGCTGCCAGACCTGCAGAAAAATTCTTAGTTATCAACACGCCCTAATATTTTAATTTGGAAAAATAGTAATAATGCTGTCATTTGAAAAAATGCCTACTTATGATAATAATAATGAATGAGAATACAACGAGGAAAAAAACGCCGAAAAAATCAAGTTTCTTGTATGAGCCCCTTTTAATTCTTAATTTTATTTTATTTTTATTATTTGTTATTATAGCGGCAATAGAAATATACACTCTGGAAAAATTTCAACTGTCTACCTGTTACGGTTAATGAGATACTACCTGGTGACGGACGAACGGGCAGCCAAGTCTTAGTAATAGGGTTTCCGTTGTTACCCTTTGAAATGTTGGTAAGCGCATCACTCGAGAACGGCTGAAGCGATTTGGATAATTCTTCTTTTTTTATTATTCGTAATAGTACGAATAAGGGAAAGAAAAATTGGAATCAGCAGCGCCTTCCTGGTGTTGCCATACATAACTTTGATTTTTCACTATACTTCGACTTAGAGAGCTCAAATTTTGTAAACGGAGTTTTTAAAAAAAAATGTAAATTTAAGTTCAAAAATAGGACCAATTGGGCAACTCCTTCGTAGGGTTATCATATAACAATTTCGTTTTTAACTATATACTTGGGCACTTCCTGAGAACACGGCAACGTAGAGAGCTAAAAATTGATAAATAAAATTTAAAAAATGGACTAAATCGGGTTACCCCTTTTTCGTGTTGACAAATTCTTGGTGTTTCACTATATACTTAAATGCTGCCTGAGAATCCGTCGACGTGGAAAGCTCATATCTTGTACGCGGCGTTTTTAATATAAATTTCAAACACTGGTCCAAAAGTGGAGCAAATCGGGCAACCCTTTCTGGGTGTTTCCATATAAATGTTTTAGTTTTTTACTATATTTGGGAACGCATCGAGGAGAGAGCTACACACTCTCCGATGCGTATGAACGCGTACGCACACACACACACGCACACACACATACATACACACATGCACACGCACACACAGAGACACGCCGAATGAAACCCTAAAGTACGGAATCACGCGATCGAGTCAGATCTTAGCTTAGATATTATGCATCTCTAACCACCCCACTCCACCCATCTGGCCATATATATTTTTGGCGGGTAACGTCGGCGGGCTCCCCTAGTTATAAATAAATTCGAATGCAAGTAAAATGGAGCAACTCCTATTTAGTGTTGCTATACGCATACGCGTTGAAAATATGTTAACACCGCTACTTAAAATGTTAGGTGAAATATTTACAAAAAAAGTCAGGTGTTATTACAAAAATTCTCCAAATTAGACGCTTTCCGCGTGAGGCTTTCTTGTAACGAAAATCAGATTTATCATCTGTAAATATGTATATGCGTAAACGCGGCTCTTTGAAATAAGGCTGTCGTGAATCTTATCTACACAGGACAATAAAACAACTCCTTAATAATTATAACACTTCTGGTCTTATTTTTTATTATCACTTCTTTTATTGTTGACTTCTCAAACCATTCATCTTTCGACAGCTCGATACAACTTCACTTTCTTCTTAGTTCTCGAACGCACTTGTTTACAACCTTCGCCATTTGACCTGGACACCTTTTATGCACGATATGAATTTGCTTTTTCAAAAAAGAATAAAAAAGGTAGTATTACAATCTTATTTTAATATAAATTACACAAATGGACAAATTCCATCTTATTTTGACCATCTTGTTCGAGCTATAGCAGGTCTTTCGTGCTTTCTATATGTATTAATAATAATATGCCTAATCAGTGATAAAACTGGAGAAATATTCGTCCTCCTCCCATGCATATATTTTTGGAAAGTAAATGTTGAGAAAGTTTAATTTACCAAGTTACACAGTTTTAGTGCAAGTGAAATTCAAGAACATAAAGAGTTTTTAATGCATATACTCAGCATACACTACCTAGCTAAATATATTTGCTTGTTAGTAGAATTCAAATTGCTTGTGAAATCCTTAATAGTTTTTGGAAATTTCTCGTAAAGTGAAAACTTAATCCCCGATATATGAATACATAGGTATGTGGTTATATACGTACCCAAAGATGTAGGGGAATTAGTATAATTTCCCAGCTAGTGAAATATTTTATATTTACTTTCCTGTTAATCATAATATAATTGGTTGTTTATAATTCCTTCGTCGAAAGGAAGTCTTATGACATACATATATGTTAGTAATAAATTACCTATTTACTTGCGTTTTCTATGCCCGTAATAATAAATCCGAGATGTTTTTATATTTATAATAATATTTACTATGATAATGCGTTTATGTTTAAAATACGCAGTCCACAAAAGGATTGGATCGATCTTTCTTATAATAAATTAGATTTACGTACTCTTGTTGTTAAGGACGTCCAGAAATGTTGGCTATATTGCAAACTGGACGATACTCTATATATACGAATGTAATTTCTAAGATTATGGGAACCCCATTCAACTATGAATTTTCGTTTAATAACGACGCTGTTTCGACCGCCGATCTATGTTATCTACATACATATATAAGATTATTGATATGTTAATCATGTTATCCTGTCTTATCTGATTCGATTTTTTTTTTTTATTAAAATACAACATTTTGTCCAGTATTGACTCTGACTTAGATAGCATAGGTATTGTAGGAATTATACATAAAATATTAAATTCAGAAATAATATGTTACAGAGTTGTTGAAAAAGACTATTTTTTTTTTCAATGCATACAATAGCTAGACGTTTGGATGAAATTGCAGCAGCAGTTTGCACAACTAATATTTATTTCCGATCTGGCAGTTCCATATTTTTTTTAAACGACGCAATGTACACACAATCGCGCAAGTAATCGCATACACAGCGACGTCATTTTTTGTAAATTTTATTCATAAAAATATTAGTAAAGCAACTGTTATGTTTTGTTTTTATATTTTGTTGTTATTCTTATTAGTTTTTGTTCTTATTCTTATTAGTTTTTGTTCCCTTAATAAAGTGCATAAGAAAGATGCATTTCATTTAATATGTATGACGATTTTTACTCCCATTTGACAATTTTTATAACACGCAACTGCTGATTTAAACTTATATTTTCTGGCAACCCTGAAGTATTATAACCATAGCTGCACTGCCAACAAGAACTTCGCTCGATACCTCTTTTGGTCGCACTATTTCTCGAGAGGAGTTGTTCGAATTCAAATGAATTTTAATTTCTTAGAACTTATCGCGCGATAGTCTGTATAGGCACTTTCACATCGTAATTAGCTTTTGCTTTCACATCAAAAACCGAAAACTTTTTTTCGGTTAAATAGAAGTAACATTTAATTATCATAAAAGTTGTATGATTAGAGCTCATACAAAAAAACGTATTTTAATTTTACTTCGAAATCCCTATCCATATTATAATAATATAGTAAATAATAAAACAAAATAGTATAATTTTCAGTGTAAACACAAAAGTGAGGTTTAGTAGGACCGAAAAAATTGTTCGTCCCGAAACGTTCCACATGTGGAAACCGAAAATAAATTGACCAATGCAACCGAAATTTCGTTTTTCGACCGAAAAAAAAAATAATGGTTGTGTTTTTGTTTAAAATCTGAGATAAATATACCATTTTATTAGTAAAATTATTAGTTTATCCTATTTCCCATGATTTATTAATGATTGCAGTGAAAATCTTGCTTTAAAGTGGAATAAATTGAGTTTTTCGGTTGACATTTTTCGGTTTTCGGTTTTGATGTGAAAGTGCCTTATGAAAACATGGATTGCGAAAAAATAATTTCGTGTGTACGTACAAGACCGGCATTGTGGAATCAAAAATTTAAACATCACGTGAATCATGACATTTTAGGGAAACTATGGGATGAATTAAATAGAATTAAATACAAAAATTAAGTAATACAAATTGTTTTTCGGACTAATATATGAGATGTACGTTGGTGTTAATGTTCTTTGCAAGAATTCTTACTTCCAATTGAAAAAAAATATGTTTCGGTTTAATACATATTTTAGGTTAGCAGTAATAATTAAATAGCTTCAGCTTCACTGTTAAAAAAGTTGTGAATTCTCTCCTTATTACATATGCCCTATTTCTACTATGATAATTTTTTTTTTCTGTACCACCACATTCCGCTGTCCCTTGCATTTCGAGTAAGTTACTCTCAAGCAATCCTTCCATATAGATGATTATATTATGGAGCAAACAGGCACATTTGACCAAAGAATCTTCTTTATCTGCTTTAAGTTGAATTTCAGTTTTAAATATCCTCCACTTTACCGTTAAAATGCAAAAGGCGCACTCTATAATTTTTCTCGCACGCGAAAGCGTAGGATTGAAACTGTGTTTTTCTCTGATTTTTTTCAGTTGAATTTAACTTCATTATATAATCTTTGAGAGGATACGTCGTGTCCGCAAGAATTACATACAGAAGACTCACATTGGCATTGGCTAAAACATGTTCATTTGGAACATTGAAAGTACCTGTTTAAATCTGTTTGTAAGCAAATGAGGCAATAAGTACACCGCCATCACTTGTTTGCAATATCCTTCTACCTTAATGCATATATATGTATATATATTATTGTGCCGTAGTGCTGTGTGTTATCTGCTTGGCTTGCACCCGGCTTGGCTCTTAATACAGATTTGTATTTGCACCTGTGCCGTTCTTTTTCTTTGCCGGTTGAGGCTCATCGCTCGTTCCAATAATTTTTGTTTGCTGTTTTATTTGGAATTGTGAACGTCTATTATCGCTGGACTTCTTCTTTTTCAAGATAATTTTTTATTGGTTACATATTTTTTTATTTATTATTTATTTGTTATTGTTTTTCAATTTTATTTCTGGCCTCTATCTGCTCCCTGTGACTTTTTGACTTAGCGGACGCAACTAGGCACTACTTGCCGTGTACAATTTCCTTCGTCATATACCCCCACGGGCCCAAACCCTTCAACGGCCAAGTACGTTGCGGCTCAAAATTTTTAAGTTCCAATTTTTTGTCTGCTCTCAGCACCCTTAGTAATTTCATTCAATCGTGTTCACTTAGCATGGCGACTTGTAAAGTGTGCTCTACTAAAAAATTAGAAGACTTGGTTGCATATGATGGTGATGTGGCAAATCTTTTCACTGTTCTTGCTTGAAGCGGAGCTCCAGAGCACCTATTCCTGGACCTACTACCTGCAGCGAATGCTCGGATAAAAAACCCTGCGACACTTTAAGGTTTTCAAAAAGTTTTACCGAACGTCTTGACTCTCACTCTTCCGTTCAGTCTCTCATTGTGGATAAATTTAATAGGTTATCGATGAACGGGACTGGTCTTGAAGTATTTTCCGAAGACCTTATTATTTTAAATGGTTAAATTGACAAGCTGCTTAATTTTGTTGATGTACTAAGCATGGATTCAGATACACTGCTTGAAAAGTCACATAACCTATCTCTAAAGGCTTAAAATTTATCAGACTCTCTAGTTGATATTCATGCACTGTTTTCCAAAGATATCTCACCGTCTGTCTCTCTGAATCCAAACAATACGATACTTATACCAGTCATCGATGGCGTTCGGCATAGCTTAAGGCGAGTTGAAGACGATATCGAGTGTTGGTCATCTACGGTTTCCGAGAACTCAAGGCTAATCAGCTCCATGGAAACTGATGTCAGGAAATTGGCTCCAGCGGATAAGATATCGTCTGTCTCTGACGCTCAACCATTACTTCTCGTGCAGCAGCGAGTGGACTCTAACTGTCCTGTATCTGACGCACATAGTCGCAAGCCAGTTACAAAGCAGAGGAACCGCAAAAGACGCCACCATGATCCCAATGACGCGATTCTTTTAAATCATGACTCTGGTCAATCTTCAGCTAACGGTGATCCAGTTCACGTTACATCCATTGCTGAAGCGAGTGAGCGTTCGACAGTAGCAAATATAGCAATTGATGCATCATCTGTGTCCTGTTTAGGAAATGGTATTGGCGCCTCGCTGAGAACGGTATCAAAACCTTCGAGTGTTTTCGTCAGCCGTTTCTCTTCAGAAACCATGACTGAAGACATTTTGAGGAATCTGCAGTCGAAAAATATCGCAACAGATGGTATTTCTTGTGGAAGAATTAGTAAATCCTCTAAGCCTGTTGCATCATTTGTTCTAACTGTATCCTTGGATGAGCAGGATAAGTTATTGGATTCCACATTTTGGCCCTCTGGCGCTTTTACTAAATTATTCGTACCTTCTGGGCACCAACACAGAAATACAGCTAAAAGATGCAGCAATATTCCAAAAAACTCAAATCTCTTTCCCTGTATTATCAAAACGTAAGGGGGATTCGAACTAAAACTGCACAAATCTTCAAATCCTCTTTTGCGACTTGTATCGATATAATTGTTTTTACTGAAACTTGACTGCATCATGGTTTTGTAGATGCTGAAATCTTTGACAATTCCTATCAAGTTTTTGGAAGAGATAGATATACTGATTCTGAAGCTCGTGGCGGTGGTGTACTCCTCGCTTGTAAAAACCACTTAAATTGCATCCAAATTGATTTTCGCAGTTTCTCCAACAGTCTTGACACTGAACTTATAGTTCTTATATTCTTATATTCCTCCAGACTCTATAAATATTGTTGATGACAAAGATCAGAATATTTACGACCCACTCATTTCAACATCTAATTTTATCCATGGTAATATGTATCGACGAATTACTACTAATTGGAGATTTTAACTTACACAATATTTAATGCGTACTAAACGAAGATGACGATGCCTATCCTCCACATAATAACTTGACAACTAGGGAGTCCTTTTTCTTGGACAGTATTTTACCTCTTGGTCTCAGCCAAATCAGTAATGTTATGAATGACATGGGTAGCCAGTTAGACCTAGTATTTTCTACTGACGCGGGTAACTTATTAGTTGAACCTAGCCCAGTTTTATTGTCTACTCTTGACAAATATCACTCCCTCTACTAATTACTTATTGCTTTGAAACCGAAAACCTCACAAATTTTGACGAAACGCAATACTTTTTCAATTTTAGAAAAGCTAATTTTTCGGAACTTTCCAGTAGACTTACCTCTATTGATGATGTTGATGAAGATATTTCTAAGTTTTACATAATTCTTTTCGATTTATTCTCCTCTCATGTTCCCCGTGAGCGTCAGCGGTTCTCTAAACCATCTCCACCATGGTTCAACAAAGAACTGAAACGTCTTAAAAATAGAAAGAATAAACTGTAGAAAAGTTACATGAGGGACAAAGACATTATAAGTCACAACAACTTCCTCACATCATATAATGAGTTCAAAGATCTTTCCTTTACACTTTATAATGAGCATATTCAAAGCATGCGTACGAAATTATTTAGTGACCCTCGTATCTTTTTTAAGTATATTAATATGAAGAAATGACAATGCCTTTGCCTCGTCAAATTTTAAACCTCAAAGTAGCAACTTCAGTCATACAAACGACTCTCATAACATTTCATTCACTATCCCTTCAATCTCAGAAGAGGATATACTTGATCATATTAATGGACTTCCAAATGACTTCACAACTGATCCTGATGGGATTCCTCCTGCCTTTTTTAAGTCATCTTGCAGCCCCCTGAGGAATATTTTCCAAAAATCGCTCGATACTGGTTATGTGTCGCTTTTCATAACCAGCTCAGTCCACCAAGCTTTCTTGATCACGACATTCTATTCATGTGCTATGATCTACCTTTGCACCCTTCACAACCTCAAGTGGTATCATTTCGAAACTATGACGGCATAAACTTGGAAGAACTTGGAGACGAATGCAGTCTCTTGAACTGGGGTGACGTTTATTTGAGTCTTTCTGTCGACCATCAAGTAGAAGTTTTTAGTGCTTTAATCAAGCACCTACATGACCGACATGTTCCTCTAATACGTAAAAGGACACAAACTTCTGGATGCCCTTGGTTCACAGCTGAAATATCTTCTCTAATATCTGAGCGAGAGCATTTCTATCATCTCCGCCGACGAGTAGGAACTGCCAATACCAAGAGCTTGTATAGATCTGCACGCAATCGTGCCATCGCAGCCATACGCAGAGCAAAGCCGTCAGTTTTATAAAAATAAACTGAACCCTGAGTTGCCACCTAAGTTGCTTTGGAACAATCTGAGGAGAGCTGGTGTCAGTTGCAATAAGGATAGCGGTCCTACTTGCGATTTTTGCCCCAATGATTTAAATAATTTTTTCACCTCCACACAGGGAATCTTCCGGGCTTTGTCAGATGATCGTGATCACTTAGTTAATTTTCCTGGATCCAGCTTCTCCTTCAGGTGTGTAGATATTGACGAAGTATTTAAAGCTATTTTCTCTATAAGATCTGATTCGGTAGGCCCAGATGAAATACACCCTCGTTTTATTAAACTAATTTTGCCTATGACTATTAGTTATTTGATATATATACTGAATTCATGTCTCACTTGTTCTATATTTCCGCTTGCCTGGAAGGTAGCCACTGTTCTAGCACTTCCCAAGAAGTCGTGTCCTAGAGAGTTGAGTGATTTTCGCCCCATTAGTATACTTTGTTTCCTTTCCAAAGTTCTGGAAAGGCTAATAGATGCTCAAATGCTCGAACATTTGGAGACAAATAAGCTACTCACGGAATGGCAGTCTGGCTTTCGCTCCAAGCATAACTGTGAAACTGCCCTGCTAAAGGTTACTAACGATCTCCGAGTAGCTCTTGATAATAATCATGTAGGCGTCCTGGTGTTGCTAGACTTTTCAAAGGCATTTGACAGTGTAAATCATGACATCCTGCTGTTATCTGCTCACTTTGGTTTTTCGTCTTCAGCCACCGAATTGATATGTAGTTTTTTATCGGACAGATATCAGCAAGTGAAAGCGAATAATGTTAAATCTAACCTTCTACCAAACCGGTGTGGAGTTCCACAAGGTTCTATATTGGGACCTCTATTATTCAGTACTTTTATAAATGACCTTCCTAATATTATTGAAGACGTGAAAATTCACCTGTATGCTGACGATTTGCAGCTTTATTTCAGTAGACCAATTGGGCTGATGGAGGATTGCTTGGCACGCATAAATGATGATCTAAATAGAATATACCATTGGTCAATGAGAAATCAACTCATGCTGAATCCTGTCAAGTCTCAGTACATGGTCCTTCAAAACAATGCTAATTCCAACATTATTGACTTTCCAGTGGTGAAGCTAAATGGTTCTGTCCTCTCTAGAGTGCACCACGTCAAGAATCTGGGAGTAGTAATCAACTCTACTTTGAGCTGTTGTGACCACATCACATTAATATTACGGAAAATATATGCAGGCCGTCAGCTCTGGTTATCAGCTGATATTTTATCGACAGATACACGTACAAGACTAGTTAAAGCACTTCTTCTTCCTCATTTTAATTTTGGTAGCTTAATTTTTCCCAAGCTCGATAGCTCATGCGCTCACAGGCTTAATGTCGCTTTTAACGACTGCATTCGCTTTATTTTCGGACTAAGACGCTTTGATCACGTCTAACACTTGAGATCCCATCTGCTTGGATGCTCTCTAGATGACCATCGTGCGATGAGGATGCTGGTCTCTTTATACATTCTGATTCACTCTATGACTCCACGTTATCTGTATGATGAATTGCAGTTCTTACATACCTCTCGAAACCATAATCTTCTCATTCCTCGTTTTCATCGTTCCATTCTGGAGCGCTCTTATTTCGTTCAGGCTGCACGCTCATGGAATGAGCTACCCGTAGCCGTTCAAGGTGCCGGTTCCGTCGATAAGTTCAAATCACTTTTAAAATCACTTTTCTCTGGTGCTTAATCAATTTCTTATTGTCATTCGGTTTCAGCTTTACTAGGTACTAAATAAGTATGTTCGCCACGGCATCTTCGATTCTACAATGAACTGGGCATTTTAATGTTTCTTTTTTTTTTTTTTATATATTGTAACTTTGTAAAAATTTTATAGTTTTGCCTTCTTGTTGTGTAAACTTTCTTATTACTTACACTTTATTTTTTGTATTCTTATTGTTTATATTTTTTACTTTTGTACCTTCTCCTTCTTCGTTTTTAGCTCGTCTAAGTGTATTTTATTTAAGTTTGATTCCTCTAGAGTATTTCTATTTATTTATTTTTAATTCTTTTAGCATGTAAACTAGTAATGTTGATTTGTTAACTTTTGTTTTTGTTTTTTTTTGTTTGTTTTTTTTTTATCTTTATGTGCTTGGTTTCTCATTTCTTTGTCCTTGTTTATTAATTGTTTGATTTTAGTTTGAAGCACATGATATCGTAGTTGATTTAAGATGTAGATTTTCTTTTTTTTTACGGCTCAATACTTACTTTTTCCTTCTTTTTTAATGTACTTATATATAAGATATATTATCTTGTGTACAGAAATAAATAAATAAATGATGAAATGATGATGATGATAGTGGTTGTTTTCCGCAGTTGTAGAAGATTTCTTTTATCATACCTATCCACCAAAAAGGTAATAAAAGTGAAGTTTCTAACTATAGGCCTATTGCAAAATTATCTTGCATGCCTAAATTATTCGAATCCATTATTTACTGTCAACTATTAGCGTCATGTAAGAATTTGCCCTCTTCAAACCAACATGGGAGCAAAAACGAAACGGAAAAAATTGCGAGACATCTTTAGACGGGAATTTATGAAAATATCAATATGACTAGTTTTTCTGTTGGTGCAATATATTTCTGGATGTTTGACTTTTTAGTAAATTTTGTTCTTATTTTATTTAAAATTTAGTAGAATATTCTAGGTTTTATTCTAAAATATTCATAAAATTTGTTTGAGTCTTGTTTTAAATCTTCAAAAAGTCTGTTGAATTCGCGCTTTTCATTCCCAATACCCAATAGGATCGTTTTGTTTAAAAAAAATGCTTTGAAGTATACTATTTACATCCATTCATGTTTATTGCACATGAAGCAATGAATTAATCTAACTTTTTATCGCCTCACAATGTAACTAGGTAATCAGGAGATAACAAGTCTCTTGGTGTCGTCTATTGTCGCGCGATGAAAATTCGCCCGAAATCGATCACAATGTAACCGCAACGTAATGTGTGAAAAATATCGCGAAGAGAACGCGCCGTTTTACCCGGGGTGACGGGTTAAACGTCGCGAAAGTATGAAGTTTGACGTGACTTTTAATTCCATAGTGTCAACAGAGCGCGCAAGATTAAATTAGTTAAATTTTGTGTTAAAATCAGTGTTTTTGTGTGATTTATAGGTGTTCATCGTGGCCATTTTGCATTATTGCACAAGTTGGTGTAAGTTTCTTTTACTAATTTTATGTAATTTGCATGAAAATCCCGTTTTTATAAATGCCGTGGATACCTGTCAAGATGAGTTGTTTTTGCTAATTGTTCACCTAGGTATCTCCGAAAGGGTGCCCTTGCATATGTACATATTTCAATTATTTCTATACTTTATGATGCTGAGCATAAAGTTTATTAAGATTCAGTTTGTTATTGCATTATATGGTTGCTTGCCTTCCAGCCTATAACTAGAGTATAGTTTTTGCCTTTTGTATGTTTCAATTCACTAAATAGCATAGTTTATTGTGTATTTAATTCTTTTATTCATTTAATTCTACTTTTTTTTTTTTCATTTTTATTCATTTTTGTTTATTTCAGTTCGTTGGGGGACCCTTGCATCTGTGCAATCTCCAGATGCTGCTAAGCACTTCTGTTTTTATTTTAGTCTAATTTATCCTTTCGTTGTAGGTTCGTGGAACAGCGATCATAATATTACTAGTAACAGAATTCAAACAGTAGTTGACTTCTCCGAAAGATCTCAGTGTACTCCATTATTTTGCAGAATACGGCTTATGTAAAAAATATTCCAGTGCGTAAGTATAAGTGTAAGTTGAAGTGTTATTATTAGGGGTATAGAATGTACATTACAATTTTATTTTATTTTTCTGTTTATTTCCACATCGATTGTCCTAGTCTAATAGCTGAGCAGAGGAAGTTCGTGGGGTTCAACTTCAATGCACGTTTTAGGTACGCTCACCATAATCGGCGAAGAAATGGCAGCTCCAAAGCCAAAGCATTGTATCGTATGTTGTGAAAGTCAGAATATAAGCCTCGTTCTTCACCAAATCGTACGTATGGTATATTTAAACTCCTCTTAAAATTGAATTTTATCCGATAATGTACATGATAATAGCAATACCAATTCTGCAAATTTAATATTTATTTTTCATAAGATAAATTTATTAGAAATACCTTTTCTCAATTAGTTCCCAAATAAATTAATTAATCGACTAGAATGTTCGAAACTGATGGTAAAATTTTGTGATGTGCATATAAATAGATACTTATTTTAGTAAACACATTACTTTGGCAAAGGAGCAACAAATTAGCATAATGCTTTATTACCTTTAACATCATAAAGTCTTACCCTGCTGAGTACAGTCATCAAGTTGATTAGCATTTTACGAACTCTTGCATAGAAAAAGAGCGATCAGAACAGAAACTTTCCTTGCTGTATAGAGTCTTTTGACTAATATATTTGACAACTTTGAGCGATTAGTAGCAGCAGACGTGATGAGTGTTAAATGAGTTACGAGCTCCGAGTTTATGTATCATTAGCGGATTAACTTCCAACTCCTTAAAGCAGCACAAGGCTATAAAGCCAAAAAAAGAGGATGTATTTTGTAATCAATCACTTAGGAAGCATGCAACAGATGTGCTGGTGATGTATAAGCAGAAGCTATGTACGTGAAAAATTTCAGAAAATCGGGAATCTTTTCATAATATTCCATTGCATTTTATTTCATGATACTTGAATAGAAAACGGAAATTTTACAACATATTGACGAGAACTAATGCGGATGAACAAATTAAATCAGTCCTAAATGCGTTTGTTAATTCATTGATTAACGATTTAATTTGCATTTTCAAAAAGTTGAAAGACTTATGTATGAGAGCAGTGAACAACAGTTCTGCATTGTAATGGCATTAAACTGTATGAAATCGCTCTGATAGGTTGCCCACTTGAATGTATCGCCTATATCACATTAAACATGAATAATTAAATATAGAAGATTTAATATTTTTACAGGCTTAACAGACGGATAACTAATTTTGCATGCGAGAAGTTTTGAACTGTTTCCATTTATGGATGTACACTGTACTGTTATTACAAACATGGTGCACAAATGCAGGAATGCATGCTTGTAGGTAAAGGCCGCGAACTTAATGGAGTCAATCAACCTATATGCATACCTTGCGTTATGGCCACTCATTTGCTTTCTGTTAGTGAAGAGTGTGTGCACTGTAATCGACTTTAATGTGCTTTCACTAGCATTGCATGCAAATTTGAACAGTCTATCGACCGAGCCATATCAACGTGGGAAGTTCATGTCTTCGTCTATATCAAACATCTCTAGCTATTTATAGAAATGCTTCTATCAGTAAATGAACTCCCTTCTTAATAATTGGATCAACTTCAATTCCAGCTCCGATATGCGATGCGTCTACATACTATATATGTACATCACACTAAGAAAGTAACAATGTTAGTCACTAGAGAATACAAGTGACATAGTAAGCTTATTAAACCAAGAACTCTAACCTACATATTTACAAAAATATATGTATTCTTATGTACATAATTATCTAAACTTAACATAGCATGTATAGAACATATATCCACAGTGTAATATTGCAGTCTTCTTGAACTGTAAAAGTTTACTAATTTTAGTCTTAAGTCAACTAGAGGTTACATATGTACATATGTAACATATTTCTTAATTATCTTAATTTTTGAAGTGATCTACAATGATTCAGGAGAATGAAAATAAAAATTCTAATTTTACTTTAAAGATAAAAATTAACGAATAATAGGAAAATTTACAATTTCATCGGTAACTTAAGATTTTTACATAGGCAGAGATACTCAAATATATTATATATTGCATTAAACATATTAATAGTTCAAGTACATAAAGAAAAACTACGCTATCGCGATCAAGATTGCTAGGTGGATTGAGGTCAGTAATGGGACTTTACTATAATAATAGCAAATTTTCTAACTTTAAAGCTAACATTCCGTTAATTGTAAACCAAAAAGTTTAAGAATATTTTTTCTTTTTAAATCTATTGTGAATGTTGATATTTCAGATTTTCTCGGATGTTTTATTCATTTAAAGAAAACTCTTCAATTATGATTGCCATTTCGGCTACGAGGAAAGGAATTGGAAGCAGAACGCGATAAATGCGAAGCTGTAGCCGTTGCCTTGCTTGTTACTTTGCCTTATTTTTGCGGTATCGGTGTAATCCGATTAAAGTGTTATGGCTGAAACACATTCGGTAACAGCAACAGCGAAAAAAGTTAAATCATTTCTATTACTTACGTACATTTATATTGTCAATAGAAAAAAACCTGTGCAATGCTAACGCTACGCTGGCTCTAATTCCGAATTTTCTATTACTGTGATGCTCTTTTCTAATATGATATAGTAAAAGTGGTTGCTTGTATGTAAAGGAACCCGAGGCGGAACGGGGTAGCTAAGCTTTGGGAGATTTTGGAAGGATAACACCATTATTTGTCAATATGAACGTTTATTTACATCTTTCTCTATAACGAAACTAAAGCTAAACTTATGTAAATTAATAATTATTATCCAAAATCAGTGTCGGAAAAAAAAACAAAAGAATAAAATTTCCCATACTGCTCCACCCCCGGAGTACAATGGGAAATGCACCTGCGGCACAATGGGGTACCAATTATTGGCGCAGTTCACAGATGAGAGTTCATGATGAATAAAAACTGGCCATTAATCTGAGATGTACATATATCATCAGGAGCGGAATGGGGTATACCCCATTGTTCCCCACTCATTGAGTGTAGCAGCATTGAAATTTGCAAGAGAGTGTCCAGAGATACTCCACAACAACTTTCACCTAGACTGTGGCCATTGGTGGTTAATAAAATTCTCGTCTCTGTACAGAGGGAAAGAATAAAAGCGATAGCATATGCTGATGATCTAGTCATACTGTCATCGGGTAGGATTCTATTGTCGACCAGATAACTAACCCAAGGTGTATTGCAAAAACTACTTAACTGGCCTAAGAGTTGATGTCTGTTGCTAAACAAAAGAACAAACTGGTTCTCTTTATACGGACGACAGTTATACCGATTTTCGCGCCCCCAAAATTGGGTAGCATTACCCTTGAATTTTGAAATGAAGCTGTCAGTCGAGAGAGTCATAGAGAGTCAGGCTGCTGGACCTTGGTCACAGCACAATAATGAAGTTCTGTTCTAGGGACTATATACGCTAAAATACAAACTCAGAATGGGAAAATAGAACCGAAAATCTTCAAACTGTAAGATTCTCAGAAGTTTGGGACAAAACAGCGTACACGCACGATGTTTATGAAAAATAAATAAAAGAATATAATTTATATACGCTTTCATAGAAAGGAGCATTGAGTTTTTACTTTTTCGTGGCCCATATTGAGTCTGCTGGCAATATTTAAACCTACTGCATTAAGCAGAGAATTAAACGACAAGTACCGAGGTACTGTCAGTTTGTTGGCTTACAGCCGCAAATTAGAATTTCGTGAAGAAATTCTGAGAGTATACTGTATGTATATGTTCAGGGTTTCATTGCTGTCCTGATGATATCTCCCTGTACTGCTGATCGAAACATATACATACAGTATAATCTCAGAATTTCTTCATGGAATTCTGATTTGCGTATTTAAGTCAACACATTGACAATAACTTGGTAGTTGTCACTTATATTCGCTATCGTTTCGCTTTTATATCGCTTCGATAACATAAATAATTTTTAGCTCTGTCGCATTTACTCTCATGTTTCGCATTGTGCAGTTCTATTTTCGCTTAAGTTTTGCTGTTGCGGACGTTCGCCAAATTGTTTGCTGGGCAAAGTAACAACCTAATGAATAACAAGTAAACAAGTTAGAATTGGTCTAAGGACGCCGTACATACAAGTGACATTTATAATATAGCATAGCGATGACATATTCACTGCAAATGTTATCTAATTATTTAGCCGCACACACATAAATCAATGTTGTGAAATCAGTCTGCTCAGTTTTTAAAATGACTTCGTTTGACTCAGATAATAATGTGATTATCGCACGAATACCTTAAAAAACCCGCCTTAAGAGACATCAAAAGAAACCTCAAGAAGAGATTCTGGATATATCCCTATAATTAAAAAAACATTCCTTTTACTATTAGTGCTTGTTTCTGAATATTGTTCAAGCAAGTATAATTTTTCAAAAATGTGTATAACTTTCTAAAGCGTTAATCAGTGTTAAAACCAAGTTTCCTTACATGAAGCAAACTATTTCATTGATTCCCGTTGTTTTTTTCAACCAATGTATGCTTCAATTAAATAAAAATAAGAATATTTCCTAAAATACAAGAATAAAATAAGAATAATTTACTAACATATAATTATATGGTTTTCTAAAAAAAAGTTATTTCAAATTCATGGTTTTAATAAATTGTGAATGTATCCCAATAATAGCCCTGAAATTAGAAAATTTGATTTTTGAAGCAGTTTTTCGCATATATATCTAAAACAGTTCGTCGGACAGTAAAAATTATTGTAACCAATTTCATAGGATTTCATAGTCTGAAGAACTTTTCAGTACAATAAAAACATCTCGGACTGATCGTCTTCACAGTACCTGTACATAAAAATCCTAAATTTTTATATGACAACTTCAAGAAGGGGTTGCGGGATTTATATTATTTTTGAAATTATAGGTACTCATCATTTTTATGAAAATGCCGTGTACAAAATTTCAGCTCTCTATACGTCGACTCGTTCTCAAGCGGTGTCTAAATATATACTGGAAAACCAAAGTTTTGTTTGGCAAGGCAATTCAACGAAGGAGTTGCCTGATTTATTCCATTTCCGAACTAAAATTTCCTTTTTTCTCGAAAAGCTCGTGTGCAAAATTTCAGCTTTCTAAGTAAATCCGTTCTGGAGCTATCGTGAGGACGGACAGACATGCAAAAATTAAAATAACTTTTAATATTATGCTAGGGTGTCCAATCCATATATCTATACCTTCATTATTTCTATGTGTTACAAACGTAATGACGAACTTAGTTTACCCAATAGATTTCATTTAAGGTATAATATTCAGTAAACAGTCCAGAATAAAGCGACGCGAAGTACACTGTTGTGGTGTGCAAGATATTCGTCTGTTAAGTGGTTGTTAGATACGCTTAGGTGGATGAAGATACAGCAATGAATTGATTTAAATGTAGTTTTATTCATTTTTAAAATAAAGAAGAAATATTACTAGAGATACATATTTACATATCCATTTCCTTTATATAAATGACGTACAAAAAAAAAACTTTAAACAGGTTTAAATTATTCTTGCAGAATCTATCGCTGTTCAAACATATTCAACAATTCTTCAATAAGTTAATAGTGCTAACTTCAAAGTTCAATTTCTTAAATTCATACAAAATTCGCAAATAAATAATATTCCCAGTGAGATAGATGAGATTTAAGCAGATCTGTATTAAATCATTAAACGCCATATCTATCGAAATATTTATTCGATTCGATTAATGAAACATATCCATTGCCAGTTACTACCCCATTAAAACTAGGGGCATCTTTCTAGGTTGCAGATCTACTAAATCCGCTCTTTATCTTCAGAATTGCAAGGAATGGTATTATTTTCTTGATATTCGGCATTCTAGGGCTATTATTCTTGGATCTCCCAATTGAAAATACATGCACGTAGCACTCTGTCTGTTCAATTTATTTTCCATTTCTAAATTTGCTAGCATAAATGCATTAAAATCTAATTCGGCACTGAAATCTTCTTGCACTTCAGCAGAGCTTGCTACTCGTCCTCCAACTCCAATAGGGTAAACAGGGCCTTCAATTTTTGCTAACAGCATACCTAAAAAGAATAATTATAATATCTAAAACTCTCGTAAGATATATAAGTTTAAGTAGTGTAAAATCACCAATTGTCGGACAATGTTAAAATGTTCTATAGATAAAGGAGCCACGCTGATTATCCTCAGCTAATCTTAAAATGTGTGCATACGATGGATTGACTTCTTTCTTCTTGTGGGATTAAATGGCTTATAAAGATATTCCGTTACATTAAAAATACACTTTTGTATAATTCTACGTTATTTTTCTACGTACAAATTTGCGGAAAAATTTAAAGGTCTTGCAAATTATAGTTACTGTACTATAGAAATAGAATGATTTTTATTTAGAAAAAAAAGGATCGCATAAAATACATATATATAACTTAATACCATTTTATGGGCCAACCGATGATACGAAGATTAACAAGTTATGGCCGAATTAGCTGTTAATTGGTTGCTTGCTTGCTTTGGCAACAATTGTCACAAATTTGTTCGTCTCAATTTCAATCTAAAAATATCTTTGCTTTCTCACTAGCACATAATTACTTTTCCCGAAGTGAATTAAACGAAGAAACTAATGTCAACTATTATCAATTTGCATAAAGGAAACAAAGGTTTTGTGCGGAGCATCTGTGGTAAAAAATGTTCTTTTTCTACTTTATTTTGAAATAATTCACATAATTAATTTATATAAATCTCTGCTTCTATTAACGAAAAAGATAATTTAGATAGTGCAGTTGCCGCAAACAGGATTTCCCTAGTTTATAATCCAATTTATATTTGCAAACACTGTCCGAACACTTCATTTCTGTTTTTTTAATTGATATGAAGATTTTAACAGGCACTATTGGCACTATAAAACTTAGCACTAAATAAAGTTCAAAGATAAATAGTTTTGAACAGAATTGATTCGGTACTTGTGTTAAATTTCGCAAAAGAACTTTAAGTTGACTAAATCTGCTCACAAAACCAAATCACATTTGACAATTCTGCACCCAGCTTTGACAAATATTTCCTGCAGCATCTCACTTACTCTTATGTATAATCTCCTGCTCTTGACAAATTACGCTCATGTACACGAATTTTACACGATTCAACCATTCCTGTTTGCTCTATATTCTAAGATCTGGCTTATCACCATTCCTGTTTGCTATATATTTTAAGGAATGAGCTATTACTGCACGGCTGTAGCCGGCCCGTTAAGGCCTTTTAATTTCCAGTTTTTATGATGTCGCCTTCTGGTTTGACGAATAAAGACAAAAAATGTGATATCGCAGATTTACATGCAACGAAACAGAGCAGCAAATTGATTAATTTTCATAAATAAATGATAATGACAAGTGGCGGAATTTTCAGATTTACTCTCATGTAATACCGCGCTTTTGTGAAAGCACTTTTTTCTGAGATATTGAAAGAGGTCACCAAAGCTTGTTCCAAAGTTGTTGCTGTATAATCCTATGTTATTTGAACAGAGCGTGCTTCTTTTTACAGTGTGGGTGTTATCAGTATTGGGAGATCGTGGGAATTCCATATTATGGCAATTTCTGCCATTAAGATATTGAAAAGTAATAAATTAATATGTAGTAGCACTGATTACTTTGCGCCTAGTTACTAATGTACTTTTATAGATATCTCTCCTATATCAATAAAAATTAATTAGTTTTCGAAAGTTACGTGAACTGAACTATTCCTTTTGGTGTATTTCTTATGCTTTTGGTACCTAGGATAAAAATGGTCGGAATTCGCATAATATAATAATTTGTGGGAAAAGTCGTCATTAATTCCTATTTTTGAGAGAATTTTACCCGCAACAATCTCCCAACGCTACTGTAACTCATTCTCTGATGGGCTTGGGAGAAATCACAATTTTATTTGACTGATAGACATTTAAAATCTCCTTTCAGTACATTGGCCAAAACGACATTTGTCTTCTTAAAAAATTGAGGTAGAGTAGATATACGAAAAATTCATTATTATGAACAATTTGGAAGGATTTTGAAGTTATTCAAAATTTTGCAAATAATTGAATAAAATAAATTATGCTTGTATGTATATCTTATATATATATATGATCTTGAAATTGACGTATATATGTATATATATACTTCATACCGTATTCGGTTAAAATATGGAACTATTTCAACTGAGGCATAATGCCTAATCTAGAATGCATGGTAAAACCATGTCGTCAAAACGACATAGTTTGCTGAGGAATGCATACAAATACACGAAATATGTAAGTAGTGGTAAGCTGCCAAATTAAACAGCTGTTGACCTGTCAATTATCATAAGTGTAATTGCTTTCTCGATTTCATTGAAGAATTACATCAAAGGAGTATATTTGGTCTCAATAATTTATACTATAATATAATAAACTAAGTAAACTAAGAAATTGTTTGGACAAGTCAAATAATATATTGCTTTCATGACTGAAAGTACAAGTTCCAGTTTACAGCTGTTTTGTTCTAAATTGCCCTATATGGTTTTAAATTATGCTGAATACACCTGAGGTAAAACTACATCGTTCTTGCTGAATAAAATAATCGAATTAAAAACTGATACATAGTCCTATAAAAATAAGTCGTCATATAACGTAAAAAGGTAAAATAGATCAAGCAATTAATTATGTTGTAATTCAAACGTTGGCAATCATTGGTCTCTCCGCATTTAGACGTTTTACTCAAAACTTTGATTAGTTTGCTTGTTTCATAAACATTTCAGCTACTTCCTCCCACGATTTTTATACCCTAGATGAAATCTAAAGGATATACTAAGTTTGTCATTCCTTTTGTAACACCTAGAAATAATGCTAGTAGAGCAAAATGGTTTAGACAGCCATGCATAATATTAAAGTTATTTTGATTATTACGTCTGTCTGTCCGTCCGTCTGTCCGTCTATCTGTTCATCCCTCCTTACGATAACTCGAGAAGACGTCAACGTAGGGTGCTGAAATTTCACAGATTTAAAAAAAAAATGCAAATTTGAGTTTGAAAGTGGCCGCAAAGGGAAACTCCTTCGTACGGTTGCCATACAAAAATATATGTGAACACTGCCTAAGAACGCGTAAACGTAGAGAGCTGTACGCTGTGTTTTTATAGTAATAGCAGATAAAATTTCAAAAATGCAATAAATCGCGCAACTCCCTGAAAACTATCAGTCGTAGACATTGGTTGTAATTTTTTTCTGTTCGACGAACCGTTCCAGAAATATATGAGAAAAACCACAGCAAAAATGAAAAGTACTCAAATGGGTGACCAAACAAAATTTCATACGGGCATTCATTTAGGGTATCATAACTATTTGACTTAAACCAATTCTAGCTTTTTTACTTGTCTTCTTGAATTGTAATTATGATATTCACTCCGCGTATAGTTATATAACACAAGGAAGCTTTCTACGATTTGCAAAAATTTTATGTTATCTTCTGTATAGTTTTTAGTTTGACATAAACAAGCTTGAAACTTAAAATACGTCTGACATGCACAACAAAAGCTATACCAGGTTTGCTCCACAATACATGCCACATGACAATCATGTGGCTAATCTGGCATTTCGTTTGTCACGCCAGATTTGTGTTTGTGCGACGTACCATTAAAAATCACGTTTGCTAGACATACCATTGTGATGTAATGTAACAAATGTAACTTTTGTGTGCGGCCTGCCTAAGGCCAATTCTAATGATACTCTAGATGAATGCCCATGTGAAAATTCGTATGGTCACCCATCTGTGTAACTTTGATTTTTGAAGTGGTTTTTCGCATATATTTCTAGAACGGCTCATCGGACAGAAAAAATTATTATTACCAATTTTATGGGATTTCATATTCTGAACAAGTTTTTGGTACAATAAAATGTCTCAAACTGACTGTTTTCAAAATATAGGTAAACATCCTAAATTTTTTTATGGAAACAAAAACAACGGTTTTCCCGGGTTGGTCTATTCTTGAAGCTATACTTACTATTACTATAAAAACACAGTGTACAAAATGTCAGCACTCTACGTCGACGCGTTATCAGGTACCGTCCAAATACATAGTATAAAACGAAATTTTTGTATGGCAAACCCTTGAAGGAGTTACCCGATTTGTTCCATTTTCATACTTAAATTAAATTTTTTTTAAGAAGCCCGTTTGTATAATTTCAGCTTTCTAAGTGTACGCGAGCTCGAGTTATCGCGCGGACAGGTGGACGAACACACGGACAAACGGACAGACGGACGGATAGACGAACATGTAAAAATTAAAATAACTTTTAATATTATGCGTGGGTATCCAATCCATTCTGCTCTACCAACTAGTTAGCTGAATTACAGTATGACATCAGTGGTTGCGGTTGTTGCGGTAGGTCATCCAATATGGAAATTTTCCTGGCTCTGGCACCTTTGTTAGCATTGATGAATATATTTTCAAAGAATTTTTTGCGTAGAGCTTCTCGTAATACATTATAGTCTTTCGGTGTTAAGGCCGCTATACATACACGTACATGTAAATCGTAGGACTTGGGATGCATAATCCCAGTCTGCAGACTTCCATAAGCATGTGTGGTGAAAGTCAGAGCGTATTGTGTTGAGACTGAAGTTGGGCATGAATGAAATCGGCAGGAATTATTGCGTATAAGAAAATTTGACGACTTTTGTTGTCGAATTAAACTGAATTCTGCGTAGAAATTGTTGCGTATGGAAGCAAAAGTTAACATCCGATTTTATCTATAACTTGGCATTTGCATGCCAAGTTGTACGATTTGTATGAATGTGTGTAGCGGCCTTAAGGCTATTATGAAGGTATATAAAAGTTGCAACAGAAAAGTTGTACAATTAATTGACAGCGTTGCAAAGCCGTAATTAAAGCATGTCACTCACTTGCACAGAGAGACGCACCATTATTGGGGCATCAATTTTAAATATGCTGTTATCATTGCTAGAGTAGCTACGAACACGGAATGTGTCAACGTATGTAATTGTATGTTGCATAATAGCCGCAACTTCGAATTATTATATCTGATAGCCTTTGATTGCAATGGAGACTATCAGTTTAATTACTACATACCTCTGCTTTGGCTGTTAGCTCGTTTATTTTCGCCCCACAGTCTCCTAGATAAGTTAACAGTGTGTTATTAATAGATGCTCACATTCCTCCTTAGTAGAGTAGTAGTAGATGCAGTTCGTGTTGGCATAGGTGTAACTGTTGACACTGCTCTGAATCTGAACGGGTTACCACTTCACTTGTGCGTGCTTCGCTGCATTACTTTTTCCCGCCATAGTCATAAGTCAGGAGAAGTTCAATATCAGAAAAAAAAAACTAATCAAAATCCCAAAGAAAAATTATCACAACTACTATCCACAGGCACAGAGTATATTGTTCACTGGAGATATGACCACAAATCACTTAAACAAAACGCGATTAGAAACTGAGTTTTAATGAACAGGGAGTGATACCAAACATGTCTATTCTCTAGCTCTCATGATTTGTATTCAGCATTTTGTCTAATATTTATTTCATTTATATAACTATTAATACTAATCAGTACAATTAGAAACTCAATTTAATTTTATCTTGTATTTTTAAATAAATCTTTATATATCCACCAGCAACAAACTGGAAGTTGAGTTCTCATCTGGCAGCTGTTACTGATAATCGAAGCACACAGAATCTATACTCTCAAAATTTCTTTATAAAATTTTGGTCTTCGGGTTTAGGCCAGAAACTGACAGTACCTCGGTATTTGTCTTTGAATTTTCTTTGCTCATATGCAGTAGGTTGAGAATGTTGGCTGGGCTCGTATATTGTCCGGGTTTAATAGGAGTAAAAAGCTCTGTACCACTTTTTATTTATTAATTTAATTTTTTTTTGTGTTATTTTTATTACACCAAAAATTCTAACCCCATGAAGTTAGGATGATGTGAACAGTTATTGTGATCCGACTATCACACATCGTAGCTATGACTATGTTTTATCTGATCGGTTCGTGGTTTCTTATTTTTTTGTTTTTGAAAGTCGTGCTGAATATGAAGGAAAAATATACCTCTATAGCTGACAAATTGTTGGAGTTACATATGTACTTCAGATCTTCATTTTAAAAGTTTTTCTTGCATTACTTGAATTTATATGGGATTTTCCGTCAAATCGTACCAAATTAAAGATTTTAATTTTTTTGTTTGGAATGGATAAGTGAAGTCGTATATTTTATATCTCTGACTCCTGCAGACCACCCACACACTAATATTAACAGCTTAATCCTTAGAAAGTCAGTACACAAGTAACATAAATAGACGAGTGGGAGACTACATATATGTTTATATGAAAAAAATCAGCAATAGGCTAAACAACATTGATCAGCCGCCAAAAGTTTCATCCATTATTAACTTTATAAAATAAGTAGGAATAAATTAGACAGATGCAAATTTTTTTTTATTTTTTATTTTATTAAATTGAACGACAATAACAACAATTGCATTTCTTAATGTGCGACAAATTCCCATATGTGGTTGTACGTACAAGGCCGTTAGTCTACAATTGCATCTCGGAATTTTGTTTTAAGTCGTACAGAAGTAGCCCGAAATGAATTTAGCATTATAGTTTGTGCAAAGAGCTAATAAAGGTGGTGATTGACAAAACGCATTTTCGTTTGTTTTAATATTAGAATATCTCCACGGTGCTAAAAAAAAAAGAACTGTGAAGTACGATTTGTATATAATAAATTGCCTTCTTTTGCTTTGTATTGAGAGCAGAATTAATATTACTAAGTAAATGTATAGTAGGCATAAAAAGGTATCGTACAATTCCCCTTTTTATTTCTGGTAAATTAAAAGAACAACATATATCTATATACATATAAAGGTGTCAATATACGGTGCAATTTTACGCATGCAATACGCATGTAGTAAAATTGCATGCAACCTGTTTCCATAGGGCACGTGCTTTTGTGTAAGATTCCAAATTATTTACATGAGTGTGCATGGGGATTTTTATCACTAGTTAGTTTATTCGAGGTCGCGTTTAGATAAAGATGCCTTCGTTGGAGCTTTGTGCGGCAGAAAGGGCTATATTTATAACCCTTGAAGAAAAGAAAAAGTTCAAAAAATAAGAAAAGGAAAAGTTTGGAGCCAACAGTTTATTTTTAAAAACGAAATATAATATGAGAAAAAGATGCTTTGTGGGCCTTAAATTCCTTTAAATATGGAGGGTATGGGGTTATATGACCCAGTTATCCAGATTCTTTCAGAAAAAGGAATTTAAGGCCCACAAAACATCTTCCTCTCAGTAAACCATACGCAAGGAGAAGATAGCGGATAATTCGTTTTAATTTGCAATTATCAAATGCTATTTAATTTAAATTTTAATTTTTGGATAACAAATCGAAAATAGTTGCAAACACACATAACCTTAACACACCAATGTTTAGCCAAATCATTTACACAAAGAAGATTTTGTTTTTGCATAATTAATATTTTTTAATTTGTATCACCTTTTATGTTAGCCTTGATAATGGTCTAAGCCAAAGACCGAAATATCGGAATACTCTCGAAAATAAACAGTGGCTTAAACAACCCTGTGCTTTTTTTCTGAAATAAACTGGATCACCGGATCGTATAACCACATACACTCCATACCTAAAGGAAAAATAATAGAATGTCTGAAACAGTTTTTGAATTTTTGCTTAAAATTCTTGAATAAAAATAAAAAAAATTACAATGATTCCATTTTTAATATTTAGTGCAAGTTAAGAGTTAAACATTGAATGGCACTCACTTCTTAAATAAGATCGCACGTAAAGCTCGCGTAAAATTGCTCCGTGTATGAGCACCTTTACGACTTCACGCATTGAGGTCATATTCCCATAATATATTTTTTTTTATCGAGCCAATGGTTCATACCTATGCTAGGATTCGATAGATGGGACTTAAATAACAAAATTTTGACGGTAAATTTGTAAGAACATTACTTTATTCTCAAGATCCAACCAATTTTACATAGAATAAACCACAAAAAAAGTGGTGTTCTTGTGGGAGGGGGGGCCTATCAACCGTTTAGGAGTTACAGGGTCATTAAAAAACAAACAAGTTTTTCACAAAATACCCTGTATCTCAAATAGGACAGGTCTTACGATCACAGTTAAGTGCTCATTGTATGCGGAACTTCATAGCCTTTTCAATTGCTGCACAACCAGCTCCATACCCCTCTTCTATCAGGAGTTATGTGCGGGTCTAAATAAACTAGGATTTTTAACTTTGACTTATATTTTTTTTTTGCAAAACATAACATAACATAACTTTTTTTTTATAAAAACAATAAACTGTAGACTCTGCTCTTTAATTTGATCTATTGCGATGAGAAATATGTACAAGTTGAATATGTAATAGAGCTTTGCAATAAATAACATCCCGATTATTTATCGTTTCTATTATTGTGACTTTCTTCTTCTTACTGTAGGCATAGCTACAATAGCATGTGAGAATCGTTTAGTCCTTGGTTGGATCATCTAATATGCAAGTTAAGCGCTCATTCATATATCGAAATAATATTAGCTTGATTTGTTGGAGAATTGATAAAAATTGTCATTGATATGAAGTGAAAAAAAAATTAAATAAATTTTGTTGAATTTGAATGAAAAATTATGTACCAATTTTTTATTTTAAAACTCTTCCTTTTTATAAGGATTTCGTTCCTCTTGAATTTAACAATGTTCCATTTCATTTCATTATTATTGCAGTTTATTTTAAAAATGTTCCTAGTGAATATCAAATTGTCTCCATTGATACGAATTTTGGTGCACTTGAATTGAATAATGTTCCACATGATTAGGAATCTCTTATGTTTTTCTTGAAAAACATATACATAAACTTTATTTTACTTCTCCAAGCTTGTACAGACCTCAGTAAACTAATATTTGTACAAATTAAAATAAAATTTTTTAAATTGAATTGAATCTGTTCTCTCAGTTCAAGAAAACCTGCTTCAACAGGTACAGTACGATGCCTTTTGTTGCCGACTGTACATATATATATATTATTACCAGACCACTTTTGGGAGACCCTGATGTAATTACCTTTCATCTCAATCAACTCAGAAAAAGAATTAGAATTAATATTAGTTTTTTAGATAAACTCGAAATTATAATAACTACATACATGTATAGCGAAGCACCAGAAAAGGTAAAGAACTGAAATTAAATCCCTTTAATCGAAGGGCAAGAAATTCGAATTCTTTTTAATTGTTCTAATCAATAACTACCTCTTGGGTTCTAAAGTAAATGATGCATGCAAAATATCTGTACAACTCAGCGACTATTAAACCACCCCAAAATGCCTGGCACTCAAGTAACAATTTTCTGGGCGATTGCTGCTTATATCGTGGTTAGACATGAAATCAAATATGAAATTCCTCATGGGAAGAGAAATACCTTTAATCTCAACCTATGGAAACCGAAAGACCAATTAGACGTATCAGTCAATTAGCCTAGAGTCTCCGTTGCTGCAAATCGCATGGCCTGCGTGACGAGTTTTACAGCAACCTGTTATGCACCTTCATATGGTGGGCTTTCAGGTGAATAGTTAAAGAAAATCGATTTTTTGCCATTCATTGGCTGCTATAATGCTTTGATCGGAGATCAACTACATAATAGCTTCCATCATTCAAGGCGGAACATATTTAGGCTTTTAGATTTACATAAATGGTACATGTGTGCCCATGTTTTCAGTAAAGGTAATGGACTGACAGCCCATCATGCTACGAAAATAGCGAAATGTTTTTGTTTTTGTTTGATTAGTGTTTTGACAGTGGGCTTATTTGAATTTATTTCTTGCATAGTATTTATAGGCGAATGACGATTTGAATTTTTCCCTCTAAATATCTTAAGCGTATCAATGCCCTAGCTGGCAATAATTTAGTTTAGGTAATTAATAATTGGTTCATACTAAAAAAAAAAAAAAACAAAAAAAACAAAAAAAACAAATCAAATGAAATCGAGAATAAATTGCAAAACATTGAGGTCGTCAATATGACGTTTCAGAGTGAACCATCAGGTCCAAGCCAGATATGAGACAACTCATTCTAATTTCCGCGGTTCACTTGTGTTGTATTATCCTTACCTCCATTGATTGCAGAATATTTTGGGCATAGCTCTTAATTTTTCTATCAAAAACAGTGAACTCGAAAATTCATATTAAGGGAACTCAAATTATAAAGTTCCTAGGTATTATATGGATCGCTTACATAGTTGGAAGACCGTTCAAATGGAAGAAGGGGTATATTGGGAGAATTGCTAAACTCGCCGACACTACATTTATACATCCATGTAAACTCTGTATTTCTCCTGCTTAATTGGGTATCCTTATCTGTTTAATGTTTGACTAATTAAAGTGAAAAATTTTCAGATTTAGACGTCTAAGCACACTTTAAAAATTCATGACTTTTTTTTCAGATAAGATACATTTAATTATTCATTTCGAACGTTCGGATACACAAACCGCATATCTACTTCTGTTTATTCAATTTCTCGTTTTGTTTACTCTAGCCACTGCATTCGGAATACATTTTGTTTAAATTTACCTAAATATGCAGAATAACATCGCCCAGGGGAAAATTATTATTTATAGTAACGCCTTCTATTACATGCCATATCAGGCGACTGTAAATAGAAGACGAGAACAGATCAATTGCTTTAAATTTTGCTAAAAGGCCAGGATGACAGAAGCTATCAAAGGCCTTTAAGTATCTAAGGTAACTATTTTGGACACACCAAAAATTGTGGCGATTACGTCTCCAACGTTTCGAAATAAATGTCACCAGGTCACCAGATGAGCTTTCAGAACGGAAATTATATTGGCTATCATTAATGAGTTGATCAGTTTCTAGATACACCTAATTAATTTTGAGTTAATGACAGTTTCAAACACCTTCGAATAATCCAATTTATCGACAATTTGAGGGATCCCTAGCCTCCACTTTTTGGGAATAGCCTAGTGGGCTAGTTTCCGAGCTGTTGGAAAGTATTCTTTTAACTTTAACTTTATTTACTGTTTTTTGTACAAAAGATTTTAAGATCTTATAGTAGTACATACACTCAGGCTAAGAATGTCGAAATATTTAACGAACTCTAATAATGCATAAATAAATAAGCCATGCAAATTATACGGAAAGAGATACAAGAAGTAGTATATATTAAATATATATATAAAAATACACTGAAAAAAAAAAAAGAAGAACAAATTAATATTGCTTACTGAAAAATCTAAATCTAAAATCAAAATAAAACTTATAGACTAAGAAAGCTAAATTAAAGAAAGACCGAGACGTAGAATAACAAAGCAAAAACGCACGTCCACTTGTACTATCAAGAAAAATATAGAGTTCAAGGTAAGCAGATCGAAGTTAAAAGCCTGCTAAATATATCAGCGGAACTAGCTCTTTGAGCGCTGGTTGGTAGACTATTCCATTTGCCCATAACCTGCACAAAGAAAGATCGCTCGCCAACTTGAGTTCGAAAGTTAGGCAATAAAAGGTTGCGGTGCTGTGATGAACCTAGGAACTGAATACGATCATTCAGATATTCAGGCTCCTTAGAATATACCAAATTATATAAAATTTTTAATCTTCTTTCCATTAGATACACATCCAGTGTACAACCCAGGTATGAGTTAGTGTAAAGTGATACAAGAAATGATCTGGGTAAACCGTGAACAAACCGAAAAGTGTCATTAATAGCTGCTGTTATCTTGCGCTGACATTGTGAATCGATTTTCGGAAAAATTAAACTTCCAAAATTGAAATGTGGTAATACAGGAGCTTTTGAGAGTACCATTCGCATTTGATGGGACAACATGTTGGCAGAAAATCTCAACATTCTCAGACAGGAATAAATTTTCTAATCATATTAGAGACATGATTACAGCAAGCGGGAGAGCTATTTAACTCAACGCCAAGATTCTTAACAGAATCGACATAAGGTACGATGGTGTTGTTTATCTTGATTGAAGATAAGTCTGAAACGTCGTAGCTTCTTCGATACACTGGAATATAAATGGTTTCTTGGGGTTGAGTATAAGTTGATTACGTTTGGCCCATTCATCAATTCTAACCAGGTCGTCATTTAACCGCTCAACACAGTCCTCAATTGGCCTATCTAAATATATCTGAACATCATCAGCATAGAGATGAACTGATGCATCAAGAAGTTCCGTGGGTAGTTCATTAATGTAAAGCGAAAAGCGAAGTGGTCCGAGAACAGAACCTTGAGGCACGCCACATCTGAGAGTTAGGGGTGATGAAAGACTCTCTGAAACTTTGACAGACTGGGTCCTGGAGAAAAGGAAATTTTTTATCAATTTGATACCTGTGATCGAGAAGTTCAACTGTTGGCGCAGTTTGAAGAGGAGCAAGCTATGATTGATGGAATCAAATGCCTTACTAAAGTCAAGGAGAACTAATATGGCCATATGATCTTTGTCTAGTCCCTCAGAAATATCAGATACTACTTTGAGTAACGCAGATTCACAGCTACGCCTTGGTCGAAAACCGGACTGGCAGCAGGTTACAAAATTTCTTTGGTTAACATATGTAGTAATCTGTTCGTTCATTAATTTTTCGAGAGCCTTGATGAAAACACAAAGTAGATCGTTCTGGCGAAAATCTTGGAATTCAGTACACTTGCGGGACTTGGGAATCGGTAGGATAACAGTTAAACATGCATTAAAAACATGTGTCAAGTCTTGTAGAATAAACGGCAGAATAATTTTGACAAATTTTTGTGGGATATTATCAGGATCTGTACCAGACGATTTAATTTTATTTATGGCCTTAGATACCTCAGACACATCGACACACCTAAATGAGAATCCATCAGCAATATACGACTCAGACTCTCTGTCAAAGTTAGATATTAATTCTGGACAATTATTCGCGGAGGATTCAGTAGATATGAAGAATGAGTTTAAGCTGTTGGGGTCGAAATTACATTGTTGTGAATCCTTACCACCTACTCCTAATTTGCGGAGGTTAGCCCAAAAATTTTTAGGAGGAACCATAGGGTCAAGCTTCGAATTAAAATATCTTCTTTTGGCTGCATGTTTTGTAGAGTTGACTTTATTACGTACGATTTTATAACGTCTTAAATCGATAGGTGATCGTGATAGTCTGTAACGGTGGTATAAGTAGTCCCTTTCCGCGATTAAGCGTCGGATTTCATTAGTAAACCAAGCACATTCCACATTTCGCTTGCGACAAACTCTAATAGGGACAAAATTATTAAATAAATAATAATCGTATTCAGTTAGGAATCTTACTTTATCATCGACAGTACTACAATTAAAAACATTTGCCCAAGGCGTAGTCGAGCATTCAGAAAATAGGTCATCATAATTTATGTTATAATAGTCACGATATGAGTACGTACTAAAACGCGAAATAGTATCAACTTGAAAACTGTAAGTCAGGAAGATGAAATCGTGATCGAAGTTATCTGTAGGACTAACTTGATTAACAAGTAAAGCTGAGTTTGCTGCAGTTGTTAAGAATAGGTCCAATTGTGATGGATTTATTGTATTAAAATATGTTGGAGCTCCCATCTCGCTGGACATCAACATTGAAATCACCACCAAAAATAATATTCCTGCAGTGAGTTGATATACCAGCTATGATGTTTTGAAACTTAGCAGCATTAGGTTCACTAAAACAACTGGGTGGGCAATAGACGGCAACCAGCATACATGTATGACCATTTGAGTAAATTTCTACACAGAGAAACTCTAACATATCACAGGGATCTGAACAGACAAAGAACTTGACCTTTAATGAGTCCCTTACATATATGGCAACACCCCCACCTGAACGACCGATGCGATCGCATCGATAGATATTGTATCCAGGCAGAGATATAGAACGGGATGTAATATCTTCATTCAACCACGTCTCAGAGACAAGCACAGCATGCACTTTAGACTCCACAAAAATTTTCTGTAACATATCCCCTTTATTTTTGATGCTTCTAGTATTTAGATGGCAAATATTAAGTCCACTATTTTGGGCGCCAAAGATATTGAAAAGCGATCTAACCTTGAGCAAAGGCGATAGATTAGAATGAATCAACATATTCGTTTGTCATCCCATTAGGCGAAACAGCAGGCATACGGACCGCGGGCAACGCATAATTACTACATATATTACTCCACATCTCGATAATTAAAATGAAGCTTACACACAAAAAACCAAATTCAAGCTCTAAATTTATAACTAGTAAGCTACGAAATAAACTAAAATAACCAAGATAAATATTTAACAGTTAGAAGAGCGAGCAAGAAGAAATATAAGTATAATTCATTTTGAAAGATTAGCACTTAACTAATAAAAATTTCACCAGAAAAATATAAATCTAAAAGTTCAATGCAAGAAAATTTTCAATTAATTCAAATAAAATAATAATTAATTGCCAAATCACTCCAACAATTTTATGAACTGGACTTTGAAATAATGGAGTTCAGTTGACTACAGCTGGTTATCCGGATTGCTATATCTTCCCTCGTCAGTTTGATGTAAACAAAGCCATTCCTAGTGAAAGCAGTATGCAGCTTTTCTGAACTACGCAGGCGAAGAGCAGAACGTACAATTGCATTATTTAGTGGAGTGAGGCTTTCATTAATATTAATCCGTCCATCGGAAGGAAAGCCGCACTTAGGTGACCATATTTGTTAATGTGTTGCAGGAATATTTGCATGAAAATTTGTTTTTCGTTGCTCGAGGAGAACCTAATGATTAACGGCTTGCTTACAGTATTAAGTTTATTGTGGGCAGATCTAAAACTCCGCTTCAACCAAAAAGCATCTGCGTAAGGTGATAATTTATGCCCGATAACGTCGGAAATATTTCTGACAACTGTTAGTGGTTGCAGTGTACTAACTTGTGGAATGTTAGTGATTAAGACATCACTCAATCGATGAACCCGCTGCATGTCATCATTGGCCAATTCAAAAGACTTACATTTGCACTCCAAATCAGTAACAGTCGTAAGGAGGGCATCCAGCTCGCCACGAAAAGTACCAAGAGTAGCGTACATTTTTTCCAAGAGAGCAGCTTGCAGAGATTTTATCTCATCAGCAAAAACAACGGTCATACTACTGATAATAAGAATCTCCATAGCTTCAATCACGTCGGCACCAGCAAGTGAATTACTGGAGCCAGCACCCACACTGCCTTCTCTAGATGATGATGGAGTGGATGTCGTGTTACATTGTTGATTACAGTGTGTTAGTTGACTCTGCTGACCCTTGGTTGAATTCTTAGTGTTTCTGGATGACATGATCACGTACAAAAACAAAATTTCAATAATAAAGTAAAACCACGGAACTATCGCAAGATATTTGATATTAATCACAATAAATAGACTTCACTGAATATTTCGAAGAGACTCCAGTATACATATTTCGGGACAGTTTTACTGGTAAAATCTGGACAAATTGAAGGAGCGACACAAAGCAGGTTAATCCGAACTCATTACTTCATCCTCTGCCGAATAAGATAAGTAAGGATAGTTTCCACATCTTTCAATTATCAGTGCCGAAAAACCATCAAGATATGTTGGATATGTTGAGCTCCTTAAAGACATGCGATGAAGTCGGTGGAAGGCGAGAATTTGAAGAGAATTTGGCAGTCAAAATAATAGATTTATCCAGAGAGTCAAGAATCACTTCACTATTGTTAAGTAATGAAGTATAGAAGAACTGGTGAAGTTCTTCCTGATAGTTTTGATATCCAGTGACCTTGCTACTTTTAAGGTTTGCCGAAATTTACCTCTCTGGAGGAGCTCCTAGCAGTCTTGTACACTCGTTTTAGATACAATAAGATAAGTTGCTGCTTAATTAGGGATACTAATAGATAAAACATAAGTACGTTAAGTTAATACAGAAATATGTAGAACAGCTATATACTTTACTTATATGACAAAGATCGCTATATTCGTGAATTTGGGAAAATGTAATATGTAATTTATCAAAATGTAATTCTTCATTTTTGCATTTCTTAATCCAAACAGCATTTACATAAATTAAAATTGGACAAAAGATATGGTTATGACTGTGTCAACCAACAATTACGTATCAAAGAGAGAAATGTAATTATAGGGCGTATAGTCAATCGGTTATCTTTCGAGTGCCACATAATGTATAGTGAAAAACCTAAACATAGACCTAGCTCTAACAAGTGTGTGGGGTCCATTTGTTTTCTAACCTCGTAAAAAAAAATGCTTTCCAATGAGTATAGATGCAAGTTTTGTAGCAGAGTTATTACTTATTTCGGTAACTTTTAGGGTAGGAACGTCAAACAGAAAGCAGTACAGAACGCGGCGTTTTCTGTAGAAATATATATATTTATAGAACGGTTGGTCGGACATTAAAAATAATTATAACCAATTTAATACGATTGAATATTCCGAGGGACTTTTTACTACAATGAAAACGTCTAGGACTGATTGTTTTCCCACTATATGTGAAAAACGAAATTTGAATTTGAATTTCAGCTCTCTACTTCAATGGGTTCTCAGGCAATGTCAAAATATATATTGGAAAATGAAATTTCAGTATGGCAACCCTATGAAAAAGTCGCCCTTTGTCCCATTTTCGAACTTAAGTCTATAATTTTTAAAAGAAAGTATGTGTGCAAATTAATTTCAGCACTCTAACTGAACACGTTTTCGACTTATGAAGAAGACGGGCAGACGAACAGACGGACATGCAAAAATCAAAACAAGTTTTAATATTATGTATGTGTTTCCAATTCATTTTGCTCTACCATCATAATTTTTATCCATTACAAACAGAATGACAAACTTAGTATACCCTATGGTTTCAACATCTAGAGCAGGTCTTCTTAAACTATAGGTCCCAACTCCAAATAGGATGGCTTAGCAAAATCTTGGGGAGTTTAATAACTAAATATAATTTTTGTGTAATTTTTAATTTTATTTTATTTAATTTTTTTTTTAAACCAACTCTATAACTATAGTTTTCATATATATGTATATATATATTGTTACAAATCATCACAAAATATTTATATATCTTTATTTTATATTTTTCGCGTTGCGAAAAAAAAAATCACAATCATAAATAGGGTCGTGAATGAAAATCACAATCATAAATGGGGCCGTGAACGAATAAAGTTTCAAAAGCCCTCATCTAAGATATAAAAAGTTGTCCCAATAGGGGTAAATTTCGTATGTATCGACAAATCTGGTTTTCCTTTCTGAAGATATGATTTTTTGTAAAATACTTTTCCGCATTACGGAAGTAAATATTTTTCCTCTTTGTTTTTTAAATTCGTTAGAGCTATCCAGTGGTATATAACATTTCATCTCCCCCTGTTTTGAAGTTAGGGTAAGTCCGGGAGATTCGGCGCGTCTGGCTGGAGATATGGCGCACATCCAATATCTCTCACATTACAACACGACCCTGCTATAAACGGCTTGTGCCCATTATTTCTTCAGTCTCTCATCATAAATCGTGGAGTGAAGCTCAGCTATTATTTCCATAAGTGCTGTGATTTTGTTCGAGGAAAGAAAGATTATCAATTTTTCCCAGAAATTTATTTTGTAGTTTTTTTGTTGTAGTTTCTCGGTATGTTTGAAAAAAAAATACACAAGGACAGGCAGTATAGCTTTTACAGCGAAAAGTATGGGCATTGTCATAATAGTACACTCAGAAAAATATATCATAAAATTAAGAAAAAACAGCTATACAATTACGGAAAATTGGAATTGAATACGAGCCGATGAAGCAAGTTATTAGAATAAAGAAATGTTTTCCATAAAATCGATTAACCATTTGTTCATTGTATCAATGTTACTCTTCTTACGTTTTAAGAAACTTTTCTTTAAAATAAAAACCCATTTCCATTAACCTTATGAACGCATCTGTTAAATTTAAGAACATATATTCATACGAACAAAGAAATTTGTAATTAATTTATGTGTTGTTTAGGGGCAATATATCTTTAATTTGAAGATATGCACTTCATTGACGCAATGATTTCTTTTCTTTTGGTATAGTTAAACCTTACATTGACTTAAAGGAATACATCCTTTTGCTTTTCTTTAATTCGAAGACGTTATTTTTTCTAAAAATAATACCCAATTTCATTCAATTTCTGGCATTTTTTTCTATATTGAAAATAAAGAATTTCAAAATAAATAAAACATTACATTTTTTTATAAATTTTATTTGAAATATTGTAATATATTGTAATATTAACCTAAACATAATACATACTAGTACGGAAAACTATCTGCAAGACTTTATTAGTAATACGATTTGATTCTTAATACACTTTCACCTGCTGGTGTGAGATAGTTAGAAGCAGGAGAATTTTTAAGAGTTCTTAATGATTTGACTACAATATTTTCTTTTATATCCCACAAGATGTAACTTGCCAAATGGCTATCAAATTTAAGAACTTCAACTTCTTGACAAAATAAAAATATTTCATTATTATTTGTATACGCTAGAATCTCCAATATCTTGAAAACTTTCATTTCTGTTAAATTGTCGTATACCAAATGCCCTATCTTATATTTTGTTCCACAGTAATTAATGCAATTGTAACATAGTCCAACGGATAAATCTTCGTATTGAAATTTTTAATTTTTAATTTTAATTTTTAATTTTAATATAGTATTTAGAATTCAAAATGTTAATTCCAACACCAATTGGGAACCATTCTGTTTCATTATAAGAAAGAATTTGCTCAGTAAAATTAAGGCTTGACTTAATCGCTAATGAAAGCGGTACATTAACTCTAGAATTTATGTTTCTCATATAGGTCTTATATAATCTATGTTTCGATTCGAACTTGAATGTCCATTAATATTTCAAAGGACCGGACATTTGAATAACTTTACAATAATGGAGTAAAATATGGTGTTTTGGTTTGAGTGTATCATTGAAAAGTATTATATATTCACTGTGATGGAAAACCATTGCTTCATGCAATCTGTTTATTTTAAATGCATCGAAGGAAGACGATAAAACTATTTCTAAGATCTCAAGTAAATTTATAAGAAATATCCAAACTCGGTCATCTCTCGGGACAAAGTCTCCAATTAAAAGTGGAAAGAAATGTATGAAGGTCATCATCTCCCTAGCAGACATTTTAAGATTAAATTTTCGTAAACGTTTAATGTCTATTGGAGGAGACATATTTCCTATTTCACTTTCACCGTAGTTAAATCCCTGTTTCCTGTTATTTAACGTTTCTAATGTGAAATATTTTCTGTCAATATAGTAAATAATTATATGGCATAAATCATATATGCATACGCCCTCAAAACAATCATGCATCACGTCTACCGCAAAATTGTCAACAACATGGTAGGACGACAAATTATTAAAAATTGAGTTTTCTTGAATTCCTAAACAATTTACTTCACTCTCTAAATCTTTGAAAAAATTTTCTTTATTTCTTAGTGTACCTTCAGACACTGAAGTCATAGTTCGTGTGGAATCCTTATCATTACGGCAGAAACGACAGAAATATTTTGAAGAGAAGGATTTAGAAAACCCTAAAATATTGTTGAGTGCCAAATTATCCCCGAGTATCAATCCTAACACAAAATGAATCTTGTAAGTCTGTTTATCAGCTTTAATTTGAACTCCATCTCGTTCTAATTTCTGAATTACCTCAATAAGATTATACAGACACTTGTCATTTCCAATAGATTTTATATCATTACTCTTGAAAAAAGCTGCAGGAAATACGGAATTTAGTTTTGATACTAGATAATCAGGAGCAGTAGGAAACGAGTAATAAGCTCCTAAAATGGATGAAGAATGTGAACCCAACGGGTTGTTTATTTCAAAATCATCGAAATATAAAAAATAGGGAATAACATGTTCATATTTCAATGATTTAATTTTTGCTTTCCACAAGTCGCCTTGAATAAAATTACTTGTTTTTGGTGTGTTTTCGATAGATATAATGTTATCTAGGAAACTTTTTAAGACCCTGGAATCTCAAAAAATTTCCTGAATTGGAACTCTAAAGGCATAATTACGGCTTTTGCAGTTATCTTATCCACTGTATTTATACTTTTGCGACGGGTAACCGAAATTTTAGAACTTAAATGAACAATTTGTGGCTCTTTATATAAATCTTTCGCCTCCAAATAACGTAAAAACTTATATTCAGAATCAACTAATTTAAAGGGATTTTTGCAGAACTCTATTAGTTTATCAAATTCCTTTATAATAGGTAGACTTGTTGCACGTTTTTCCAAAGTATGTTCAATTGCACATCCAAGTTTAGAAGTTATCAAGTTTGTAATATTTTCTTGCATTTCAAAAATGTCTTTTCTCGTGAAGTTAAATTTAGTTAAATATTTCGAAGTAAAAGATGCAATCGACATATCTATCCAGTTGATGTTCAATTCAGAGATACTATCTGTGATTTCTTTGATTTTTTTTTTCATCTGTATATACTACTTCTTCGTTCGAATTACTTTTACATGCTACTACTTCATTCGAGCTACTGGATGTTTTAACATCATAAATATTACATGGGGCAATGAGAAGATTTGAATGTATACCACGTTTAAATTCAATTTTCATATGTTTCGAATATGATCGAAAAGATGTAAAAGTTTGTTCGCATATACTACATATATAAATCGAATAAGAATCCAGTAAATGAATATACTTTAAATGAGAAAATAATATTTTTAAATCAAAAAATTCCAAATTGCAAACAAAGCATTTTAAATTTGCCATTATTAAACTTCGAATGTTTTAAGTGGTTAAATCAAATAAAAGACCCGATAATGAATTGCTATTTGGATAAAAGTCCATACTAGTTGGGCCTGTTTCGGATATTGAAAATCGAAAACTTGAAATGATTTAAAACATACATCTACCGCTTCGACAAAAGTAGGTATCTTATAGCTTACATTGTAAATAAAAACATAGAAATCAGTCAAATTAAAATAATCCTCTCCTATGGCGATAATAATAGGCTGCAATGTGTCCTTGGTTTTGAAGCGATCGTTCCGTAATTGGTCAACTTTATTGTTGTAGTCGTTAGAAGTCCTTACATGACACAAAAATGCGTTCTTTGAGTCACAGATCGTCGCTTTGGTTAGCCGAGATTTTTTTCTTTCTTCGTCGTACCTGTATACTCGCAGTGTTGGCACAAGTAGGGATTGAAGAAGCAAAAAAACAACCAAACTGTTTGAATCTGCAATTAAAAATATATTTAACATTTTAGATCATAATATGCCTTTTTTATTTAACCCAAGATACCTTTTGACAGGCCTTCCAAACTCTGAAGTCGCTGAAGTATTTCTCTACTGTTTCCGTCCTTAATATCTCTATGCATAAGTGGCAGGATGCGGTCAACAAAATCATTTACGCGTTCTATTAAATGATTAGATTTAGACGGGAATAAAAATTCGAAGTCGATGTTTATCTAAATTGGGAAAAAAAATTAAATACAAATTAGTTTAGTTTCATATAAATCCTATAAAATTATATCCGAAATGCTACTCATATAAAGGCCATTCTTTAAAAATGTTAACTAATGTGACTTCTTTGTTCTTGAACGTGTTTAGGCGATACTGAGCTGTATTTTTCCATTTGGAATGTATTTCGTGCTCAGTAGAGGTTTTATACTGCAACCATTTTTTATTATTTATGATATCTTCACCTAGAAAATGTTATATTTATAATCAACTTTACAATCAATATATTTAAAATTACTTGGATTCTCTTGGGACTCCGTTTGCAATTCTCTTGATGTTGATGGTAGCGGATTTAAATGGAGCTTTTTGGGTAATAAACCTTCTTGTCTTAATTTCGTAAGATAATTATGGTACTTTGCATATAGAATCCCTTTAGGTTTTTTCCTTGGAACATAAGAGAAAAAATACCCTGAAATATATTTCGATACATTTACTTCCAAATATATAATCTTTTATACAAAAATGATATTATATTTAACCTTATCTTCTTTGGGAAACAATTTTACGATTTCATCCGATATCCGGCTAAAATATTTCGGTGTAGCATTAATGTTTTTTTGTTGAATTTCCTGAATAATTATGTCTCCTAAAATACGACGATACTTCGTGCTCAATTTACCATCCTTTTCACACAATTTTATAATAAGCTGTCCTTTTCGTGTATTTTTACACAATTGATAAATATTTAATAGCTGAAAAACTATGCATTTTTATTTTATTTAAACTCCTTCATATGTTGAATTGTTTTATATTTAATTTTACCATTTAAAAAAAAATACATCCTGTTATATTTTAAAATGGCACATGATAGATTTCACAGCATGTGCTAAAGAGTTTGATTTTAAATATGGCGAATGAAAATAATGATGATAACCTCATTGACCGTAGCTTACCTCGTCACATGAAGTCTCAGAATCGGAGAAATTTGTATTTCGAACCCACTCTGATGATACACTAGCAGTGCTTGCCAGAGGTGAACCTTATGAATTCGATGCAATGCTTGTGGTTGCTTCAATACCCTATGAAAATTTTGTTTTCTTTGTAAACTGAGGCTTATATTTCATTGTAGGTACCTGGTTCTTTTGCCACTCTATAAGGTTGTGCTCGAATATGACCCTAAGACCAAATTTTTGTTTTGGACACATAAAATCCAAATGATGGGATTTCAAAAACTTGAGACTATCTGTCGTAATTCCGTGTTCTAAAAAGTGGGAAGTTAAGGCTTTAATTTATAATTATATATTATAAAATTCATCTATACGGTATCGTAAGAATTGGTCTTAGACTAATTCTAGCTTTTATCCTTGTTTGTTGTAAGACATATGCTTGAAAATATTTCATTCATTTTATTTATTTAAGTCTCATAATGGATCTATCACAGATCTTTTATTGTTGCAGAACGTGGTATTTTCTTTTGCTAATATGCGGATATCCGGATACCCGCATCGGCGGACTATCTTGATTCTAGAAATCCAAGATCTACGATGTTCTCAAACTGCGTTTAGCACGGCCACATTATGTACAAATTTTATAGAAAAGTTATCAAGTAAATTTCTAACAGAAAAGTAAATGTTATATATATATTATTTGAGTAGCGGTCAACAGACTCCCATTGTTTGCTCAAATTTGTTGCTAGACTGAATAGAGTGCTCGTGTTGGTCGAAAGTAGGAAACTTATTGTTTTTTGTAACATATAAAAACTTTGCCTGTAACTATGTACAGAAACACAAGACTACAAAAAGAATTATTGAGAAAAACTTACCAATGAATTCTCTAAGAAATACAGCCCCTTTGAGGTCTGTTAACACTTTACAAAGTTCTTCGTTTTGCACTACACTCTTTATGCTTTTTATTATTTCTGAAGGATTTTCACTAATATTTTCTGCACTATTGTCGTTTTCTAAATAAATAAACTCATTAACTTCATCCATGATCTAAATTTTCACTGCTATCTGCACTCAACGATGGGATGAATAACAATGAATATTGTACTTTTCGCTTAACTGAACTGACTAATCATTTATCGTAGGGCGTTATTAGATTAAAGACCAATTTCTTTGATTTACGGAAAAGGTTAATCAAAATAAAAACCGATTTCTTTGTTTTAAGGAAAACGTTAGCCAAAATAAAGACCGATTTCTTTGTTTTGATGAAATATCTTCCCAACTAAGCAATTTCCTAGTTTATATACCATGATCATTAATCTAATATCCGACTGTACTACTTTCGTGTGGTTTAGCAAATAAAGAAAGATTTCTTTGAAATGACGACGTATTATTTGCTGTAACGAAATTCTGTCTTTATTTCAAATTCTTGGCTTTATTTTAAAAGGAACGAATCACTTGTTGCTGAAGATTTCACCTTTAATTCAAGGCAAATGAAGGCAATAGTTTCAAAATAAAATGGTCTTAATAAAAATCTTCATTAATTTCTTCTTAAGAAAATATAATTTGTTACTATGAACCATTATAATATTTTAAGTCTATTAGTTTCTTTGGAGGTATTAAATTTTCGTCTTATTTTCAACACCATTCCCATTGTATTGAAGAAGGCTCTATGATTCAGAATGAGTTCATTTACCTCTGCATTTTGTAAAATTTCATCCACTTAAAGAAAATTTTGATTAAAAATTGGAAAATCTACATTTCATCAAGTTAAATATACATTTTCTTTGTTCTTATTATATACATAAATTTTTCTGAGTGTAGAAATAGCGCAATGATTTTTAGATGACTTGGTATGGGTACCATATCACCCATACACCCGTTTGGTTAATAAATACCATTAAATTAATCGTTATTTTGACCGTTATTATGATTTTATGACTTGTTTCAGAAATGCCTTTAGTATTGAAAAAGAAGGTAAATTTGACCCGTGCGAAATGGACAGAAAAACAATTAAAAGCAGCCCTACAGGATATCGGTGATAAGAAATTAGGCATAAGAAAAGCTTCTAAAAACTACCACATTCCCGACACAACCTTAAGAAGAAATTATAAAAAAAAAAAAAATAACGAAAAACCAGCGCTAGGCTCCCCGTCTTGTCTTGGGGAACAACATAAATTTCAACTTGTTATCATATTAATAAGCTGCAGGTGCAGGCTCATGGACTTGCTCCAATATGGACGGAAGTCGTACCAACTCCCAGAAAGGTTGCACATCAAACACAAATTTAATCATGAAGAAATGCGAGCTGGATACGGCTCAATAAGAAAATCGAAGGGCGTATCTCAAGCAACAGCTGAAAGTATGGACAGAGAAAAGGTTTCAATATATTTTAATCTGTTAGAAACAATTCTCTCTGAAAATGAGGGACAAACCTGGACATATTTACAATTCGGACGAGATAGGATCTCAATAATCGCCCAGAGCACGACATTGTCGAAAGAGGTTTGGGTCACATTTTGAACTTTTATGTACATATTCACATTAATTTTTATTTCTAGGTTCCAAAAATATCGTTGCGTTAACCTCCGCCGAAAAATGCAATGCAGAGGACGTTTTTTTCCTACAGCATATGTATTTAAAGGTAAAAATAGGAGAGCGGAGTTTGAAGACGGAATAACCAGGAGCGGTGATCTATATGGGAGAAAAATTACGTGAATACTTCTATATTCTTCACTTGGCTCAAGGAAAATTGTGTTCCGCGAAAATCACAAGTAGTAGTTCTTCTAATACTAGATGGACATTCGTCTCACTGCAGTAACGTTGAAATACTTGAGTATGCAGCCCAACACGGAATTGTTCTTTTATGCTTCCCTCCACACACCATGTAATTTCATCAGCCGTTAGACAGGGCCTACTTGAAGTCGCTTAAGAGTCACTTTTACTAAGCCTGCAAGTTGTTTGTGAAAAAATATCTAGGACAAAAAATTAACAGATTGCAATTTGGAAATTTGTTATGTACAGCTGGAAAAATGCCGAATTTGTTGTTATCGATACCTACCGCCTCAAATTGTAGAAAAACGACAAACAACAAACGAAACAAAAAAAAAAACGAATTCCTAAACGTAAAAAGAAGATTGGTCGTCCTGCATTGCTTTCTTCATCTGACGGAAAAAGCACTGTTGAATATGCCGGCGAATCTGATGGCCCAAAATACTTTGGAGGAGACCTCTGCGCAGGCTGTGGAGAAGAATACAGCAAAACGAAAAAAAGATGATGGGTAGAGTGCATCGTTTGTAAAAATTGGACCCATGATACTTGCACCTCTTATTATATATTACCACACAAGGGGAAATGGTATTTGTTTTACCACACAAGGGGAAATGGTATTTGTTTTTTTTTAAAAATATTTTTTAATTTTACAAATGTGATTTTTTCCCCTTTTTATTTATATTACATTATGTTTGAAATAAAGTTTATTTTGGTTTTTGTTTCAATTACCTATTTCTTTCTTTGTACAAGTTACGGCAAAAATGAAAAACATGGACCCAATATCCCGGACTTACGTTATGGCTCCAACAAGGTTAAAATTGCGGTTTTATATCTCGTTTTTAAACATGTAACTATTAAAAAAAAAAATAATATAAAAAACGTGATCAACTACAATCTTAAAGATCGAATTCAAGAACTGCAAAGTATTTACTTTAAAATCACAAAATACATCTCCGATTGTTCCATACTCGTTTTGATACACGCCTACCATACGTATAAGTCGTAAGGGCATGAACTGTAATCTTAGAATTTAGAAATTTTCTTTGTGCATTAGGCATCAGAAATTCAAAGAAAGAAACGAAAATATCCAGTTGCCAAAATATGAGGTTATGGGAAAACTGAAATTTTTATTCGTAACTTGAAGCATAATCATGGGATCATTTCAAGAAATATTGCATTAAGTGAAGATAAATTATGTGAGATACTAACAGACGCGCCGATTACTTAGACCCAAAGGTCAAATGATGTTAATTTTCACTAATCAACACAGCACTAGGCAGGAAGTAAATCGGGGCGAATCGATATGCAACGGTAGAGTAAGTAATAATAATTATCTATTAAGCTCGAAGATTCGAGCTGCAAGCTGTTTTATACGTACGCCTGTAGTGTGCTGCATTCATGGTTGATGGCATCCCACGGATGCATAATGTACTTAAGTCACATCATTAGCGGGACCCATGTAGTCATATCGTTTCTGGCTGTCGTGACTAATGGACGAAATTTTAATTAATGGTAGTATATTTCCAACAGGACTAGAGTAGATTACAGAAAATATTTTAAGAAAAATATTAATGAAGCATACTTATCAGCTATAACGAAACGGCGAGCATTTAGTAAAAGTTTTAGTTAAATAAATAACAATAGGGAGAAAGCATTGTAATTCCTTTCGACTTTATCATTGAAAACGACTTAATTTTGATGCCCTAGAAAACATCACAGGGTTGATTAAGCTTGTAAATTTTCGTATGCCTTCTTATTTGCACGGTAAATTGAGAGAAAGCTTAACAAGGTATGGCCAGAGATAACATAATACTTAGTATAAAGAAGTGACAACTACAATTAAAACATCAAACGCATTACGCATTTGTAGACCTCTGAAATTGCCATAGTTTGACAACAAGCAACTTATTATAGTTTCCAGATACATTGCGATACGAAATTATTCTTCTCGGTCATGGTTTGCAACACAAGAGATGCACTGAGTTTGTCGATCAAGAACACTGACATATAATGAAATGGACTGAACGTTCTTACTTCAAAAATGGAACAAATTTTGAACAGGTTGTGAAAACCGTTTATGTCGAACAATTGCACACCGATTCATAATTAATTATTATTTGTCGATCAAAAACACTTAAGTTGTTGAAAAATAGTATTGCATGAAATGAAAATTGTTTAGGAAGTTAAACTTGCTTTACTTAATACAAAAATTAATATTTTATATTACTGAAAAATGGGTTCCTCTGCAGATTTTATGTCAAATATTACTGAGCTTGTAAGAGATATATTTGTCTGAATTTTTATGTCAATTCCAATGTATTCCAATTAATACAGCCATACTGTTTCCAAAATTCGTTACAGTTCAGTATATATTTTGAGCTTGAAAGAGACAAATAGATTTTAGCGAAAATTTGTACCATTTTTGACTATAGGAATTAGATAGGTTGTCTCAGTCCATTCTTATTATATGTCAGAGATCAAGAAGCTAAAATTTTAAGGGGAAGGAAAGGAACTTCCAATAAAACATTTTTTGGAACATTGTCATCGGTTGCTTTACGGCTAATGACTGGGAACTTTTGCATCTACTGCGCTAGATTGAGGAATTGCCCCGGAATTTGCCAATGTAATCATTTCTTAGAATATCCAGAACATTTTTCGTTGTGATTTTTATTTTCTTGTAATTCGGTCTTAACTGATTTGCTTGATTTTGGGAATTGATTTAGGTGATTATTCTTTATTTCTCTTTATCTGAATTTTTGCAATTGGCAATTGAACTTTGCATCATTGAATTTTAAAATTAAATATTGGCGAAATCTTCAACTGGCCACAATTCCTAAAGGAAGATTTCTGGGGGGGGGGGGTGGTATACCGGGAAGGTATCTCTTGATCAGAATCACCCTGTATATAAAATTTCATTAGTTTAACGTTAAAATAAAAAAAATATAGTTTCCTATGCTCTTCCATATGTGGTCTAACTTAATAAACTAAGCAGATTTTGGTTTCCCTTCTTCGAGCACACAATAAAAAGTACCATTAATAAAAACAAAATCAATAGCTGTAATATAAACTAAAGTATATTTATACAACAATGTTTTACAGTGTACAGGGCGTTTTCCCTTAGGATGTCAATAGAGTAGGAGGTGATAATGCTCACCTAGCCAAACACAAAACAGTGTGTAGTATATTAAAAAATACTAGGCGCCCGGTCACAGGTAAGAGCTCACTGTATGCAGAAATTCATGTTCTTTCCAATGACTGCTCAATCAGCCACATACACTCTCCTCTCAGGAGTTACGGTGGTTTAAACAAAATATTTCGGATATTTTTACTTTTTTTTTTATACTTTGACCTCTATTTTTTTTTTTTTGCAAAACGGTCATTAACCTAACTTTTTTTTATAAAAACTATAAACTGTAGATTCTTCTCTTTAATTTGACCTATTATACCCTGTGTGCTATGTGCAGCTGTTACAGAGTTATTAGTTCAAAACCTATTCATATCATACCGAAATTAGCCGATATTTTGTTAAAATGATGTTTTCAGTCAGCAAGGGAACAAATTTAGGTTTGAGAATAGCTTTCAGAATAGGTTTTGAGCTAATAACTCTTTAACGCATACAGACAGCACATAGGGTGAAGTACGTCAAATTAAAGAGGACAGTCTACAGTTTTATTAAAAAAAATTAAGTTAAGAACCTTTTAGCAAAAAAAAAATAGAGGTCACAGTAAAAAAATCTTAAATGTTTTGTTTATACCCCTATAACTCCTACGGAAGAGGTATGTGGCTGGTTAAGCACTCGTTGGAAATTTCATGAAGTTCTGCATACAATGACCGTGCACCCAGTACTTTTTAATGTACAGAGTGTTTTGTGAAAAAACAGCTTTTTTTCTTAATCACCCTGTAACTCCTAAACGACTGATATTCCCATACAATGTTTTGTATGCCTAGGTGAGTACTATCACTTCCTACTCCATTGACATCCTAAGGGGAAATACCTTGTATACCTACAAATATTAAGTTCTAATGGAACATGGACACACTAATCAGAGATCCCCCGCACAGTGATGCGAATTGGA